>JAJGRW010000926.1:263527-588405 GCA_025461045.1 Carex parvula
GGGATCAAATAACGACATTTGTTATTCTGATTACATTAGTTTGGTTTGGTATTTCTAACTGAACAGGTTTACGTTAATGAAAATTATATTGGCCAATTTTTTGCATGTGTACTTTATTATGTTATAACATTACGGCCAAGTGGGAGAATGTTAGTTTTATTTATTATGTGGCCTATGTTATTGTTGTGCACCAATTTCATTTACAGAAATTAATGAAAGGGCACTTATGAAATGGCACTAATGAAAGGGCACGACTAACGAAAGGACACGACTAATGAAAAGGCACGAGTAATTTTTGATGGAAAAATTCAGATTGCTATTTATTAAATATACTGGTCCCAAAGGTTGCCTCAGAGTTATTTAAAGACCTCTTCTCTTATTTGGACATATCCCATACTAAAAACTTCGTCCATAAAATAATAAGAGAAGTAAAAGAAAAACGCCTAAGGTCTCCATCATCACGTCTGAGAAAAACCGTTGATGATCAGTATTTACGCTTCCGCATAAAGATGTCTTCAATTCAGAACTGTAAGATTTAAATTCATTTGCTATTTTATTTTGGATTTACGGATTCTGATTTCTTGTGTTTTTTAATTGCAAAACACTTCATGATTTATTAAGGCTATCACAAACTACTCTATTTTAGAAGCTGATTTTATTATTTAGATATACGAGTTGCTATTGCCTGCTTTTATTTTTTTTGTTAGCAAATGTTGATAATTAATATCATTTTTAATATTATTATTAATTAAGGGTGGTGGAGAAAGTTTGGATCAACTACATGAGCGGTGTGTTTCTTCTTTTCAAAAGATAGCCATCCAACACAGAGGTAAAATCCCTTGGAAGGTGTTATATATATAAACAACAACTATAAAAATTCTCTGATGTTCAGTGACTTTAATAGACCTAATATAATATAATACAATATAATTTGTCAGGTGAAAGAGTAATAGTGGTTAGTCATGGCGGTTTCATGATAGAACTGCACAGTGAAGCTGCTCCAAATAGAAAATTGGAAGGCAAGATAAAGAATACTTCAGTTAATGTTATATATTCTCATTTCTGCTTCTAACAACCATTGGTTTATTAAGAAATGGGGCGATACCAGCCATCTTCGAGGAATAGGTGCGCTTGACAGTGGATTTGGTGGGGATAAAACATCAGCATAGTGTTTTTTTGAAAAGTTATCTTTATTTCTCACAATAAATTTATTAATTTATACATTTTTTTGTTTCAATTTTGAAAATCTCAATTTATGAAATGTATGTTGGCCCTCAAATGATAATCCATGACCTCGCAACAGAAGACACAAAAATAGAACTTCCGTATGAATTTGTTGTGGAATATATAAAAAGAGCACTGACCAGATTCTTTCAATTAAATTCATAAATTTAGATCCTTTTCAATAACTTGTGAAATATACAGTGGGTTAACAAATAACAGCCAATCAATCAAGCAAAAGAAAAAGAAATTTTCCATTTTAAAAAGACATTACATTGAAAATTTTACCACAAGTGAGAAACCTAATTAGAGAATTCAAATGTAATACTGCCACCTCCAAGTGCCTGATATTATCATTAATCCAGATTCCAGGCCATCTTCCAATCTCCCAGCCAATTCCTCACTGCACCCATTAATCTTTACAATTTCCAATTATCTCGGCAACTCAAGAAGCATCGTCAACTGATAAGCATTATACAGTTCCAAAACTTTCGAGCTCAGGAGGCTTTGCAAGCCATTAGGTAACATCGCCACTGACCTCAAAGTCAAACTGTATAGACACAGATATTGGAGGGAGGCCCCATTTTGTAGTAACCACTGCTCTAGCAAAAGCTCTAAATGGTCTATGTCTAGCCATCATTGATGGTCTATTTCTCGGCAACTTTTCAATTGAATCCAGTGGTGATCTTGTTGCAAGCATCGGACATGTTCTGATCACTAAGACTTACAGGATTGGATGGCTTATAAAGTATAAACCACCTAGCAATTTCAGTTCCCTGCAACTTCGTATCCATTTGCCGAGGGTAATGATATAAGATTAGCACAATTCTCCAGCATTAGAAGAGAGCAAAGAAAGATCTTGTAGTAATTAGGGTCAAGATGTGACAAGGTCACCACAAGTGCTCAGCATAAGCCGTTGAGCAGATGAATGAAAGAAGTTTTTGGGCAGCAACAGAGGCAGAAAAAAAGAGTCTCCTGCAATGGTCGATCCTAAATGATTTTAGACTAATGAGCTCTCGAAATCCTTCTGATGGCAGATGAGCTAGTTCATTACTGTTCCAGATTTCGAGTTTTTCAAGAGATGCAAGTTGTTCAGGGTGCATGAAAAATCCTGAACTCAGGGAGGCTAGCATTGATTATCTAGTAATAAGCAATGAGAAGAGAGACCATGGGCCTTTGATTGGTGCTACTTCCCTCATTGTTCTGTTTTCAACTGGAGCTCTTTCAGAGCAGTGGGAATGGGTGGCAATTTTTATTATACCCAGTCAGCATCTCTGATCTGATACAAACAACCAGCCAATTAAGTATTAACAGTGACAAGACTGTGCCTGTATATTCATATAGATCAACCTCAATCCATTATTACTTGATATATTAATTGTTTTATAAACAATATCCAACAGTTTGATATTCAAAAAAGCACAACATGAATGAGAAAAGACAGCAATTAAGTTTCAATTGCGAGATGGAGTCATGACTAGTGAGGATAAGCATATTGTAGAAGATATTTAAGCACTCAATCTAAACAAAATTAATGCTTGATAACCATCTTACTAATTATTACAAAGTGACACTAATGTAAAAAGAATAGAAAATGTAATCGAAATGTCTAACCCACATAAATCTAAAATGTAGTATCTAACCCTGCATGAAAGTCAACTTGAGATACTCTTAAACTATTCAACACCCCCAATTTTCCCAGCAGAAGCATCAGCATATGCTCGATGGAGACCAGGAACAGAAGGTTCATATGGAAGTACAAACTTATCCACAAACTCCTCATCACTTGGCCTTACAAAATTAGCAAATTTTTGATTTGCCACAGGAAGTCCTTTTAACATCAGAATCTTTCTGACAAGGTTCCGTGGAATCAGCCGGTTGTCCAAGCTGTACATGAGCAAAGAAGGATTTCGGATCAAATGCAACTTATCACAACCAGCTTCCTTTATCAGGTACTCCATTTTGCTGCCTACCAACTTCTCTGGTATCCCCAACAAGGAAGGGGCTTTACTAATCATAAGTGCTACCTCTTCCTCTGAAAACCCCATACTTCTCAAGTTATTTAGCCTTACGTCTATAATGTGTTGGTTCAGGGAGCCGACAACTCCCAATGCATAGATGAAAGTTCCTGATGAACGAGCAATACCTAACTCCTCAACCCTCTCAACAACCTTTTTGAAAACATCAGGCCTATATGAGATCAATCTATGATTTAACTTAATAAGCCGGACAATTTGACCAGGAGATAAACCACATTGCTCCTGAAGGATAGATACGTTTGGCATGAGAACCTTTTCCAAGTTGCTACTGATAAGCTTATCCCCACGAACTTTGAGAACCACAGAGAGATTCCCTACTGATCCAAGGACCCTCATCCAGAAGTCAATCTTAGGCACAAAATTGGACAGAAATATAGGAGGTTTGCGGGCAATGATACCTGAGATGTCTCCGATGGAGAATCCGAGCTCTTGTAGCTTGGCGATGTTTGGTCTCCAGTTCTTCTCCACATGGGAGCAAAGGATGCGAGCGTCCCCGGACACGGCAGTCTTTATGTCCGACTCGCCTACACCGATCTCTCTCAGGAAACGGAGCACCGCGTCGGGCTTATCGGGGGACTTGAGGTGCTGGATATATTTAGAAGCTTTGAGTGCCTCATCGGAAGAAAGACTACATGATTGGACAAGGTACTCTACAGCGAAGCTGAGATTTGGGGGCGACGCTTGATGGGGAGCGTTGGAGGCGGCGAATGGTGTGCTTCGTTTGAGGGGAAGAGATTGACGGAGGCAAGGCAAGGGATTCTCCACACAGACAGACTCATAGACATAGTCACCAACTCTGCTGAGCTTGTAAAGCGGATAGAGAGATGTCGGATACTCGGATCAGATCAGATCAGATATTGACGGAGTGTGCGATAATAACGGGTATTCGTAGTTGAGATCCGATCCGACTCGAAAGACAGAGGAATTGTCGAGGGAAGGAATCAAGGAATACTGATATGGGACCCTACCCGTTAACCAGTAATTCACATAAGCTGGTTGGATCCGTAATAGCCAGCCCACTAGCCCAGCCCACTCAGATGCAAGCCAAGTTCTAGGCCACGACCCGTTGAGGAACTTTGAAAGTGGTTTGTTTGAATAGTATCGGGGGCCTGTTTTCCAGATCCGGCCTTCCGACTGAGTGCTTAAATTATAAATATTGATGGAAAACATAATTCTAGTCGTGACAAATGAATGATTTGGGTTCGGTTCCGCGGGATCACAAAATCGTAATTCGGATATGATTCGGATCTAATTTGAAAATGATTTAGAATTATACATTGACTTGGACCGGAGATTTAAGTTCCACAAGAGAGCAAAAATAATAATAATAATAATAATAATAATAATAATAATAATAATAATAAAATAATAAAAATCAGTCCACCGAATAATACGCTGATTCATTTGCCTCAGACTCAAATCCGAATTATTCGCGAATCTTGTCATTATGATTCTAGTTGCAGAATTGTATAATTAATGTAATTTTACAATAAATAATTATAGAGATATAAGATTTGAAATTATAAAATTACTAAATTAAAATAATATAAGTTATAGAAATAAAAATAATATATAATTTGTTAAGAAATAAAATGCTTTAAACCGGACACGACTTAATTTGGTGTTGTTGGGGTCATCTGTATCTAAACCTGTTTAAAATTAGTCTTATTTGTATGATTTTCTTACTCGTTAATTATTAGCTTTATCCATATCCGACTCTTATCCTTTAAAATTAAGAGATAACAAATAAATAATAAGTATCGTAATGAAAGCTTATATAATCTAACACAAAATATTGCAAACAAATAAATAGATTACTTTAAACACTTCATGAATACATACAAAAAGTTAAAATTATTAATCATATTATTTCAAATTTAATTTTGAGAATTACAAGCCAAAATTAATGTTCTGCCATTTATATATATAAGGGTAGAACAAATTTAATTTTGAGAATTACAAGGCAAAATTAATTTTCCGAATAAGTGTTGATCTGGGTGTTTGTAGTTTATTCGTTACAAATTAATATTCGTGGTCCTTACCCTTTTTTTCATTTTCATGCCAAGTTATTTTGTATGGACGGAACTTATATATGAATTTATACATTTTTGTTTTTAATTTTGAAACTCTTTTTACACGTGCGATTTGGAAAATATTATCAACATTGTGATTGCCAAGGATCCCAATTAATGAAATGGATTATGGCCGTCAAATAATAATGAATCACCTCGGTACTGAAGACATAAAATTAGAACGTTAGTTTGAATATCTTGTGGAATTAATATACAAAAAAGGCACTGACCAGACTGGCAGACTCTCAATTAAATCCATAATTATATTTCATTTTTTAATAACCTGTGAAGTATATATGGGCTGACAAAAAAGGTCATCCATCAATCAAGAAAAGAAAAAGAAAAATATTCATGTTAAAAAGAATTACATTAAAAAATGAGGGAATTTCATGTATACCCTCTAAACTTCAAAATTACATACTCCCCCCTCTAATAAAGGCATAAAAATTTACCACAACTGAAACGTAATTTGGGAATTCAAATGTAATACTCTTAACTAAACTGACTAATTCTTGATTGACTTAAAACTCCAAAAACTGCCACATCAAGGTGCCGGATTTTATCATAATCTAGACCACCCTCCTTCAATCTCCCATCCAATTCCTCGCTGCACCCATAAATCTCTAGAATTTCCAACGATCTCGGCAACTCAGGAAGCCTCGTCAACTTATAAGCACTGTGTAGCTCCAAAACCCTCAAGCTCGGGAGGCTTTGTAAGCCATCAGGCAATGTCTCCACTGACCCTAAAGTCAAACCAAATAGACCCAGATATCGGAGAGAGGCCCCGTTTTGCAGTAACCACTGCTCTGCCAACAATGTTATGCTATGGGAGCCACTTATCTGCACTGACTTTGCCAGGTGTAGGTTAGGCACTGCAAGTAAAAGCTCTGGATGGTCTATGTCTAGCCGGTCAAGTGCCATTGATAGTCCATTTCTCGAGGACTGTTCGATTGAATCCAGTGGTGATTTTCTTGCAAGCTTTGGACATGTTCTGATCAACAAGACCTTCAAGGATGGGATGACTTCTAACCCACTGAGCGATTTCAGTCCCTCGCAATTTCGTATCTCTAGCTCCTTAAGTGACGTTAAACTCAGCAGCACATTTGCCGAGGGTAATGATATAAGATTAGCACAATGCTCCAGCTTTAGAAGAGAAATCAAAGAAAGGTCTAGTAGTAATTGGGGTAAACACACGACAAGGTCGTCACAATAGCTCAGCATAAGCCGTTGAAGAGATGGAGGAAAGAAGTTTTTGGGTAGCAACAGAGGCAGCAAAAAGAGTTTCCTGCAATTGTCGATCCTAAGTGATTTTAGACTAATGAGCTCTCTAAATCCATCTGATGGCAGATGAACTAGTTCGGCACAGTTCCAGATTGCGAGTTCCTCAAGAGATGCAAGTTGTTCAGGGTGCATGAAAATTCCTGATTTTAGGGAGATTAGCTTTGAGCATCCAATAATAAGCAATGAAGAGAGAGACCATGGGCCTTGATTGGTGCTACATCCCTCATTCTTCTGTTTAAATTCAGGAAGTATAGCTGTCTCTAAAAAACTTAACTCGAGCTCTTTCAGAGCAGTGGGAATGGGTGGCAATTTCTTCAGGCTGGGGCAGTCAAGTACCACAAGTCTTTTCAGACGTGGAAACAATTTTTCGCTTTGAGTGTCCTCTCTCCACTCATCCAACTGAATTAAGCGCATAAGCTCAAGTGTTTCCAATGCAGGAAATGTGTTGCCAGATTGGCTGGACCCATAGAACTCCAAGCCAATTTCCTTCAATGCCCCTATGTCTTGTAGGATGAGAAGTTTGAGGTTTGGAAGCTGCCCAAAAGGAGGAAGCCTCTCTAAACTGCTGCAGTAGGCTAAGTTGATAGCAGTAACATTGGGAACAATTTGATGATTCAACCAATTTGGCGGGTTAATGGCCCTATAGCCATTAAATGACAGATTTGTAAGGTTCGAACCTGGCTGGAGGCAATCAGCAACTTCCTTGTCCATCTCATTCCTGCCGTCTATATTCGCAAAACCATGACCCCACATCAGTGCAATGTAACGAAGATGTTTCTTCGAGTGTAGCTTGGCTTTAGAAGCTTCTTCTGTACTTTTCACTTTGTCAAGATTGGTGATCAACAATTCACGAAGCTCTGACATCATTTCTAGCTCGCTTATATCATACCCCGCCTCACCTTTCACACTATAATAAATTAGCTGTTGAAGAAAACTCAGTTTCCCAATGCGCGGTATGGTTGAAATAGCATCTGAGGGAAGATACAGCTTCTTTAGTTTTGAAAGCTTGCAAATGTCAGCTGGAATACTCCCTTCTGAGTGGTCAAAGAAGGGATTGAATTTGAACTCTAGGATTTGCAAATGATAAAGTGAGCATACACATTGAGACAACTTGGGTATATGTGTTCTCATTATGCTCAAACAACGAAGGTGGACGAGATCACCTATAGATTTGGGAAAATCATGAAGCCATTTAGATGATAATTCCAACCACCGGATTGTTTTCAACCCTTTCAGAGCAGTATCAATGGCACCCCTTAACTCAGCATCCTCAATATCACAAAATAACAAAAGAGTTATCAGGTACTTCAGGTCTGAAAGATTTTTAAGCACCAGTATGTTACTTGTCCTTAAGGACAAATGACGAATGCTTTGTGGAATTTGAATTGGATCATTACTGACAACTCGTAAGCACTCATTCTTTGAAAGAATCTGTGCAAGCTCATGTAAAAGATCGTGCATACTATAGTATGAGGCCTTAGGTTCAAAAAAGGATTTTCGCACAAGAGTATCAAAGATATCACACGCTAATTCCTCCTGACTCTTCTCGCCCTCGGGAATTAGGCCGATGGAAATCCACACATCCACCAATTTGCCTTTATCAAACTCATGATCAGGAGGGAATATGCTACAATACCTGAAGCAAGGTTTTAAATCAGGTGGGAGGTGCTCATAGCTCAACCTAATAGCTGCCATTATGCCATCAGTTTCTTTGTCCCAGTGGAGTGCCCCATCTTCCAAAACTCTATTCCAGTATTCGGCCTCCAGTTTATTGTTCAGCATCCCACCAACAGCCTTCACCGCAAGAGGTATGCCCCTTACTTTACTAGCTATCTTGTTACCAATCGACCGCAATCTTGCATATTCATTTGGGTCGAAACCGGCAAAGGCATATTGCTCAAAGAGTAATACATTATCCCTCTCTTCTAAACCGTTTAAGTTAAGAGACATCTTAGTTTCACCAACCACATTTGCAACTGTATCTGCTACTGACTCCATCCTCGTAGTCAAGAGGATCTTGCTTCCCTCCCCACCAAATTTTAAAACGGCCATCACCTTGTTCCATTTCTCTCTCTCTTTGTCATTCCATACATCATCGAGGACAAGCAAAAATTTGTGGCCCCTTATATTGTCCTTGAGAGTCCGTTGGGCAGCATCAAGAGTATCAAACTCGTGTTTTGTTTGTGTTAATGACTCCAACATTTTCATTATAATATCCTTTACCTCAAAAGAGGCAAGTACACATGCCCACATCTTAATTTTGAAATCAACTTCTGGATGATCATAAAGGTACTGCGCAAGAGCGGTCTTGCCAACACCACTGACTCCAACAATGGAAAAAACTGAAATTGTCTCTGTGTGAGAGTTATTCAACCAGTGTATGACTGTCTGTTTTTCTTTCTTCCTGCCAAAGAGTTTTTTTTCTGGAAACACGGAGCCAGTTTCTCGGTCTATGTCTCCCCTCAACGCTGTAGTTGTACGCCCATCTAACAACTTGAGAACCTGAAAATTGATATCCATCTGTGACATAATATTTTGAATGGCGAGGGAAAATCTAATGCTTGTTGAGAGGAAAAAAGGGATAAATGCTAAACCTAAAAAGATAACAATCTTCATTGAGTTATTGGATAGGCCTAATCCTGAACCGAAAAAAAGTCCTTCATATGAACACATTGGTCAAAATAGTCTGGAGCTTTCTTTAATTGAATCTGAAAAACACTATAGCTGATACTTGCCGAAAGAAATTTAGCAGAAGAGACCTTCAAACATGAACCCAATAGAATGGATCTTGTTCCAACTTATTAAAATTTAACAAAAGGACCCCCGATCAAATGCATGAGACAGGTCCAGAACTTTATTTGATGTTCCTTTATTTCTTTATTTTAATTATTCAATTGGAGAATCCTCAATAGATCCAGATCGTCAATTTCATATTAGATGATCAAAAGTCAAAACATCACCATGATTGAGAAGATGCATAAGCAACTGATTTTCAAAATTATATGTCTAATCAAGATCATTTTAGCTGAGATAGATTAGTGGTCCAGATCTATATGTGACTCCCTAATTTTGCTCAAACTTATTATGTGGTCTAGTTCGAGCAAGGAGCCAGATTGATCAATAACAAGAATTCCTCATCCAATCCAGTCTTGCTTGAATACAATAAACATGAAACTCAAAGAATAATCAATTAAAAAAGCATGAGGAGAAGGTAATTAAATACCTGAGCAAAGGTGCCGAGGCCAGCAACAAGTTTATCAAAAGTCTTCACAACTGATTTCAATCTCTTCAGCACATCATCCTGCTGAGCCGCCCGCACTGCAAACTTCCCAATTGTCTTCCCCAACTTTCCCTTACCTTGATCTGCCTCCTCCTTGAGATGCCAGTACTCCAACTCATCAAGCACGTTGCTGGCTTCCTCGAGCGCATCCCTGAGCTTGCCTAGCCATTCTTCCAGAGCCGGGTTGTGGGCCCTTTGTAGATCACCTCTCTCTGCCGCGTAGACGAGAGTCTCGATCTTAGGCTGGGACTCAGAAAGGCGGTCCAGCTCGACCTTCATGCCGGATTGCCATGATTTCTGGCCTTCGAAGTAGGAGGATGCTTTGTTGATCAGCTTGCCGATGATCGTCGAGGTAAACCATCCTGCGATGGCAACTTCTACTGCTACGGTGACCATGGATCCAACTTCCAAGAGAAAGAGAGTGGCAATCAGTTGGATCGATGATTAATTTGGAGATAGTTGGATGTTGACTTGAGAGGGGTTGGACTTTGGAGAGGTCCTTGTCAGTTGTGACTTGTGACTGGGGCTTGGACAAATCAATTCGAATCACCCAGGTACCTGACTCAAGCAAATTATAAACGGACGGCTCAGATTAGTTTTTTTTGTTTTGCACGAATCTCAAAACTGACCTCCTATGGCTTTTATAGGCACCATATTAAGCTTTGTCCGGAGGTGACAAAAACACTCGTAGCTCATGGCTCGATCGTGACTCACACTTAACTTTTGATTCGGTTGTTATTCAATTGATTTAATTTTATTTTTTAAATCAAATAAAGTTTATTTTGACTATATTTATTTGGTTTTAACCGAACCGACTAAGTGAACATCCTACAAAGAAGTTGGTAATGAAGTTCAAACTAGTTACAATATAAAATTGATTGTTCCTCTCAAATATGATCAATGGAGTAATGAACTGCAATTAATCAAATTAAGTCTCTAAATAACATATACAAATATCTAATCCAAAATTATCAACAATTCACAGAACAAGATTTTTGCACAATTTCACAGTACTTTTCTTGAAGAGTTATCAAGAGTTCACTCTCTAAATTCCAAAAAAGGAGTCAATTAATTCTAGAACAATCGAATGTTCTGCGGCATGTCAATCAATCAAATTATGAAATATACATTGCGTTGACAAATAACAGCCAATCAATCAAGTAACAAAAATTATCCATGTTATGAAGAAGTTACATTAAAGATTTTACCACAAGTGACAAGAATTAGGGAATTCAAATGTAAAACTCTTCACTAATCTGACTAATCATTGATTGACTCCAAACTCCAGAAACTTCCAAATAAAGATGCCTGAATTTATCATAATCTAGACCACCCTCCTTCAATCTCCCAGCCAATTCCTCGCTGCACCCATTAATCTTTAGAATTTCCAATGATCTCGGCAACTCAGGAAGCCTTGTTAACTTATAAGCATTATGCAGTACCAAAATCCTCAAGCTCAGGAGGCTTTGCAAGCTATCAGGTAATGTCTCCACTGACCTCAAAGTCGAATCAAATAGACCCAGAGATTGGAGGGAGGCCCCATTTTGCAGTAACCACTGCTCTGGCAACAACGTTATGCCATGGGAGCCACTTATCTCCAGTGACTTTGTCAAGTATAGGTTTCTCAGTGGCACTACAAGTAAAAGATCTGCATGGTCTATGTAAAGCTTGTCAAGTGCCATTGACAGTCTATTTCTCGGCGACTCTTCAATTAAATCCAGTGGGGAATTTGTTGCAAGCATCGGACATGTTCTGATCAGTAAGACTTTTAGGGATGGGATGGCTTCTAAACCACCCAGCGATTTCAGTCTCTCGCAATTTCGTATCTCTAGCTTCTTAAGTGACGTTAAACTCTGCAGCACATCTGCCGCGGGTAACGATATAAGATTAGCACAATCCATTAGGTCTAGAATAGAAATCAAAGAAAGGTCTAGTAGTATTTGGGGTAAACACACGACAAGGTCGCCACAAGAGCTCAGAACAACCTGTTGAACAGATGGAGGAAAGAAGTTTTTGGTTAGCAACAGAGGCAGCAAAAAGAGTCTCCTGCACTGTTCGATCAAAAGTGATTTTAGGCTGATGAGCTCTCTAAATCCTTCTGATGGCAGATGAACTAGTTTGTCACAGTTCCGAATTTCGAGTTTTTCAAGAGATGCAAGTTGTTCAGGGTGCATGAAAAATCCTGAACTCAGGGAGGTTAGCTTTGAGCATCTAGTAATAAGCAATGAGGAGAGAGACCATAGGCCTTGATTGGTACTACTTCCCTCATTCTTCTGCTTAAATCTGGGAAATGTAGTTGTCTCTATAAAATTCAACTCAAGCTCTTTCAGAGCTGAGGGAATGGGTGGCAATTCCTTCAGGCTGGGGCACTTAGATACAGCAAGTCTTTTCAGACGTGGAAACCATATTTCACTTTGAGTGTCCTCTCTCCACTCCTCCAACTGAATCAAGCTCTTAAGCTCAAGGGTTTCCAATGCAGGAAATGTGTTGCCAGATTGGCTGAACCCATAGAACTCCAAGCCGATTTCCTTCAATGCCCCCATGTCTTCTAGGATGAGAAATTTAAGGTACAGAAGCTGCCCAAAAGGAGGAAGTCTCTCTAAACTGCTGCAGTGAGCCAAGGTGATTTTAGTTAAATAGGGAAGAATTTCAGGTCTCAACCAATATGGCAGGTTTGTGGCACTATAACCCTTTAACAACAGATCCGTAAGATTCCGGTGCGGCTGGAGGCAATCAGCAATTTTCTTGTCGGACTCATTCCTGTCTCCTCCATTCTCGAAACCATAACCCCACATCAGTTCAATATGAAGAAGATGTTGTTTCGAGTTTAGCTGGGCTTTAGAAGCTGCTTTTGTGCTTTTCACATTCTCAAGATTGGTGATCTTCAATTCACGAAGCTCTGACATCATTTCTAGCTCACTTATATCATATCCCGCCTCACCTTTCACACGATATCCTATTAGTTGTTGTAGAGAACTCAGTTTCCCAATGCGCGGTATGGTTGAAATATAATCTACAGGAAGATATAGCCTCTTCAGTTTTGAAAGCTTGCAAATTTTGTCTGGCATGGGCCAATATATGTGATCGTCAGAGTCATCTCTTTTGAACTCAAGTAATTCCAAATGATAAAGCGTGCATACACATGGAGACAACTTGGGTATTTTTGTTTCTTTTATGCTCAAATAACGAAGGTGGACAAGATCACCTATACACTTGGGAAAATCACGAAGCCCTGTAGATGATAATTTTAACCATCTGATAGTTTTCAACCCCTTCAGAGCAGTATCAATGACACGTGCTAACTCAACATCCTCAATATCACACAATAACAAAAGAGTTCTCAGGTACTTTAGCTCTGACAGGTTTTTAAGCACCAGTATATTACTTGTCCCCAAGGACAAATGACGAATGCTTTGTGGAATTTGAATTGGATCGTTACTGACAACTCGTAAGCACTCATTCTTTGAAAGAATCTGTGCAAGCTCATGTAAAAGATAGTGCATACTGTAGCATGAGTCATTAGGTTCAAAAAAGGATTTTTGCACGAGAGTTTCAAAGAATTCACTTCCTAATTCCTCCTGTCTCTTCTCGCCCTCAGGAATTAGGCCGATCGATATCCACATATCCACCAATTGCTCCCTATCAAATTTATGATCTTGAGGGAATATGCTACAGTACCTGAAGCAAGGTTTTAACTCAGGTGGGAGGTGCTCATAGCTCAATCTAATAGATGCCAATATGCCATCAGTTTCTTTGTCCAAGTTGAGTACCCCATCTTCCGAAACTCTACTCCAGTATTCGTCCTCCAGATTCATATTCAGCATCCCACCAATGGACTTCACCACAAGAGGTATGCCCCTTAGTTTCCTAGCTATCTTGTTACCAATCAACTGCAATCTTGCATATTCATTTCGGTCAAACCGGCAAAGGCATATTTCTCAAAGAGTAATACATTATCACTCTCTTCTAAACCGTTTAACTTAAGAGACATCTTAGTTTCACCAACCATGTTTGCAACTGTATCTGCTACTGACTCCATTCTCGTAGTCAGGAGGATCTTGCTTCCCTGAGAGCCATATTTTAAAAGGGGCATCACTTTGTTCCATCTCTGACTCTCTTTGTCATTCCATACATCGTCAAGGACAAGCAAAAATTTCTTGTCTGTTATATTCTTCTTCAGAGTCCTTTGAGCAGCATCGAGGGTAACAAACTCGTGTTTTGTGGTTGTTAGTGACTCCAACATTCTCATTATAATAGCCTTTTCCTCAAAAGAGGTGGATACACATACCCACATCTTAATTTGGAAATCCAGTCCTGGAAGATTAAAAATTTCTTGCAAAAGGGCAGTCTTGCCTACACCACCGACTCCAACGATGGAAAAGACTGAAATTATCTTTTTGTCAGAGTTATTCAACCAGTGTATGACTGTCTGTTTTTCCTTCTCCCTACCAAAGAGTTCATTCTCTGAAAACAAGGAGTCAGTTTCTCGGCCCATGTCTCCCCTCACCTCTGTAGCAATACGCCCATCTAACCAACTAAGAACCTGAAAAAAAATTCCCGTCTGTTAAATAATATTTTGAATGGAAAGTGTAAATCTAATGGTTGTCGAGGGGAAAAAAATGGATAAATGCTAAACTATAATTAAAAGATAAATATGACACAAAATAGGGCTATTACTGAATCAAAAAAGGAGTCCTTTGAATATGAACACATTTGTCAAAATAGTCTGGAACTTCCTTTAAGTGAATCTGAAAAACACTATAGCTTGATACTGTCAGAAAGAAATTCAGAAGAAGAGACATTCAAACATGAACCCAATAGAATGGATCCTGTTCCAACTTCTTGAAACAAAAGGACCCCTGAATAATTGCATGAGAGAGGACCAGGATTTTATTTAATGTCCTTTATTTCTTTAATTTTATTGATTCAAGTGGAAAATTCTAAATAGATCCAGATCGTCAATTTCATATTAGATGATCAAAAGTCACATCATCACCATGATTGAGAAGATGCAAAAACAACTGATTTTCAAAGTTATATGTCTAATAAGGATGGGATTCAGATTTGAACGTTGTTCTACAAAGATTGCTTGAAGGATGGGATTCAGATTTGTTGGTTCTTATGTTTCTTTAATGAAACGGGCTCAAAAGCCTTTTATCAAAAAAAAAAAAATAATTCAGATTTGTTGGAGAACAGTTTCTTTCCAATCAATTGGGCTTCCTTCTGTCTCCTTACTACATGCGAATTAAGCAAACATTATACAGTCTCTTCCTTCTGTCTCCCTTCAATTGCAGAAGAATTGTTTAAAATACGCTCCTCTACTACAAATTAAGATTTGTGACATTTGTCTCTACAGCCCACATGTTTGTTGGCATAAAAAAATGGTCTTGACATGCCATTTCTCTTATGAAATGGTGTCATCTGAAATAAATCAAGGCCTAATTGGAGGATATTAGTATTTCAGGATATTCTCTGGACTTACGATGTGTTTGAGTTTAAACAAAGAACCCAAACTATCAATACAAATTACCATTCATCCAATTAATCCTTCTTCAATCCAAATGAACACAGACTCTATAATTAAAGAAAAAAGGTTGGCCTCCTCATGCAAATTTTTCCCAAGTAATATCGCCTCAAGGCCAACTCTTATTTAAAGAATTTATTTGCTCAAACTTACATGAGTTCCATTTCGAACAAGGAGCTAGATCAATCAATAACAACAATTCATCACTTAATCCAGTCTTCTTTAATACAACAAACAGGAAACTCAAAGAAGAAACTATTAAAAGAATGAGGAAAAGGTAACAACCTGAACAAAGGTGCTGTTGCCAGCAACAAGTTTATCAAAAGTCTTCACAACTGTTCTCAATCTCTTCAGCACATCATCCTGCTGAGCTGCCCGCACCACAAACTTCCCAATCGTCTTCATCGACTTCCCCTTACCTTCATCTGCCTCCTCTTTGAGATGCTGGTACTCCAACTCATCGAGCACATTGTCGGCTTCCTCCACCGCATCCCGGAGCTTGCCCAGCCATTTTTCCAGACCCGGGTTGTCGGCCCCTCGTAGATGACCACTCTCTGCCGCGTAGATGAGAGTCTCGATCTGAGGCCGGGACTCAGAAAGGCTGTCCAGCTCGGCCTTCATACCGGATTGCCATGATTTCTGGCCTTTCAAGTAGGAGGATGCTTTGTTGATCAGCTTGCCTATGATCGCCGAGGTGAACCATCCTGTGATGGCGACATCTACTGCCACGGTCACCATGGAGCCAAGAGAAAGAGAGGTAATCGGTAGGATCGATTGGGGCTTCTAGGCGGAGCACTGAACCGATCGATGATTCATACGGAGAAATCTAGGTGTTCACTATAGAGGGTTTGGAAAAGCACATGCGATGCGACTACAGGGCGCGTTCACTTGAGAGTCTTGAAGAAATAAGGATCGTTGGATTGCGAGGGGTTGGATTAATCATATATTTTATTCATAATATTGTTATTGTTCTATTTTTATATTTGAAAAACTCACGATCATTGTATTACTTTTTTTACTAAAACTCAATTTAAATTTATAAAATACTAATTTTATCATTTATACAAAAGTTTAAAAAAATATATAGTCTACATATGATGCATACAAGTTAATTGCCAACTTGACATCACACAAATCCAAATTACTTGTTATTTGAACATTGTTCTACATAGGGGTGTTCATCGGGTCCGATTTAATCAGTTTTAAACCAAACCGAGAGAGTTTAGTCTAAACAGTTCAGTTTTTCTAGTTAAATGGATCGATTTGATTCATTTATTTTAAAACTGGTTTATTATTTCAGTTCGGTTTACAAATTTCAAAACCGGTTAGACCGAAATGACCAAAATTATTGAACCCATCCTCCGTCCGAACCAAACATTTAAAAAATTTAAAAATGACGACATAATGTATATTGCTTGATTTGTTTTAAACCGGTTAAACCGAACCAAACAAAAATTTTAAATTCATCTTTAAAAAAAATTCAAAAAATTAACAAAAAGATGTTTGTTTTCATGATTGATATCCTATTTCAGTTCAACCAAACAAACTAAAATTGACTTCGATTTGTTCGTTCGGTTCTTATTTCACTTCAGTTCGTTTGATTTTTTAAAGCTGAATAAAATTTTAATTTGTCTATTTTAATTCGGTTTGGACCGAACTGAACGGATCAACACCCCTAGTTCTAAAGATTGCTTGAAAGAATGGGAAAGATTCACTCAAGTCAGATTTGTTGGAGAACATTTTCTTTTTCTTCAATTGGGCTTCCTTCTGTTTCCTTACAAGCAAATTACGTAGACACTATACAGTCTCCTTCCTTCTTTTTCTGTCTCTCTTCAATCGCAGAGCGAATTAATTTCGTTTAGAATTCGCTCTTCTGCTACATATTTGAGATTTTTCTCTACAGCCTACAAGTTTTTTGGCATAAAAAGATGGTCTTGACATGCCATATCTCTAATTAAATTAATGGTGTCATCCGAAATAAATGAAGGCCTAATTTGAAGAAAGCAGTACCAGTTTAAACAAAGAACCCAAACTATCAATACAAATTACCATTTATCCAATTAATCCTTCTTCAAATCCAAATGAACGCACACTTTAAAACTAAAGAAAAAAGGTTTAGCTAAATTTGGGTTCGATGCCCATCGGACTCAAAGACCGTCCGATCTATTTTAAGATTCGCACCCGCAATTTTCGCATCTGCTTTAAAATTCATGCGCACGAATCTTAAAGCAGATCGGACGGTCCTGAAACCCATCGGACCGAACCTGCTCTCAAAAAGGTTGGCCTTCTGATACACTTATCTGAGTTATAAACCTACAATCTCCCATGCATGTGGAGGGAATTGTCTTTATCACTACATAAAGATTGGTTCACATTTTTATTTTTTTTGTAAATATTAGAAAAGTATATTTATAAATATGTTATTAGACATATGAATAGCCAAACAATAAAATCTCATGCAATTTAATTATTGTTTTATGATGCGTCAATAATTATGATGAGATTGAAAATAGTTTGATATTTTGTAATATTATACATCAAATTTGACTATCTAAAAAATGTTGGTAAATTAATCAAAATATATAACAAATATCATGTTTTTCATACAATATGTTAAATTTGGAGAAAATTCGGAGCGGTAATAGAAAAGAACAATTATGATATAATATGCATGTTATTTAAGAATATTGTTATTTTATTAATCAAAATGAACATAAAAGGCAGGAATAGCATGGATTTTGAACCATCTTATTCAAATCCTATAGTTTTATCATCATAATTTTTTCTTCTCAATTAGAGAGAAAAGACCGATTTTTTTTTAAATACCCTAAAAAAAATGCTGAATCTACCCTCAGTTTTCATATATTTCGAAAAATACCCTGACCGCCTCACAGTGGGGTGATTTGCTATAATTTGTTTTTTTCCAGATGTTTAGCATGTATAAAATGAATGTTTTAAAATTAGTCACTAATAGTAATTTGGTCTCACTGCTTTTATGATTTTTTTTTTCTTTTTTTCGCTCTTTTTGGATACTCATATTCTTTGATTTTATAAATAGAATATATGACAAATAAAATATATATATATATATATATATATATATATATATATATATATATATATATATATATATATGTGTGAAACTAGAGTTGAGCTGAACCTTAGATATTGTATAGAACCCATGTACTAAGAAAATATACTCTTGTTCTCTTTCATAAAATATTGGCAATTTTTTTTTTTAAGCCATATTTCATAGATCATAAAAATTAGTAAAAAATTTCCAAAAATAGTAAAAATTGGTATTCTACAAGTTCATTACATAACCAATTTACTGAGTTACTTAGATCGAAAGTTAGAAATGAAAAACTTAATCGGAAACTTCAACTCAAGTTTTGAGGCTCTTCCCTTAGTTTTTTTTTTGCAATTCTAAATTTTGAAAAACAGCATAGCAATCATTAGCGCATGCATCTTCTTGGAAGCTTTCCGAAAAGTGATCATTTGCTGAAATCGGACACTCAAGCACCATTTTATGGCCGTTTAAAGTTTCGTCGTCGTTTTTCGCCTTCTCAGTGAAGATATTGTCTCCATTGCCTTATTCTATGTCTTAGCCTCGCCTGTTTACGAGAGATGTCTTAGATAAATACATGTACAATATACATGTGCTTTAGAAATTAGAGAAATGACTTACAAAAAAAATCGATAGAGATGTATTATAACAGAAAGACACAAATCGAAATTGTTGGAACATTCATATACATCCGTTTGAAAGAAAAATATTTCTCATTTAGATTTGAAATAACTCAAATAATATTTATTTATTTACTTATTCTTAATGAATTTTGGATTTGGATTGCATCAAATTTACTATGAGACCAATATAGACCAAAATCAAACAATAAGATTATCCAAAAAGAGAAAAAGAATAGAAATCATAGAAGTAGTGAGACCGAAATTATTCTATACATGCTGAACAATCTCTCTAAAAAAATAAAAAATAAAATAATAGCGAACCGCTTCATAGTGGAGCGGTCGGACAAAAAATTTAAAAAAATAATAATTTATAGCAAACCGCTCCACTGTGGGGTGGCCATGTATGGAAGCAAACTGTCCTACTGTGAGGTGGTCAGGATATTTTACGAAATAATTGGAAACCGATGGTTGATTCAGTATTTTTTTTAGGGTACTTACAAAAATGGGAAAAAAGAGTAGTGAAATAGTCAGTATTTATAATTAAGTAGTTTTTTGCTATTTTTTTAATGTTGAGAATCGCTATTAAGACTTTGGAAAAAAAAAATATTAAGAGAAATTCATTATTAACACTTGTAAATCACTATTAAGACTTGTAAAAGAACACTATTACAACTAGGAGATAATATTATTAAAACTTGCTATGTAAGTTATAAATAATCAATTTCGAGCGTTAACTGTAAATTAAATATAATAGTTTATTTTACTAAGTATAACGACTTTGGAAGCTAGAATCATTATTAAGACTTGAGAAAAACTATATTAAGACTTTAGTCTAACACTATTAGTTAAGATTTGGATCAAGTTTGTATGCCCGGATAGTGTTGAGGTTCTTGAATGGGAACAGCTTGGGTTCGATGGGTTTAGGGACCGTTCGATCCACTTTAAAATTTATGCGTACGAATTTTAAAGCAGATGCGAAAATTGCGGACACGAATCTTAAAGTAGATCGGACGAGTATCGAACCCATCGAACTCACTTTGAGTCCGATAAGCATCGGACTCAAGCTGCTCCCTTATTGAATTCAGTAGGTGCCGAACATTTTAGAAGGTGGTCTAACTGTCCAAATCGGATTTTTTTTAAAAACCATAATTAAAATAATTAAATTTACCAAACCAGCATGATTGCGGCCAGATTTACAAAAACCATCAAAACCGAATTGCCAATTCGGTCCGAAGGATTTTTTTTTCTCTGGACCGAAATGGCAATTCGGTCTTGCTGTTTTTAACCGGTTGTAGAAAAAGCGTCACAGAAAATCTCACAGAAAAAAAAAACAAGCCAGACCGAACTGCCAATTCGGTCCAGTTTTTTTTTTTTTTTTTTTTTAGATGAGCAAAATTTGACATATATTAGCATATTCATACTAAAGTTACAACAACAATTTTTTTCATTTTCAAAGTCCAAATCGTCGATCCAAACCGTTCAACATGATCTCCACAATAAAATGTGCTTGCAGATCAAATTTTACATTTTTTGAATTTGTTTACTATTTATTAAGTATTTTACAAAATAGTCATATTCAGACCATTGAATTTTGTACCCATCTTAATAAATAGTAAAAAATTCAAAAAAATGTAAAATTTGATTTGCAATCACATTTTATTTAGATAATCATGTTGAACGGTTTGGATCGACGATTTGTCTCTTAAAAATTTAATTTTCAGTGTTAGATTTGTCTCTTAAAAAAAAAAAAAAAAAAAAAAAAAAAAAAAAAAAAAAAAAAAAAAACTGGACCGAAATGCCAATTCGGTCCGGAAAAAAAAAATCCTTCGGACCGAATTGGCAATTCGGTCCAGGCCTGTTCGGTCCAAAGGGGGCCACACGATCGGCCACAAGCTGGCCACAAGCTTTAATATTGATTTGTTGTGAAAAAGAGGGGGACCGAAATGCCAATTCGGTCCGGAGAAAAAAAATTCGTTCGGACCCAATTGGCATCTCGGTTCTGATGGTTTTTGTAAAACATCAGGTCATCATGTTGGTTTGGTAAATTTAATTATTTTATTTATGGTTTTTAAAAAAAATCCGTCCAAATCTTTTATTGTTATAGTTGAGAGATTTCTGAAAGATTTTTGTTCGACTTTTATCACATCCCTAGTTTTTTTTATTTTTGAAAAATTAAATACGGAGAGATGTAAAATGGACGTATTTTAACTTTGATAGAAAAATAAAATTACATGAAGTCGCCGAAATTTTTATTTATAACATTTTAAATAAATAAATTAATAAAATAACCATCGATTTTGGTCAATTCTAAATCTAACACGGCCGCAGAACACCGGAGCGGACCCATTTGGGGGAGGCCGCAGAATGCCGGAGCGGACCCCCATATGGGTCCGCAGAATGCCGGAGCGGACCCTATTTTTTTTTTTTTTATCTGATTCTGAAGTTGATTATGATTTTATTTTGGAAATTTTATCAAAAATGTAAAGTTTGTACTGGAAGTTGTGTGTAATTACTTATGTTTGAAATGTCGTTTAATCTGAAATTGTTGTTCGTCGTTTGTTTGATCAAAAGAAACATTACAATAGAACAAGGAGCCATATAAAGAAGCATACAATAGAACAATGCTAATGTTATCGGAAATTACAAATACGTCTAATTAACTGAAAATAAACAACATTTTTACAAGTACAATTAAAAAAGCAACATTAACTCTCAATCTCGTGCAGCTCGAGCAGCTCTGTTTTGTCTTTCTTGTGTATCTCGGCCGGTTTGGTGTCCTCTTCTCCTATTATGTAGAACGTCCATCTACATCGGAATTCTGTCGTGCTGTCTTCTGTCCACAGAAATATTTTTTTTCTCTGGAACAAGGACCGGGCCATCGTGTGGCGGCCATTCCGACTGATTTCCATAGACATGCCATTGAGCGCTCCATGTGTTGATCAGTGTATGGATGTGATAGTAGTGACTTACAAAGACGCCAGGGTCGATGCCTCGGAGACGACACACGGACAGAACATGAGAGCACGGTATTCTCTCCAATTGAGGCTTCTGGCACATGCAAGTTACCGTGTGATCATCCCCGATTATCACTGTGTATTTGTAATTGGCCTTGGTAAACCGACCAGAATCGTCAGGTATGAAAGCGTGAACTCTCTCCTGTGTGGAGGTTACCTCGAACTCGTTGTTGTTTCCAAAGCCCCCCAGCGTCTTCATTTTATCGGACCTCTGGAACCGTTTGTTGATCAGCTATGAAAAATTAAAAAATAATGAAGAAGTCAGATTTTTTTAACAAAGTTCATTAAAAATTTAAAAAAATAAGTTCAATTTTTGATTGATAATGAAATGACGTAAAAATTGAAGGAACAATGTAGTACCTGGGTTGCTTCTTTTGATTGCCTCCAACAATGGAACTACAAGAGCGTATGACCCCTCCCAACTGCCAAATTGACGGGCTATTGCCAACTCACGGCCACGCCATAGTTTGTTGTACGCCGGTATCTGACCGTTGTACCTTTCAGCAACAGCAATTCGGACAGCCTGAATACTCAAGTCGACATCGTTCCTCATGTGAGCGGATATACACTCGGCAACCATAGCAGCTGACAACTGGGCGTGATCTGTTCTTGTCGCATCCGCGTGGCATGAATGTTGTGTTGGGCATTTGGAGACACGCCATTGTGTTCCATAACCGGTGGCCCTTGCGAGTATGTACCACCCACAGTAACTGTCCTTGCACTTGAACCTCATTCTTGTGCGGTCACTGTGCGTAGGTTTAACCTCTTTGTTGCAAAGGATGTGAAACCTGGCAATTGCGCTCTTCATTTCCTCTTTTGAGTCATATGTTTGTCCCTCGGACAATTCATTCTCATACTCTGCCCTACTTCCAAACAAACCCGAATTGGCTTCCATAAACCCTGATGTGTCGTTGAAAGCATGAATCGGGTGCTGAAACCCGCGATCCATTATCTGAAACCCGCGATCCATCTTGAATTTCCTTGATAGTCCGAGCACAGGCCCGGTATCTTCCTGGTCAGAATAATGGCTCATACCCTCAGGATCAATATGACCCCAATTTTCCTCTGCCTCTAGTATTTTCGGATCCACTTCTTCATCAGATTCATCCGGATTACAAGTTTGACCCCAATGAGCGGTCCGACTAGATGAAGGCTGGTCAGTCTGGGATGGGGCCCGACGGGAGGGTCGGTCCCTCTGAACTGGGGCCCGACTACTGGACGGTTGGTCAATTTGGACAGGGGATGGACTAAAGCCGGATGAGTTACCCCGACTACGACCCTGGATTAACCTCTGAACTGGGTTCGAACGCCGGGCTCTGGTAACCTCCACATATAGGTCAATTATCTTGTATGCATCCCCAGAAAAACTCATGGTTTGGTTATACAATACCTGCCAGACTCCCTCATTCTGAATTGAAAATAGTTGGAACCAAGTTTGTGCCGAACTAGTCGGCATGCTAATTTTGGCATCAATTTTAAGGTCATACTGACCCTGATCCAACCCCAAATTCTGACATATACTTGATTTAAGTTCCAAATAATCAGTACCTGGCAATACCGGGATCACAGTAACAGGTCCAATACTGTAGTAAACCCCATTAGGACCTGTTAAAACATCCCCACTAGTGTAGATGGATACCATAAGAGCCATTTTTTCAATTCAATACAGAAGAAACCTACAATTAAAAATTAACTAAATTAATTATTCTAATTTAATTATTGCTAAATTAATTATTCTAATTAAATTATTAATTATTGAAATAAAAATAAAAAATTTAAAAGAAGAGAGAAAAAACTAACAGATCAGAGAGCTAACTCAGGAGAGAGAAGGTGTGAGAGTGTGGAATGAAATTTCGCTGTCATTTTCGGGATATAAAGACCAGGGTCCGCTCCGGCATTATGCGGCCTCCCCCAGATGGGTCCGCTCCGGTGTTCTGCGGCCGTGTTAGATTTAGAATTGACCAAAATCGATGGTTATTTTATTAATTTATTTATTTAAAATGTTATAAATAAAAATTTCGGCATGAAGTCGTCAATCGTAAAATTCTTTTAGTTTCAGGCTTTCAGATGTAACTCGACACTACTTTTCAAGTTCAAGTGTTATAATTCAATAGAATATGTGAAATTCCCCCAATATGTTAAAGTGTTACTTAGATAGACATTTTGGTTCGAAATTTGTATTTATATCCACCAAAATAAACAAATTTCGAAACATACCCTGAAATTTTTAAAATTTTGAATTTTGCTCATATCACTAACTTTGCTAGCGGCAGACATGGTTTAATACCGCTAGCTAGAAAAGTTAGCGGTACTCTTCTCAAAAACTCTGACCGGCAAACTATTAGGTTGAATATATTAATTTTGTTACCTTTAACAAATAGATGAAATATCTTATAATTTATATATAGGAAGGAATATGAAAAAAAAAATTATAATTTAAATATACTAGAAAAATCATGAAATATTTTTTACATCTGATTTTTTGTGGATGGAAAAAAATAAAAATATTTGAATCCAAATTAACTGATAGTATCAAGGTCTTGATCATTTGATCATACCATTATGATTTCAGCCAACCTCTCTATATATTTATATTCATGTTAAAAAGAAATTAAATTGAAAATTTTACCGCAACCACAAGTTACAAACCGAATTCTAATTCGGGAATTCAAATGTATTACTCTAACTATACCACTGACTAATCATTGATTGACTCCAAACTCCAGAAACTTCCAAATAAAGATGCCTGAATTTATCATAATCTAGACCACCCTCCTTCAATCTCCCAGCCAATTCCTCGCTGCACCCATTAATCTTTAGAATTTCCAATGATCTTGGCAACTCAGGAAGCCTCGTTAACTTATAAGCATTATGCAGTGCCAAATTCCTCAAGCTCAGGAGGCTTTGCAAGCTATCAGGTAATGTCTCCACTGACCTCAAACCATATAGATCCATTGATTGGAGGGAGGCCCCATTTTGCAGCAACCACTGCTCTGGCAACAAAGTTATGCTATGGGAGCCACTTATCTCCACCGACTTTGTCAGATGTAGGTTTCGCAGTGGCACTGCAAGTAAAAGCTCTGGATGGTCTATGTCTAGCCGGTCAAGTGCCATTGACAGTCTATTTCTTGGCGACTCGTCCATTGAATCCAGTGGTGATATTGTTGCAAGCATCGGACATGTTCTGATCACCAAGACCTTCAGGGATGGGATGGCTTCCAAACCACCAAGCGATTTCAGTGCCCCGCATTTTTGTATCCGTAGTTCCTTAAGTGACGTTAAACTCTTCAGCACATTTTCCGAGGGTAATGATATAAGATTAGCACAATTCTCAAGCTTTAAAAAAGAAATCAGAGAAAGATCTTGTAATAATTGGGGTAAACATACAACAAGGTCACCACAAGAGCTCAGAATAACCTCTTGAACAGATGGAGGGAGGAAGCTTTTGGGTAGCAACATAGGCAGCAAAAAGAGTCTCCTGCAATTGTTGATCCTAAGTAATTTTAGACTGATGAGCCCTCTAAATCCTTCTGATGGTAGATAAATTAGACCGTCGCAGGAATAGATTGTGAGTTCCTCAAGAGATGCAAGTTGTTCAGGGTGCATGAAAAATCCTGATTTCAGGGAGGTTAGCTTTGAGCATCCAATAATAAGCAATGAGGAGAGAGACCATGGGCCTTGATTGGTGCTACTTCCCTCATTCTTCTGTTTATACCCGGGAAATGTAGCTATCTCTACATATTTCAACTCGAGCACTTTCAGAGCAGTGGGAATGGGTGGCAATTTCTTCAGGCTGGGGCAATTACATACTTCAAGTCTTTTCAGACATGGAAGGCAGTTTTCACTTTGAGTGTCCTCTCTCCACTCTTCCAACTGAATCAAGCTAATAAGCTGGAGCGTTTCCAATGCAGGAAAAGTGTTACCAGATCGGCTGGACCCATAGAACTCCAAGCCGATTACCTTCAATGCCCCTAATTTATCTAGGGTGAGAATTTTGAGGTACGGAAGCTGCCCAAAAGGAGGAAGCCTCTCTAAACTGCTGCAGTGGAATAAGTTGATTGCAGTTAAATTGGGAAGAAATTGAGGTGTCAACCAATTTGGCAGGTTTGTGGCTCTATAGCCATTTAATAACAGATCTGTAAGGTTCGGGTGCGGCTGAAGGCAATCAGCAACTTCCTTGTCTGACACATTCCTGCCTCGGATATTCTCAAAACCATGATCCCACTTCAGTGCAATACGACAAAGAAGTTGCTTGGAGTTTAGCTGGGCTTTAGAAGCTTCTTCTGTGCTTTTCACATTCTCAAGATTGGTGATCGTCAATTCATGAAGCTCTGACATCATTTCTAGCTCGCTTATATCATATCCCACAACACCTTTCACACTATATTTTGTTAGATGTTGTAGAGATCTTAGTTTCCCAACGTGCGGTATGGTTGAAAGATCATATGTGGGAAGATATAGCCTCTTTAGTTTTGAAAGCTTGCAAATGTCAGCTGGAATGCTCTGTTCTGAAGGGGCAAAGGAGTAGTTGATCCATCTGAACTCCAGGATTTGCAAATGATAAAGCATGCATATGCATGGAGATAACTCGGGTATATCTGTTGTCATGCTCAAACAACGAAGATGGACAAGATCACCAATAGATTTGGGAAAATCATAAACATTGTCACTTGATAACTGCAAGTACCTGATACTTTTCAACCCTTTCAGAGCAGTATTAATAACACCCGCTAACCCATCATCCTCAATATCACAGAATAACAAAAGAGTTCTCAGGTACTTCAGCCCTGACAGGTTTTTAAGCACCAGTATGTTACTTGTCCTTAAGGACAAATGACGAATGCTTTGTGGAATTTGAATTGGATCATCGCTGACAACTCGTAAGCACTCATTCTTCGAAAGAATCTGTGCAAGTTCATGTAAAAGATCGTGCATACTGTAGTATGAGTAGTATGAGGCCTGAGGTTCAAAGAAGGATTCTCGCACAAGAGTTTCAAAGTTTTCCCTTCCTATTTCCTCCGGTGATCTCTTCTCATCCTCAGAAATTATGCCAACAGATATCCACATATCCACCAATTGGTCCCTATCAAACTCATGATCTGGAGGGAATATGCTACAATACCTGAAGCAAGGTTTTAACTCAGGTGGGAGGTGCTCATAGCTCAACCTAATAGCTGCCATTATTCCATCAGTTCCTTCATCCGAGTTGAGTGCCCCATCTTTCAAAACTCTAGTCCAGTGTTCGACCTCCAATTTCTTGTTCAAAATCCTACCAATAGCCTTCACTGCAAGTGGTATGCCCCTTAGTTTCATCGCTATCTCCTTACCAATCAACTGCAATCTTGCATATTCATTTGGGTTGAAACGACCAAAAGCATATTTCTCAAAGAGTTTTACATTATCCGTCTCTTTCAAACCGTTCAGGTTAAGAGACATCTTAGTTTTACCAACAACGTTTGCAACTGTATCTGCTACTGACTCCTTCCTCGTAGTGACGAGGATCTTGCTTCCCTGAGAGCCATATTTTAAAGGGGTCATCACTGTGTCCCAATTCTCCATCTCTTTGTCATTCCAAACATCATCGAGGACAAGCAAATATTTCTTGCCACTTATATAATCCTTCAGAGTGCTTTCAGCAGCATCGAGAGTAGAAACCTCGGGTTTTTTTTTTGTTAATGACTCCAGCATTTTCATTATAATAGCCTTATCCTCAAAAGTGGTAGATACACATACCCACATCTTAATTAGGAAATCATCTCCTGATTGATCAAAAAGGTTTTGAGCAAGAGCGGTCTTGCCAACACCACCGACACCAACAATGGTAAAGATTGAAAATATCTCTGTCTCAGAGTTATCCAACCAGTTTAGGACTATCTGTTTTTCATTTTCCCTACCAAAGAATTCATTCCCTTTAGGCAAGGGGCCAGTTTCTCGGCTCATGTCTCCCCTCACCTCTGTAGCAATAGGCTCTTTTATCAAATGAAGAACCTGAAAGAAATTCCCGTCTGTTAAATATAATATATTGAATGGCAAAGGTAAATCTAATGCTTGTAGAGTGGGAAAAAAAGGATAAATGCTAAACCTAAAAAATTTGAGTTATTGGATATATATGACACAAAATAAGCATAATCCTGAACCAAAAAAAAGAGTCCTTTGAGTATGAGCACATTTATTAAAATAGTCTGGAACTTTCTTTAATTGAATCTGAAAAGCACTATAGCTGATACTGTCAGAAAGAAATTTAGAAGAAGAAACCTTCACATATGAAAACTATAAAAAGGATCCTGTTCCATTTTCTTGAAAAAAAGTACCCCCAAATAACTGCGTGAGAGAGGACCAGAATTTTATTTAATGTTCCTTTAGTCATTTTAATTTAATTGATTCAATTGGAGAATTCTAAATAGATCCAGATCGTCAATGTCATATTAGATGATAAAAAATCCGAACATCACCACGATTGAGAAGAAACAAAAGGAACTGATATTCAAAATTATCTGCCTAATCGAAATCAAAGAAATCCAAAGGCTTTGTTATTTGAAGATTGTTCTACAATGATTGCTTGAAGGAGCGGGAAGATTCACTCAAGTCAGATTTGACGGAGAAGCATTTTCTTTCCCTTCAATTGCGCTTCCTTCCGTCTCCGTACTATACTGTCTCCATTCAATTGAAGAGGAGCATATTTTGTTGAAAATGCGCTCCTATGCTACAAATTAAGTTTTGCCTCTACAGCCCACATGTTTTTTGTCATAAAAAAATGGTCTTCACATGCCATTTCATTTTATGAAATGGTGTCTGACAAAAACAAAAAAAAATACTGACTGGGACTCAAACTTGAACTCGTACTCGGACTTAGAGCATCTACAATTGACCAAACGTGGTTTGCTCCACGTCACTTTAATTTGCAAACCGCTCTCCAAATTTTGCAAACCACTCCAACGCAGCAATTAGCAATTGACGCTGTATAGATACGGAAGAATTTATTTTAACCAATCAATTAGCCAAGTGTCATTAACAAAACATTTTC
This sequence comes from Carex parvula, assembly GCA_025461045.1. Taxonomy (NCBI): domain Eukaryota; kingdom Viridiplantae; phylum Streptophyta; class Magnoliopsida; order Poales; family Cyperaceae; genus Carex; species Carex parvula. The sequence goes on from JAJGRW010000926.1 coordinate 292,673, forward strand.
TTTTAGCAATCTTCCACATCAAATTAGCAATTTATAAACAATCACGGTTGTAGATGCTCTTAGACTCGGTACGGTTTAATTTTTTTTCAATTTTTTTAATGGCTAGACATAAGTTCCAAGAAGGAGGTACCACTTGTTCATCATTTTCTATATATGATGATTAATTGCATAATTAAATTATATTGTTATTTTTATGAAACTTTATTATGTTACTATTTTTTTGGTTTCACAATTTACATTTTCTAAGTTGCTTTAGATATGTTACAGTTTCCAATAGTTGGTTAGAACTTCTAAGTTATTATGTGTTGTTCATTTAGTTTTTCTAAGTTAATTATTATTTTATGGTCGTATTATAAGAAGAGATGGCATGCCATCTTCTTCTTTAGACTTTGATAATATATGAAATGTTTCATATTTTCACTTTTGTGATTTCTTTCTTCTTTATCTAAATTTTCCATTTATTGTTCAATATCTCACTAAACTAAACAAGAGCTGAACACGTGGAGTAGAGTTTGGGACATGTTGTCGTCAAGTGTATCAAAACAAGTTCGACAACCACATCCGCGCCTGTGTGAAGTTGTGTCTCCGTCAACTGCCAAGTTCGACAACAACCTTTGCAATTGCATGAAGCTGTATCTCCATCAATTGTTCGACTCAACATTATCTTCACAGCAACAATGGTCGACCCAAACCTTGTCGCCATCCTCGAGCAAATGCAACAAAACCAACAAAAAAACCGCGAACAAATACAACAAAACAAAATATGTTAATTGAACGCTTAACCGTTCTTATAGAGTGTCTCAACCTCCAACGAAAACTGCCAACAACATGACAAACCACCCTTCAACCATAATAATCCACCTCCAAACCGTGACTGATGGAATGGCGGACTCCGCATCGAAATTCCTGATTTTTCAGAAAGCCTCAAGCCTGAGGAACTTCTCAATTGGACCAACACAATGGAAAATGTTTTTGAGTTAAAGAAATCCCTCCCGACAAGAGAGTTTCGTTAATGACTATATGTTTCAAAGAACGAGCAGTGACTTGGTGGCATGATTTTAAATACCGTGATACCTCAACAATTTTCCTCATCTCAATAATTGGAATGATTTGAACCGTGAGATGAACCGCACGTTCTGACTACTCAACTACCATCAAAGTAAGAATCATGACTATTGACAAGTGTAAATTATATAAACTTTTACATAAGATTTTGACTCTAATTTGTCCAATTTCCTTGACATTAGAGTAATTTAGTTAGGTTTTACACCAAGAATTCCATAGTTGCCATACTTTGTTTGTTAATGCAGGACATAGAAGAAACAACACAGAAATGCCATATTACGGGTTGTGATCCAATTAAGGAAGTTGAAGGCAGAGAAAACGCAGAGGACAACCCATTTCACGGACCGAAAGAGACGTCTCACAGTCCGTAATCTTCTCTGGCATTAGAAGAAGTTTAACCAGGTGAATCACGATCATAGGAAATCCATCACGACCGAAAACAAAGATCATCACGACCATAAGAATCCTGTCACTATTACAAGCAACATCACGGGTCGTAGAGAATCGAGACCATCGAACGAGACACAACTCTACAAGCAACATCAACATTTCTCCTCACCACCACCATTACAACATCTCCAGTAATATTGTTTATTCTTCTCCTCACCTCTATCGGAGAATACTATTCCAAAGACCTCAATCATTTGCCTTGTGGTTCAAAAGAAGAAATTTTCAATGGAGAAGATGAAGAAAACAACCCTTCCACTGTAACAAATCTTTAGTGTCATGCGATAAAGAGGCTCGACATCAACACCACACCCGACTGAGTACATGTTTCCAATAGGCCACAAACCTAAAGGCAGCCATTACAGTGTAAGGGCGCCACGAACAGCCGGATGAGCTTGTCGATAGGCTTGTCACAGTTGAAGAAAGCCAAGGTATGATATTTAAAACTCCTCCAGCCGTTCATAAATACCTTGATGAAGATGATGTCAACACCTTGACAGATGAAACCGAAACAAAAATGGAGTCATTTGAGAACTCTTCAAACTTTAATGAAGACTTTGTTGGTGATTTGTCGATACTTTATAGTAATCTAACAAATGCTTTGTTCTTGAAATAATTGCATAATTAAATTATGTTGTGTTTTCTATGAAACTTTATTATGTTTGTTGGTATTTGGGGTACCAAATGGTATTTGTATCTAGTTTAGGGACCTATCCGTAAAATAAGAATATAGAGTAATCATAGGGATTTGATGGAAAGATGTAAGCTCTATATATACCCCAAAGGGTCAATCAATAAAAATTATCTTTTTGGCTCAATTCAATTTGGTATCAGAGCTTCTATGTTTAGGATTGAGCCGCCGCTACAGTACCCGCCGCTGCTACAGTACCGCCACCGCTACAGTACCCACTGCTACAGTAACTGGACCCTCTCTCTTCTCCCTAGGCCGGTTCTCTCTCTTCTAGGGCCGGCCACCACCTAGGGTTCAGATTTTGGTGTGATTAGGCCGGCGTGGGGGGCCTATACCCCACGATACCCGAGACGGGGGTTTGATCGGGTTTTTGGACTCAAATCTTAATGAGATAGATCAAGATCGGGTCAAGAAGAAGAGGAAGAGGTTGGAGATGTGTCAGATCTAGATCTTGAGGGTGCAAGATCGGATCTAAGGAAGAAGAAAGAGGATTTGACTCAACTTTGTGTGTAGATTGAGTTGGATCGATGGCTGACGGGGATTCAGGCAAGGAGAAGGCCAAGAATCTCATGGAAGAGGCTTTGGGGAAGCTGAGTAGGGATGAGATCACTATGCTGATGCTGGCATTCAAGGCGGCTACCAGTGAGAGTGCATCGAGGCCAGCACCGAGGGTGGAGCTTCCACCGATTGAATGTGAAACTCGATGGTCCAGTTTCATATTTGAGCTGGTCGCGTCAGATAAGGTACACTCTGGTAGGGAGGAAACTAGAGGGGTACTTGACTGGAGTGATTACTGAGCTGGCTGAGGGGACTCCGGCATGGAATGAGTGGAGGTCCACTCACATACTAGTGTACATCTGGCTCCTGAGCTCGATGACACCACCAATTGCAGCCAAGGTGGATGGCATTGAGGATGCGAGGTGTGTCTGGGAAAAGCTGAGGAAGATATATGATGGAGTGGGGAACAATCTGAGGGTCTACCAGATCAAAGGAGATATCGCTACTTGTGTAGGGGGAGAGGTATGTACGGGAGTATGCAATAGAGCTAGAGCGCTTATGGCTGGATCATGACTATTGCACGAGGACATTGTGTTGCCCTGACCCTGCGTGCAGGAAGACTGAGGCTTGCATGCAGGACAGGACCATGGGGTTCCTTAGGGGTCTGGCTCCAGCTTTCGAGCAAAGGATTGCGATGTTACTAGCAGAGCCGAAGATTCCCTCACTCGATGAGGCAGTTTCAGCCATGATACAGGAGGAGACCCGGATCGGACTACAGGCTGGGGCAGGGGGATTTCCAGGGGTGAAGTCAGCCCTAGCTGTCTCCAACTCAGGTAACACCAGGTCTAGAGGTGAGGCCCAGGAGTGCTACAATTGTAGAGAGGTAGGCCACCTGAAGTCGGCTTGCATTAAGCCATCGAAAGTGAGGAATTCGGGTGGACATGGCCAATCTAGAGATCGCAGTCGTGGTCGTGGTCACAGAGGAGGTAGAAAAGGGGGCTACCGAGCAAACCTGATGGTAGCAGAGAAAGAGGAAGAAGGGGGTGTGCAGGATGAGGACCTTTTTGCGGAGGATCAGGAGCTCTTGAGAGCCTACTCCCAGTTGCTTAGGAGGGAGCAGAAAGGCGCGGTAGATGATGCATCCACCTCGGGTAACATTGCTTTTTATACTCATTCAGCCGCAGGTACTTGTGACACACACGCCCTTGCCTCTATACCACCACTAGATCACCATAGATCGTTGATTCAGGTGCTTCTAGACATGTGACGGGTACTGCTGGGGAGTTTTCTTCCTATACTCACCTAGCAGTCCCTGAGAGTATTCAGACAGCCGATGGTACGGCCCAGCCCGTGATGGGTAAGGGTACTGTGCGATATACCAACTCTTTGACTTTGTCCAATGTTTTGCATGCTCCTTCTTTTCCAGTAAATCTCTTATCCATAAGTGTTATTATTCTCCAACTAAAATGTCTTGTTTCTTTTGATATTCCCAAGATGATCTTCCAAGAGAAGGGGACGGGCAGGAGGTTTGGGACTGGCACATGGCATAGCGGCTTGTGGTACCTGGATATAAAGGGGATGGACTCAGCCCTTTCATCCATGGTGGAGAGATCTGAAGGAGTTGGGAGTAGTGTGGAGGACTTGTTGTTGCTTCACCACAGGCATATGGGCCATCCTTCTTTTAGTCTTTTGAGTCGATTGTATCCCTCTATGTTTAAAAAGGCTAATAAAGATAAACTTGTTTGTGATACTTGTGAGTTGGGCAAGCACACCAGGAGCTCATATGTTAGTTCAGGTAGTAGGAGCTCCTGTGTTTTTCATTTGGTACATTCTGATGTATGGGGACCTTGTTCCCCAACTTCGGTGAATGGATTTAGATATTTTGTGTCTTTCATTGATTGCTTTTCTCGTGTGACTTGGATTTATTTGATGAAAAACAAGAATGATGTCCTTGCTTGTTTTAAAGATTTCCACAGAGGGATTCAGACTCAATATGGGGCATTAGTGAAGGTATTGAGGTTTGACAATAGGACAGAATGCTCGAACAATGCGTTCAAAGAATACTTGTCATCTCAGGAAATCCAGCATCAAACCACGTGTCCATACACACCAGAGCAGAATGGGGTTGCGGAAAGAAAAAACAGGCATCTCCTTGAGGTAGCAAGGAGTATGATGATTTCGATGAAATGTACCAAAGTACTTATGGGGGCAAGCGGTCCTGACAGCTACGAGACTGATCAATAGGATGCCCTCACAAGTGTTGGAGTGGAAGTCTCCATTTGAGCTATTAAAAGGTGAGAATAATGATATTCTTCCTTTGAGAATATTTGGCTGTGTGTGCTTTGTGCAGGACAATAGATCAAATATGGGAAAACTGGATCCAAGGGCGGTCAAGTGTATCTTTGTGGTATACTCGGCCACTCAAAAGGGCTACGTGTGTTGGAGCCCCAAGGAGAGGAGATTGTTTGTTAGTATGGATGTCACATTTCGAGAGCATGAGCCAGACGACTCATCTCAGGTCACCTCACCCTTTGGAGACTCGCTCGATACAGGAGGTATGAGGCAAAAGGGGGAGAGTAGCTGTGGTAGTGAGAGGAGGATGGTGAGTGTGGGGGATGTCTCTTGTCCGATTGCGCCGATTGTTGAGGAGTCGGCCATTGTGCCGGAACAGGAGGGGAATGATCTCAGAAATAGTGGAACTCAGGCTCAGGGGGAGCTAAGAGTGTACACGAGGAGAAGAAAGCAGAATGAGGGGACCGTGCCTATAGCGCCGCTTGTGCCAAGTCCCTTGTCTCTGCCTACCCCGACTCCTGAGACACCTACATCATCCACCACAGACTCAGAATACACTGGTGATATGATTCCTCTCTCTACTCCTCCCACTCCCTTATTGATAAGGACTTATCGTAGCAATACGGGAGTTCCCCCTGATCGATATGGTTTTCCACACGATATTACCCAGTTTGTCTCTTACTCTCACATATTACCTGCACATGGAGCATTCATTGCATCTTTGGACATTGTCTCTATTCCTAAGTGTTGGCAGGTTGCTAAGGAGGATCCAAAGTGGAAAGCTGTCATGCTAGAGAATCTTGAGGCTCTTGCTAAGAACAAAACCTGGAAGCTTGTGGCACTACCACCAGGCAAGAAGGCGGTTGGGTGCAAGTGGGTCTTCACTGTGAAGCAAAGCCCAGAGGGTCGGGTTGAGCGCTACAAGGCCCGATTGGTAGCAAAGAGGTACAGTTAGACTTATGGTATTGACTATGATAAGACCTTTGCACCCGTGGCGAAGATGAGCACAGTGCGGATACTTGTTTCCTTGGCAGCGAATGGGGGTGGAAGTTGCACCAGCTTGATGTGAAGAATGCCTTCATTCATGGTGATTTGGTGGAAGAGGTGTACATGGAGGTCCCACCGGGTTTTGGCACGAAACAAACGGTTGGTAAGGTGTGCAGGCTCAAGAAATCTCTTTATGGGCTGAAGCAGTCTTCTCGAGCCTGGTTTGACAGGTTTATGAGGGCTATGGTAGGCATGGGGTATTGGCAGACCAATGCAGACCATACAGTGTTCTTTAGGTAACATGGAGTTCACATTACGATGCTTGCGTTGTATGTGGACGACATGATTATCACTGGTGATGATGAGGGTGAGATTGCTCTGCTGAAGGACAGATTGGGTAAGGAGTTTGAGGTGAAGGACTTGGGGCAATTGAGGTACTTTCTTGGGATTGAGATAGCTCGTGGTGCAGAGAGGATTGTCTTATCTCAAAGGAAGTATGTGCTAGATTTGCTCACAGAGACATGTATGCTAGGGTACAAGCCTGCGGTTGCTCCCATTGATCAGAAGTCCAAGCCAAGTGTTGAGGCAAGAGAGCCAGTTGACAAGGAGAGGTACCAAAGGTTAGTGGGTCGCTTGATCTATTTGAGTCACACTCGTCCCGACATCTCCTTTGCGGTGAGTGTGGTGAGTCGTTACATGTATGACCCTAGGAAAGGTCACATGGATGCCGTGTACCAGATTTTGAGGTACTTGAAGAGTGCACCAGGGAAGGAATTGATCTTCCGAAAGAATGGGCATTTGAACATTGAGGGCTATTGTGATTCAGACTGGGCTAGCTGTGCTGATGACAGGAAGTCTACGTCTGGATATTGCATGTTTGTAGGAGGCAATATGGTCTCCTGGAAGAGCAAGAAACAGTTGGTGGTTGCGAGGTCCACAGCCGAGGCAGAGTACAGGGCCATGGCTTTAGGTGTTGCAGAGATGTTGTGGTTGAGAGCTCTCTTGGTGGAGCTCGAGATGGACCAAGAGGCCACAATGAAGCTGTGGTGCGACAACAAATTGGCTATTAGCATTGCCAATAATCCCGTGCAGCATGACAGGACCAAGCATGTGGAGATCAATAGGTTCTTCATCAAGGAAAAACTGAATAGTGGACTACTTGAGCTGGGACATGTAGCTACTAGAGAGCAAGTGGCTGACTGTCTCACAAAAGGGCTTAGTTCGTTAGATTTGTCGAGACTATGTGACAATATGGGCCTAGTGGATATCTTTCGTCCATAGGCTCATCTTGAGGGGGGTGTTGGTATTTGGGGTACCAAATGGTATTTGTATCTAGTTTAGGGACCTATCTGTAAAATAAAAATATAGAGTAATCATAGGGACTTGATGGAAAGATGTAAGCTCTATATATACCCCAAGGGGTCAATCAATAAAAATTATCTTTTTGGCTCACTTCAATTATGTTATTATTTTCTTGGTTTAAATATTTATATTTTCTAAGTTTCTTTAATTATGTTAAAGTTTTCAAGAATTGGTTAGAACTTCTAAGTTCATTATGTGTTATTAGTTCCTAAGTTGTCCATTTAGTTTTTCTAAATTAATTATTATGTATTGGTCGTATTATAAGAAGAAATGGCATATCATTTTTTTTTTTAGATATTGATAATATATGAAATGTTTATAATATTCTTTCTTGTAATTTCTCTCTTCTTTGTTCAAATTCTCTTTTTATTGTTTTCAATACATATAACCATGATCATCCAAATATTTCTTCTTCAGTCCAAATGAACAGAACTTTATGATTAAAAGAAAAAAGGTTGGCCTCCTCACATGAGCGGATCTACTGTATTAAAAAAAGGGTGCTTAACTACCCTTATAATTTTATAAATTTTATGGTGTATTAGATTTAATTAAATATTATTTTTTTTCCAAGTTTTTGTGCGGTTCAACCTCCTCATAAATGATGAATTTGTGTTTGTAACCTAGTGGTTAGAATTTATCTTTGCGGATGTGGAGACTTGAATTCAGATCTCATTGCTACACATTATGCATTTTACGTTTCAATCCCTCCAATTAAATTTTTTTAGTTCCATCCCTACCTCCTGCACTTTTTCCCAAGTAATATCGCCACCAGAAACTAATCAAGGCCTTTATAACTCTTTACTGAAAGAATTATATTTGCTCAAATTTACTATGTGTATTAGTTCGAGCAAGGAGCTAGATCGATCAATAACAAGAATTCCTCATCCAATTGTCTTTTTTATTACAATAAAGATGAAACTCCAAGAAATTCAATTAAAAAGCACGAGGAAGAAGTAACAACCTGAGTAAAGTTGCCGAGGCGATCAACAAGGTCATCAAAAGTCTTCACAACTTCTCTCAATCTCTTCAGCACATCATCCTGCTGAGCCGCCCGCACCGCAAACTTCACAATTGTCTTCGACCAGTTCCCCCTACCTTCATCTGCCTCCTCCTTGAGATGCCGGTACTCCAACTCATCAAGCACATTGTCGGCTTCCTCGACTGCATCCCGGAGCTGGCCCAGCCATTCCTCCAGAGCTGGGTTGTGGTCCCCTCGGAGATCACCTCTCTCTGCCGCGTAGACGAGAGTCTCGATCTGAGGCCGGAACTTAGAAAGGCGGTCCAGCTCGGCCTTCATGCCGGATTGCCATGCTTTTTGGTCTTTGAAGTAGGAGGATGCTTTGTTGATCAGCTTGCCGATGATCGCTGAGGTGAACCATCCTATGATGGCAACTTCTACTGCTACGGTCACCATGGATCTAAGTAGAAGAGAGGCAATCAGTTGGATCGATTGGGGTTTGTAGGGAGCTCTGAAGCGATGATCGATTTGGGGAAATTTGATGGTTTACTAGAGTGGAGCAGTTGGAGAGGTACTGAAGGCTTAAGCGTTGACTTGTGAGTGTTGAGTGTTGACAGGCTTGGAGAAATAAGGGCGCTAGCCTGAGAGAATCCGGACCGTCCGATCAGAAATTAGATCCGTGCCAAAGTAGATAGCATGGTGCGGATCAAATTCTATGTTACTTTAGCTCCCGACATTTTTATTAATATACAAAGTTAATAACAAATTAATTATTATACCCATAATTCTCCAGTTTCATCAAAAATATTCAAACCGGCCATAAAATAACCGATTTCCCTCTCGCAGAAACCGGTTATTTTGTGACCGGTTTTTTTTTTTTTTTTTTTTTTAGAGATATTATGAAGAGCAAGATAATGAAATTTAACATTGAAAAATAGAATTTATTGTTTAAATTATTTGTTAGATTACTTCTTTTGATTTATAATTAGCATATTTATACTAAAATATACTAGATTACTTGAAATTATGTTGAATTATACTATATTACAATAAATTATGTTGAATTACACTAAATTACGTTACATTACGCTAAATTACAATAACTTCGCTAATTATGCTGAAATACGGTAAATTACACTAAACTACGGAAAATTACGCTGACGTAGACCGATTTTGAGTTCGAGTTTGAGTTCGATTAGGCCTTTAATACGCTGAAGTACACTAAACATACAAAGAATACAATAACTTCTACAATTTCATTATGTAACTAATTTACTGAGCTACTTAGATTGAATAATCGAAATGAAAATCTTAATCGGAAACTTCAACTCAAGTTTTGAGGCTCTTCCCTTAGTTTTTTGGCAAATGCATGTGTTTTTTCGCAAGCTTTTCGAAAAGTTGTCATTTGCTGAAATCGGACACTCGAGCGCCGTTTTATGGCCGTTTGAAGTTTCGTCGTTGTTTTTCGCCTTTTCAGTGAAGATATCGTCCCTATTCATATGTAATTTAGCGTAATTTACCGTATTTTAGCATAATGTAATGTAATTTAGCGTAATTTAACGTAATATAGTGTAATTCAACATAATTTCAAGTATTTAGCGTATTTTAGTATAAATATGTTAATTAAACATCTAATCTAACAAAAAATTTAAACAAAAAATTCAAATTTTCAGTGTTAGATTTCATTATCTTGTTTTTCATAGTGTCTCTTAAAAAAAAAGTCTCTAATTATAAATCACTATGAAGATAAAAGAGAAACAAAATATAATTTCTAATTATACATTACTACGAAGACACACAATAATTTACCAGAATTTATCGTATTTTAGCGTAATTTAACATAATTTAGCGTAATTTAATGTAATATAATGTAATTCAACATAATTTAAAGTAATATAGTGTATTTTAGTATAAATATGCTAATTATAAATCAAAAGAAGTAATCTAACAAATAATTTAAACAAAAAATTTGAATTTTCAGTATTAAATTTCATTATCTTGATCTTCATAGTATCTCTTAAAAAAAAGAAAAAAAAAGAAAGAGGAAACCGGCCATAAAATAGCCGATTTCTGGAGAGAGAAAGCTAGCCATGAAATGACTGATTTGGATATTTTTGGCGAAACTAGAGAATAATGAGTATAATAATTAATTTGTAATTAACTTTGGATATTAATAAAAATGTCAGCTTTAGCTCGTAAGAATTCCGGTTGAAAGGGATTCGATAGATCGGAATTCTTTTTGGTCCTTTTTCTCAATAGTCGATACTCGATACTCATTTTCTTTTTGTTGTTTGATGTCTAAGCATCTCCTCCCTTGCATAAAACCTCGCCTCCCAAGCCCTCTTCCTCTCGCCACACCCGCTCTCTCGCCAACTCCATCTCCCAAATCCTCCATTCGCGCCAAACCAACCCCAACTGGGAAGACTCTCTCTTTCACCTCCTTTCATCCCATCCCGACCTTCCCCTCTCTTCCCTCCTCTCCTCCTTTCCCGATGCCGACTCTGCTCTTTCCTTCTTCCACTGGGCTCGCCGAGCCCCGCCTGTTTCAGCACCACCCTTTGACTCTCTTGCTTACTCTTCACTTCTCCTACAGTTGTCAAAATCGTACAGATTCACTGAAATTGAACTTGTTATGGAAATATTGAGAGAAGAAAAATTGATTCCTACTCGGGTAGCTTTGAGTGTTCTGCTAGCCCGGTTCTCGAATTCTGAAATGGTGGAGAAGGCAATGGAGGTGTATGATTTGATCAGAGAGAAATATGATATGCTTCCCCATGTTGTGGATTGTGATGCCCTGCTTAAGCTTCTTGTGAAATGCAGGTCATGGGATGTTGCCCGTAAGGTGTATGATGAAATACTCTAGAGAGAGGGTGGAGCAGATAATCATAGCACGTGCATCATGGTCAATGGTTTTTGCATGCAGGGTAAGATGGAGGAGGCAAAGAAGCTCATAGAGGATAGATGGGGAGTCGGGTGCATACCGAATGTGGTTTTTTATAATGTCTTGATTGAAGGGTACTTTAGACACGGGAAGTTTCAAAAAGGTTATGATATCTTCAGAGAGATGGAGAAGAAGGGGTTTTGCCTAGTGTAGTATCTTATGGTATAGTAATAAATGGCTTTTGTAAAAAAAAGGAGATTTTTGGGAAAATTGTACAACAACATCATGGGTTTTTTGTGCAAGCGAAGTTCAGTGCAATGTGCTAAATCTGTGCTGAAGCAAATGATGGAGAGCAACTGCCAAGCTGATGTTATCACCTTTAATACTCTAATTTCTGGGTTTTGTAGAGAAAGTAGGATTATAGATGCTGAGAGGTTTCTTAGAGAGGCCATAAGAAGAGGTTTAAGTCCCAATGAGAAGAGTTATACTCCACTTATTCATAAGTTTTCTGTTCTAGGAGAAGCTGCAAAGGCAACAGATTTACTTACAGAGATGCTAGAGAGAGGAATTAGACCTGATTTGGTAACATTTGGGGCTCTAATTCACGGCCTTGTAGTAGTTGGTAAGGTCAAAGAAGCAGTGGCTGTTAAAGAGAAAATGGTAGAGATTAAAGTTACCTTACTGCGGCTTGTGCCAGGAAGGAATGCTTTCTTCTGCCACGAAGCTTCTACAAGAGATGCTTTCTCAAAATATTCTTCCTGATGAGTTTGTTTACACCACATTAATTAGTTGATGGTTTCATAAGAAATGAGAATTTCAAAGAAGCAAAGAAGGTTTTCCAATTCATGGAAGGAAATGGGATTAGAGGTGGGATTGTTTGGTATAATGCTATGATCAAGGGCTATTGTAAAAATGGGTTCATGAAAGAAGCTGTTGCATGCATTAATGGTTTGGCAAATAATGAATGTTACCCCGATGAAATCACATATAACACATTAATCAGTGGATTTTCAAAACAAGGCGACCTAAAGGGGGCTTTATGTGTTTTAGGTAACATCAAGGGACAGTGCAAACCAAATGTAGTAACCAGCTCAGTTTTAAACTTTTAATCAATATGTATTGTAAGAGAGGCGACACTGAGAGAGCTGAGTTGATTTTCAACTATATGAAATTGAATAATCTCTCTCCTAACATTGTTAGTTACGCAATTATGGTGGGGTGCTTTTTCTAAAGCACATAAAGCGGTAAAAGCAGCTGAATGTTTCGAGACTATGTTAATTAACAAGTGTACTCCAAATAATGCTATATTACATTATGCAATAAATGGATTGGTGAACTCTGTCCCAATTGAAAGGTATGCAGGGATTGCGATTTTGGATGTGCTCATGCAAATGGTGGCTGACGGGTGGGACCACAGGGATGCAGTGTATAACTCAATTATATTTTTTTCTATGTAGATATAATATGCTTAGAAAAGCTTTGGAGTTTAGAGATGATATGGCTGGTAAAGGTTTTATACCATCATGTATTACTTTTCTTTCACTTCTTTATGGAATTTGTGTAGAAGGGAGATCCAAGGAGTGGATGGATCTCATTGATCCTGATTTTGACAAGGTTGAAATCGAGATGGTTTGTAATTATAAAATGTTGTTCGACAGGTATATGTGTGAATCTGTGAGTACAGAAGTGTTCTATTTTGGGGAAGTTAGATGAGGAAAGTGTGGGTTCGTGTAAACTCCGGTACCGCGTATGGAATTGCTAAATTTTGTTCCTGGAAGAGGGCTACATAGTAATTGGAAATTTGTTTCCATACGAATTGTAATACTGATCGAGTCCAAAGTGGAACAGCATGCAAATCAGGTAGTTTTTGGTTTTCATTGAAATAATTTATGTAGAAAAATGTCGGGTAAATTTCGCTGGAGATCACTAAACTTTGTCCTTTGTTACGAATTGGTCACTCAACTTTGATTTGTCCCTCCATAGCCACTGAACTTTTATTTTGTCCCAATCAAGTCACTCTATAACTTTTCCATCCAAATTATAACGGAATATGCTCATTCCGTCCAAAATACTAATGGAAAAGTTATATTCCGTTAATATTTTGGATGAAAAAGTTATAGGGTGACTTGATTGGGACAAAATAAAAATTCAGTGGCTATGGAGAGACAAATCAAAGTTGAGTGACCAATTCGTGACAAAGGACAAAGTTTAGTGACCTCCAGCGAAATTTACCCAAAAATGTCTTCTTTTACATATATAGTTGTCTGACCAATCTCCTTGATTCAATTTTGCTATTGTAGATTATTTGCTCCTTTGAAAATTGGAAGGACGATAAAAAACTGTCACTCGATAGTCTATAAACTTCATTTTTTCGCCACCTTGCAAATATCAACACAAATTCATTCTTTTTTATGGTGCATCATGGTAAAAAAACTGTACTGTACTTTATCATTTGTTTAATTTTTAATTCATTTCTGTTTTCTAGCTTTTGTGTTCACTTCTCGTCTTTCTTTTGAAAGAAATACATGCATTTGGGGTAATAATTCTTAAAGCTCTAGTTTAGGTAATTGGCCTGCTGTATGGAGACTGGAGCAGGCCGATATGAGCAAAAACGCTGCATAGCATTCTTAAAAACTTTTGTATAAGAATACTAAAACGAAATTAGTTTAGTATTCTTATTTTATCTTTTCTTGAAATCTTTACTCTTCCACACATTTCACATAACCGAATGGATGTTGAATGAACTTGTAATCAATATTGTTGTAAAAAAAATAGCATTGAAATTTATTTCAAATAATTTCACATTGTTGTAAGAAAGGAAACCACCAGGGATGTAAATTCATGACTTGACATGTTGTGTCGAGATTTGGGTCACGTGTTATGCCGTGTCGTGACCAAGTGAAGTTTACGTGTCGTGTGGTGATCAAATTCGGAAGAAATATCATGACACGTGAATGGCGATGACATATTGGTCATGCCGTGATTAGTCACGTTTAATTTTTTTTATAATTCAAGTTAGTTTATTCGTTCAAGATTTAATCACCTGTAATCATGTGCTGTGCTGTGATCAGATCATCGTGTGTCATATCCTATACTATATACGTAATCTTTGATCCAGCGTCTACAGTGTAATGAACAGTGAGACCGACAGGCGGGTCCCACTTTTTAGCCTCCCAGCTCCGCAGCTTTCGAGAAATTTCAACACTTCTTTCATCTCTCTCTACTGCGCTTCCTCTGAAAACTTCTCCACTCTCCGCTGAGCAAGTTCGCGAATTCCAGAGAGTTCACCGCCCTCTACTGAGCAAATCTCTCGCTCCAATTTTTTCTTCTTGCTATCTTGAAAGTTCTACCCGTCCTTTCTCGATCTTCATAAAGGCTTCCGCTCCAGGTGCTCTCTTTCCTCCCTATTGTCTCCCACCTCTCCGCCAGTTCCATCCCCCGCCGCTTACGAGCTCGCCTTCACTCACCTCCTCCACAGCCGATACTCTCTCTCTCTAATTTTTTGAGCCATTTTTTCTATACACTGATTTCGATTGATTTTCATTTAATGGAGGCTTTTAATTGAATTAAGGTTTTACCAGATCTCAGTTTAGCTGAATAGGCTTTGATTAGCTGCTTACACTTATAATTAGATCACTGTTTAAACAATCATGTAGTTCCTATACTCGAATTAATTAAAAAGGGGAGATAATACATTATACATGTATGTCCATGTGAGCTTCTTCAACCTTTTAGTGTGATATATATTATTTCAATTATGAGTTCCTGGGACTAAGCACAGTATCTCTTACTGATATATGCTTTCTCTGTGTCTTTGTTGCTAATTGAGTCAGGTACCTTTAATTTTTTTTTTTAACAATAACAAGAAATTATGCTCCAAAGAATGAGGTGTTATAAGGTACCATTATGTGTATGATTTTAATTTCCAAACTTTTTTTTTTTTGAAGAATTAGCAGAGGCTGCCAAGTGATTGATTTCCAAACTTTGCTGAGTATAAATAGTTAACTTGCATGATGATTGCCAGAGAGATGAGTTGTAAAACTACTGGTTGATTTGCATTTCATAATTGCTTTATTGTCTGGTTTTGTCCAACATACATAACATACTTAATCATCAAACTCATCTTCAAATTAATTTGCTTAGCATATTTAAAATGTTCTTTTTTATTGGGTCGCCAAATGCGTCTTGGCTAACATGGAATGAAACTAAGGCTTACAATCAGTGATTGAGAGTTGAATTTCCCTGCAAGTGATGATGCTCTTTTGCTATTGGTAGTCGATTATTTGAAGTTTGCTAAAGCTCATTTACCTCTTCATCTTTTGTTCTTTGAGATTTTTAGTCAATTATAAGAAGCAACATGCAATATGTGTCTATGAGTGCTTTGAGGAGACTTCCCCTTGATCCTGGAAATCTTGCTTTTCTCCATCGTGCTGTTCAATGGTAAGTATCCTTTTTTTTAAACAATCGTCTTCATTTGCAGATAGTAGAGATCTGAGATTATTTATGTTTGTCCCTATGTCCATTGATTAGCTTATTTATATAGCTATCATTTAGCTAACGGTCAAGAGACCAAGCGAATGTTATTTGATATGGATGGTGTGTTAATTTTGTATCAATTATCTGAACCAGGTGGGATGAGGCATGCATTGTACTATGTTGCTATGACTATGAGTTAGTTTCCTTCACCAATTATGAATACTTATCCCCTAATGATTTTCTTCTGTTAGTTTTCAGCTTCAAGCTCTACCATAACTCTGCGTATATTTTAGTTTTATCTGGCTAAGCAACTGTTGCACGCTGTTTTTGCTTCTTTTGTGCAGTGTTTCAGGTTTGCATGTTGTACTTCTTTACATACTCAATTCTTTAGTATTCGTTTTGAACGAGCAATTCGTAACGCAAATTGATTAGTGGCTAAGGAAAAATTAATCACAGCTCTTTTTATATATCACTTTTGAATTGTTAGTTTCCAATATTATATGAGTTTCAAAAAATACTGACAGTTGGCAATGGTGTCCAGTGCCTTCATTGAAAGTAGCTACTTTGCTTAATCTGAATTTTTAAAAGTATTGGTCTCTTATGTGATTTGTTTACTATTTAAGTTGCTATAAAGCTCACACTAGAAGGAACAAGTCAGGTAGCTATAAAGCTCCCACTTGGCTTTTTGTGATAGTGTCTATTGTTTTTGTTGTCTATCAATTAGATCATTTGAGCTCTTTGGTTTATGGAAATGGTAAATGATAAAATAATTATAGACTTGGTAAATGATAAAATAATATGTACATAGTGCCTATTGTTTGTTGTCCATTTGACTGCATTAGAATTTAGAAAAATTAGCAGTATAGCTTTGGAATTAAGGATGTCTAAGAGTAGAGAAGGGTCATCTGGTACGGTGTACCAGCCGGTACCAATACAATTTTATCTTCAATCATCGGTATGGGGTACTGGTAAAGCAAACTGCATACCAATAATGGTACACAATCAGCATTGCATACGATACGTTTGATCTTTGCTATGAGATTGGATTTTACCACTATTAAAATGCATCTTCTAATATTTTTTTGGGAAGAACAATAACAGGTTTCATTGGTTGTCTAGGAACATATTGTTCAAAAGTTCGTAACTTATGTACAGTTTTTGTTTCACATGTAAACTAATACTTACATGATATGTACATTTTTTTTTTGTTATGTAGTTTATGTATGTTGTAAATTAATGCTTTGAATGTTATACTTTTTTTTTTGTATTATTCTTTCATATGTAAACTAACATTTGCATGATATATGTTTTTTTTGTTATCGTTATATCACTGACAACTCAGTATAATACATCTTAATTATCAATGCCGAAGCAAAATGAGGCATTTTACTAGTTATTTTTCAAATGATGATCAAAGTATGTGTTCGTAACATATCCGGTCACGGTGTGATCCAGTGATGGCGTGGCGTGGACATTTGTAGTTTCTACCGAAACAATCTCTCTGTCGTTTCTATCTAGTCTCTAAAAGACAGAAAACCCAAAACACATTTATGGACTTAGGTGGGCCCAGGTTTCGGCCCAGTATTCCCAACCCTCACTCCCTTCGCAGCTGCTCTCTCTCCTCTCCGTCCGCTAATTCCGCACGACCTAACCTTCTTTCTCCAATCCGGCCGCCGTCGGAGAAGAGCCACCGAGAACAAATGGAGATTGATCCCTCCTTGCTCCTGTTACTCTCCAATCTCCTCCAACTCCAGAGCTACCTTGACCCCATCCCCGACCCCTCCTCTTCCTCCCTCACCTCCCCCTCCACCTTCCCTCTCCTCTTCTTCGCTCTCGCCTCAGCCATTTCCTCCTCCCTCCTCTCCTCCCCCTCCGTCGCCCTCCCCTCTCCTTCCCTTCCTCTCATCCCCGCTTCCCTCCGCCCCCTCTCCTCCGACCCCATCTACTCTCTCGACCCTGCAACTCGCGACGCTCGCTTCCGCTCCAATTTTGGCATCTCCTTCTCTCTTTTCAACTCCCTTCTCAATTCCCTCATCCCCCATTCCCCTTTCCCTGTCCATCTCCCTCCCGACCGTGCCTTGTCCATCGCTCTCTCCCGGCTCTGCCGTGGCCTCTCATCCCGTGCACTTTCCAGCACCACTTCCCTGCCCCCTTCCCTCATCTCCCGCTGCACCCATTCGGTCACCCGCCTCCTCTCTACCACTCTGTACTCCCAATTCATCAAACCCTTACCCCCTTCTTCTTCCACTTCATCCCGCCACACTCCCCTCCCCAATTTAATCGGATCTATAATTTCCTCGCCTGTCCGGTTGCGGGATGCTGCACCTGACCCGACCCTGCTGTCCCCGAACCGTCCTTTCCCGTCTGTTCTTCTCCAGGCAGTGGCTGATCACCGCCGGGTTTTCATTGATGCATGTGTGCGTGCACCCGGATCCGCTGATCCGGCATCGCACCTCCGGGAAAGTAGCCTCTACCAGCGTGCCTCTTCCGGAAAACTGTTGAACGAGCCCATTTTAACCCTAGATGGCCAAAAACTACACCCCTACCTTGCCGGTGACCTGTCATTCCCTCTCCTCCCATTTCTCCTCACCCCTTTCTCTTCCTCTCCCGCCTCCTCTTCTACTTCAAATCCAGCCTATGAAGCCTTTGATGCGGCACTCTCGAAATATCGAGATGCATCCATTGAACCCGCTATTGCACTCCTCAAAGGCCGGTGGAAAATACTTAGAAACCTTAACGTGGGTCTCGACCATGCTGCTCAGACTATTATTGCCTGTGTGGTTTTGCACAACATGTGTCAACTAGCAAAGGAACCGGAGGATGATGGGAAGTACTTGTGGCGGGACCCGCCTGAGACGTTACAACCTGCACATGCACTGGACAGTGAGTGGTCAATGTACAATATTGCTGAGAGCTTGAGAGAAGCTCTGGCTGAGGATTTGTATGAGAGACAGCAGAGGACACCACCCCGTGTGAGGTGAATTGTAAGTTGACGTTTGACAAACCAACCCAAGTAATTAGTATTAACGCCTATGTTTCACAAAATTTGACCTAGTTTTAGTCGGAAGAAAAGGAATGTAGCTTGTTAAGGTCCTTATCTCCTGCTTATCTTATCCAAAGATAGCAGGAACCGCTATACTTGTATGAAGCATTTTGTCCAAACCGTCCTGGCTGTTCGATCAAATCGGATTTTTTTTTTGGATACCAGGAAATAGGGCCTTGCTATGTACGCATGAAAAACAGCTGCAAACAAAAACCTGTAATTTGTAGAGCTTTGCTGGTTTGTATGAGTTAGTTGACTGGACATAAGTTTCTGATTCAATGCAATTATGGAAGTGTCTATGTTATTTAATCTGCAGTAAAATCGTAGTTCTGATATTGTTCAGTTGCTATATATTTTATACTGGTACAGGATGTGTTATTAACTATTGTACCAGTAGTGGTACAAACATAAGTGCCACAATGGGATTATTGATTGAAATTTCAGCAGAAATTTCTCTTCTGGAACTAAATATGAGTGAGGCTATGGTACTATGCATAGCGTGGATTGGTCCGTCCTATGGATCAATATCTCCGTTTTCAAAGTCCAAACAGTCGATATGAACCGTTCAACATGATATCCACATGAAAATGTACTTGTAGATCAAATTTTACATTATTTACAATTTTTTAAGATGGGCACAAAATCACTTAATCTAAAATTTATAGACCATTCAAAAATAGTGATTTTATAGTTTATACCTATCTAAAAAAGTAGTAAAAATTCTGAAAAAAAATGTAATATTTCGTCTGCAAGTACATTGTTATATGGAGTTCATGTTGATCAGTTTAGATCGACTATTTGAAATTTGAAAATGATGATATTGATTCATAATATGGACCAATCCTTGCCGTAGTATCATAGCCTCACTCACTAAAATTTTTCCTAATTCAGCTTAAGTACCAATGATCATTTTTTTGTTAGTTGGTATCAGATTGGACTGAACTATCCATTTATAAGAGTGGCTTTGCAACCCTTTCTTAATATTGCCTCAAAAAATTTCTAGGAGAGCAGTGGTAATACTTTGGGCGCAGTGCTGTTAAAACCAAGGTTCTAAATAGCTAGCTATAGCTTTTTCGGACCTCAAAAGCTATAACGCTGTTAATCGCTTTTCTTTTATAATGATTCTAAATAGCTATGGTTGCGCTGTAGCTGCACTATAGCTTTTTTGGACATTAAAAGCTATAGCGCTATAATCGCTATTTAGAACCTTGGTTAAAACTATCTAATCTGTATAATGCGCTGATGTGAGCGTAATTGCTTCCGTGTTCAGTTGATTTGAGCGTAATCAAGGTCTTTCAAAATGCAAAGTATTTATTTAGTTTGAAAATGCCACCAAGTGTTTGAGTGCTAAATGGTAAATGCAAGTATAGGAGGGCTTTAAATTATTACAATATTAATGAATGTGTGCATTGAGAATTACAAAACTTTTCGGTTGTATATGTTTCAAATGTTTTTTAAGTTCAGGATATTAAATTTTCTCTTTTACATATTCATAATTGATATAAAATCCGACCAATTTTTTGTTTTGGGGGAATTTCACGTGTACCCCTCAAAAACTTCAAAATTATGTATGCCCCCCTCCAAAGTTTGAAATTACGTATTTTCCCCTCTAAACTTAAATCAAAATAAGTACAAAAAATGAGTAAATTTGTGAGTTTTTGATGGATAGTAATATCACCATTTTATTGAAAATAAGTACAAAATATGGATAGTAAAAGTTAAATCAAATATATATGGAATTGAAATTGTATTATCCAAATGGTGATATTACTGCCTTTAAAGCTTATTCTGTCTATTTTATGTGAGACTAGTGAAATTGCTAGGAACATAATTCGGAACTGTGGTTTCCAATTCAATGATGTCATCGTTTGTGGTTTCCAATTATTAACAGCTCACTTTTCATTTTGTCAGAAAAATTCTTTGTTAAGTTCAATTTGCGAACTTGTCAAGGCATAATATATATATATGTAATCTTAGAAGATTTTTTAACCTACCGTCCGAAGTTTGAATTAAATCAAAATATATCAAATTAAAATTATATTACTCGGTTTGTGATATCATTTTTTAAAACATATTCTGCATTTATCACACGACACAAAATCACTATTAAGATATTTTGGAACTGTTGTGTTCCTTAAGACATGATGATAATATAAGTGACTAACGATAACACCGTTAATATTTGGTACCAGAAACGGAGGTAGCCGGCGCCTCTTGTAACTTAGGGGTGCAAACGGATCGGATAATATCCGACCGTATTCGGATCCGTATCCAAAAATTAGATACGGATACTGATATAATTTTAAATTTTAATTATCCGTATCCGAATAGTAGATATATACCATATAATTTAATATATATTATGAAAATATTTATGTATATATCTACGGATATCCGATATCCGTATCTGAAAAATAAAAGCAGATACAGATATGATTTTACCACTACTCGTATTTCCAAATATTATAACTAGATTTAGATAATTAAAAACAAATGGAATAATCCTATGAGATTATATATTTTTGAATCAAGATATTAGAAGCAAATGTATCCAAATAGAAAATTGGAGTCATCCTAGTTAATGTTTCAACACTTAAACATCATCCTGTCAACAATTACATCTTTAATTTTCATTCATTTTCGCTCTAAAGTTAAAGTGATTGAGATTCCATGAAAAGTTGACAGCTGACGGTCCAAAATAATTGTCATCCATCCAAAGCAAGGCAATATATGTCATTTTCTGTGCTTTTTGGGATTTTCCATATCTTTTTCCATATCTCATATCTCAATTTGCTATTGGAATTTGGAAGTTGAAGGAAATTTGTCGGAAAACATAATGGTAGAAAGATATGCACAGAGAGAGCTATGTGGTCCTTATGTTTGCTACTTAAATTTAACCAAGATTTCAGTTGCTTGTTTCATCTTACTTTTTAATATTTTCAATTTCGTTTGACAATTAATCTATCAGTACAAGTAAGATTCTGAAAAATAAAATTATGCCTATGACAAAGAGCCCAGATGAAATAATGTGAAATAACTTAATCTGTCTAGAGAGATAAAGTATCTTACTTTATATTAGTGATGTAAATAAAGGTATGTGCACGTCAGACGGAAGGTACCGCCAAGCAATTAATCAAGAATAATCAGTTATAATCGTCTGATTAGTCGGAAAAATCTATATTTGATCGCCGTCAATGATTAATCGTCTGATTAATTGGTCTAAACAATCGATTTTTTACAACACTGCTCTGTATTAATTCACATCTTACTCCTTGTTACTTCTAGATTACTCCTCGTTTAACAACTTAAGTATAAAATAAGAAATGTACTTCACTTCTTACTCCACAATTAAACATAGCCTATCAGAACTATATTAGTTCATATCTGAAACTTCTTTCTCAATATTTCTTATGATTTTGGGATAAGATAGAGATTAATTGAAGGCCAGTTATTATATTTTATATCTTCTTTAAGTTTTAAACTTTTAAAACTAAATTATAAATAAAAGCGAGACATTTAAGCTCTGTCTTTGTGAAAAAGATACTTGATTCATGATGTCAGCTTCTGTTTGGATCACTGTAAATATGAAAACTAAAAATCTAGTTACTCTTTTTTATGTTTAAATCACAATATTTTTTTTTTAGGAAAAACCCGTGGGTAGTAAATTTAGAAGTTTGTAGAAAGAGAAATAATATAATATAAAAGGATCTTCTCACATAAGAAAAAACTTACTTTCATTCTTATTCCGATGCTTCTCATAATGTTAGGATCAATGTTCTCAATAGCACGCTATAGTGTTTTCGGACCAAAAAAACTATGACGCTATGGCCATATAGCGCCGTCGCACTATAGCGCGTTATTTCGCGCTATAGCGGCGCTATATGGCCATAGCGCTGTTTTTTCAGCCGTTCCGCTATGACGCGATAAACGTTATTTAAACCTTTGGTTAGGATTATAGTTTGCTTCTTTTCCTTTCCTTTTGTGGAGTCGTGGAGATTTGCTTTGCTACATCATCTTTTATTAAAGATTTTTTTTTTTTAAAACTATTTTCATTAACCAGGATAATATAATAAGTTGCACTTTTTTTTTCACAAATTTTAGAATTTAGAATTGTGATAATTTAATAATCATTTAGATATTTATTTTAATACTTAATCAAAGTGAGAATTTTTTTTATAATTAACCATTCTAAGCATTCTTGATTCTCACCAGATATTTCGGGGGATATCTAATTACAATAATAATCTTATAAAAAAGACTTTCTCATTATAGGCCAACTATATGATCAAATTAATCAATAATAATATATTTCGAATAAAGCTAGCGTGTGCTATGGTCACCAAAAGACTTGGTGAGCATAACTCCAAAATCTATCGGATTGGCTTCAAACAACAAATTCAAACCGTTCAAACCGATATACTTCACGAGTGATGCGTATAGATGCAACATTTTGAAAATTTCGAATTTATTTAGTACAAAGTCAAGCAATAAAAAAATAATGAAAATGAAGTTTTATAAGTTAATTTTAATGCATTCATTTTTCATCATCTTTGACCGCTTGACTTTATACTAGATGAATTCGAAAATTTTAATTTTTGCATGTACACACATCACTCGTGAAGTAAATCGGTTTCAACGGTTTGAATTCGTCATTTGAAACCAATCCAATATATTTTGAAGCTTATGCTCACTAAACCCTCTTGATGAGCATAGCACACACTAACTTTACTCATATGTTTCTATTATATTATGGAAAGGTAATTGTCAACTGACCTTAAAAACATACAAAGAGAACCTTTTTTTAATTAAAGAGCCCGGACACCTCCTGCATCTTTTAAATTTTATTCTCAAGAATTAAATATGTATCTCTTCGATGAGAGACGAGGACTTGTACCACTGCATGGACTTCAATGTTTTAAAAAGAGAACTAATACATAGTCATTATTTTGAGATCTGAAATTAAATCCAAACTAACAATAAAAATTTATCCTCAAATTAGTACAAATAAAAATCATGCTATAGCCAGTCTCTAATTTTGAACTTTCAGAAAATTAAAGGTACAAGCAAGAGAATTTCTCACTCTCCATTAATTTCCATGCCAAATTGTAAGACTTTTTTACAAATTGGATCTCTAATTCTAGCTAAATCGCATATCAAATTACACTAAATACAGAACAGATTGAGAAACAAATATTCTGTGAAAATCCTAGTAGATATTTTGCCTTCCACTGGCACAGAAATGCAAGATGCAATTTTACAAGCAGAGGAGCATGACACGATTCAACAGCCTCTGCCACACAATATCTTCTCCAATCCATCAAATACCAGATTCCACTGATTCCACCATGCTTGACCAAGAACTACACTCCAAGAAAATTGGAACAAAAAGAAAATTAAGCAATCATATTTGATTGTTCTTCAAATCTAATATCAGAATCTCTGATATGGAGACCGTAGGTCCAATTCCTGAGTCCATGCTCTCTTATCCTGTGTGTGTATGTGCCAGTAACTTTGTGCTATTGCATCAGGATCCATGCAACATGTACTATTTGAGCTATCTTCTTCTTTTGAAGACCTTGAAAATTTAACAAATTAGGAATTCAGATAGAAACAAATGAAAAAATATAAATCAATTCAAGGTTGAAGAACAAGAATCTCAGATACCTAGTGTTATGATTATGGAAGGTTGTAGATATTTGTTCAGTTAGAGAATTCTAGACAGAGAACAAGATAAGGAGAGAGCACTTTTTGTGGGCACCTAGAATTAACCTTGTCCCTTTTTACCCAAAAGAATCCCTTTTTGACAAGAAATAAAGAAAAATAAAGAATTTTTTTTTGTAAAGGTAAATTAGAATTTGAAGGGTGTGAGGAAGTACTAACTTTGGTGTACTGATTGCACCATCAATTACTACATGTGCAACATGAATACCAGATGCAAAGAACTCCTTTGCAAGGCATTGAGACAAACCCCTCATTGCAAACTTGCTACAACCTACATTCAAACAAAATTAAAACTCTATATATAGATGAAATAAATATGTGTTTTATATCAAATAAAAATATATATATACAAAACCTATGAAAATGATCGATGTCCTTCATATTAAACTGAATTATTTTATTGTCAAGGATCAAGACTCTTACTTAGTTCACTATATCCAGCAAAGCCATTTATGGAAGCCGAAGATCCCGTAAATATAATGGTGCCCCTTCCCCTCTCGACCATCCCGGGTATAACCTTCACAAAATTGCCCGACAACCGATTGTTAGATCAACGTATTTTTTTTATTTTAATTAGCATGGGCATGAATATACAAAAATAACAAAAAAGTAGATATTATTTTGGCAGATATACTTGCTGGGCACAATAGAATGATCCAAGAGCTGATGCGGCAAGAGAGTGTTGGAAGGATTGAGGCGTAATAGACATGAAATTGCTTGGTTGGTATGATGCTGGTTCGCATGCATTGTAGACTAACACCTCTACTGGTCCAAGTGACAGAACCCCCTCAAATGCTTCTCTAACCGATTTACAATCAGAGCAGTCGATTCGGATTGCAAATACTTGGGCCTTCGCTTCACACGCTATCTCATCAGCCAATTCAGACAATTTATCTACAAACATGTACACAAGTTTATTAATTAACACCTGTTGATGCATTTATATATTTTGATCATATCGATCAGCCGGTGCAATTTATAGAAATTGCGATACAATAAATGCTAACTTAGCATATGCCCAAGATATATGTCTGTTCGAAATCAAAATTTCTCACACATGCTATTTCAATGATAAGGTTGAAACGAGTACACAGAACTATTAACCTTAGATATGAATGAGAGCAGATCTAGAAAAGTGAAAGATCTATCTATCTATATATATATTGATTATACCAAGATCTCTCGAAAGAATGGCAATAGTATAGCCTTCATGTGCAAATTTGCACGCGACTGATCGGCCGAGCTTCGGGCCAACGCCGACAATGGCAGCTATGCCCTTTGCAGAGGTGTAGCTTGAAACAGACCTCATCTTTTGAGAAGTAGTACTATTCATCTCTCGAGAGAGAGAAAAAGAGCTCTAGATGCTTAATTTGGTTGTACTGATAAGAAGCGGATAGCCCTTAATGTCACACCAAAATCTCCAAGGATCGATTCTGTTATGTACATGACGTGGATGCCACGTGTCAGTTACTCAACAGTCGCACTTAGGACACCTCGTGTTTAGTGAAAACATGGGAGATATGATCAACAATTTGTTGATTTCTTACAAATTAAGAAGACATGGTTTTCTAAAGAAATTAAATCTTGCAACAATTCCAATGCAGTTACGAGTTACGATTTCGAGGTTGATGTCATGTTTTTGTTTGTGTAGTCGAGAAAAACAGTGAAACAAATCGATGGAATATGCTTTGCCACGTCACTATATATATATATATATACTCACCGCTCTCTGGAAAAGTATATATCCAAGTTGCTCCAATCCAATTTTTTCTTTTTATCTAATATATCACTATAAAAAGGACAAGAAAGAGAAAAAAAAATATGGAAAAAACGTCAAAATTAAAAATTAATATTGCCGACATGAAAATTAAAAATTAAATAATGCTGACATGAACATTTTTTTTATAGTCATGTTGTGGTCAAGACTGATTTTAATATATTGCTCAATTAAAATTTAATATATTGCTCATCATAAAGTAATTAATATGTTATCGTTAAAACTTTTTAAATTACTTAAATTTTATATTTGTTCTATGATGATAATTAAGAATTCATTTACAATTTTTATATTTTTAATTTGAATAATATTAAAAAAAATTCGTATATAATGGATGTAAGCTTTTTAATTTTGAAATTGTCAATTCTGTAGTCTTGTTTTTTCTTACTTTCAAATTTTAAATTATCAATTAAAAAATGTGACTCCTATTAACCAGTTTTATTTCTTTTTATGAGAAATGATAAATTTATGATCATCAGCTTCATTGCATGAAACCAATCAGATTACAATATCCAAAATAAAGAGTACAAATCTGCACCTGAATCATTAACAACCAATCAAAAGAAAGAAAGCAAATCATAGAAAACACAACCCCTTACCAAAATGGTACTATCAACTTTATTTTATGTCCCCGCATCTTTGACTTATGATGCAGTGTCTCTATGAATACCACTTCTCAGCACAAATTGGATGATTATAATAAATATAGCACACACCCCTGAAAGTCTGAAACACTGGTACCAGTCTCAGTACCTAATTAATACGATTATAACATTATATGCCGTCGCCTCTCACTCCATACCTCTTCTTTTCGAGTTTTCACTTCCGACACAACAATATCTTCTTCTCTCTCATCTCTACCTCCTTGAGCGGAGAGGAGAATGAGGGAGAGAGGGGAGCCGAGCCAAGCAGAGCTGAGAGCACAGTATCGTCGGAATTCGGAGAATAGAGTCCTCATCTTGATCGGAGTGCGACGGTAAGTAGATCCGGTCGTCGGAGCACAGCAGTGATTGAAAAAGCAGATCTGATAGTGGAGCGAGATGGAATTAAGCTATTAGAGTAATTATATCTACTCAGACATTAAATTATATATCTCATAATTAATATTTTCTATTAGTAACTACCTATAAAAGAAGCATTATATATTTCTTATACTAGAAGAACTCTTCTTTAAAAAAAAAAAGATGTAATGATATCTTCAATGAAAAAAGAGTGTGATTATTTATATTTGACATTTCCTTTTAACTGAACTTTTTCTTAAAGGAGCATTATTTTTAGTAAAAAGGGTAAAAAATGACTACAACCGAGGAAAAGTCGAAATATTATTTTTAGTAAATAGTTCATGAGAACTTATCTTTGATCTAGTAAATATCTTTTTTTTTTTGTTCACGAATAGTTCATGAGCATTATTTTTAGTAAATGGGTAAAAAAAAAATGACTATAACCGAGGGTAAGCCAAAAGAAATTGCTATTTCTAAGAGTATTGATATTGCTGATGGGAGTATCCGCGAGAATGTCGACGCTGCTAAGCACTTTTAACCTTGCGGATACTCACAAATTCTGGCAGTGGACAATGTTATTCGAGTAATTAAAACTAAGGCGTTCTTAAGCTCATCAAACCATATGATAAGCTTAACTCCAAAATATATTGGAATAACTTCAAACAACAATGATTATAAAGTCAAGCTATAAAAATTGTTTATAAGTTAATTATTAGTGTGTTTATATTTTATTAGAGGAGGGTTCAAATGTCTTCATTTTTTATGTCTCCACCATACCTCTATTTTTAAAATGTTAATAACTCAAAATTTAAATCATAAATGTCAAAATAAAACCGTTAGATATGATATATGTTATTTTTTGTATGTGCTCATACAAAAAATATCACATTTCGGTTTTGTTTTTATGTGAATCAATAAGTTGAAAAATCAACGTCTAGAAATTATCCACATTAGTACGTTTTTACAAGCTCTAGATGACAACCAAAACAAAGTTAAAATTTCATATCTTTTTTACACGTGCATAGATAAAATGGTGTAGATCATATCCAATAGTTTTATTTGACTTTTAAGTTTTAAATTTTGAGCTATATATTAAAGTTTTAAAAAATGAAGACATGATGGAGGCACAAAAAATAAAAGCATTTGAACCCTCCTCATTTTATTATTACATTTCTTTTAAATTTACTTGAAGTAAACTTTTCCTTGAAAGAAATTTTGCAGAAGGTTTTAATTTAAAGGAAGGGAGAGGTACAAAAATAATTTCTCCTTCTCCTGTATAGATTTTTTATCTTTTCTCTCTAAAAAAAATAGCAGTTGGATTTGCCATCACCACATAACCATGTAATTAAGGCACCATAATGCATAATGCATAGGTTTGAGTCTTCTGCTGATGTTTTTAATTTAATAATAAAAAATGAAAAGGAAGAGAATCATTTTTCTAAAATTAGAAAGATTGCAAATATTATATTTGTTATTTTTTATTTGAATTAAGGATTGAAGTTCACAAGTCAAAAATAATGAACATTTAACATAAACAGAGTAAATTAAGTTGTAGAATTATTTGGGATCTGATTATCATTTTTTCCTTTAAAATATATTTTTACCTTCACATTACTTATTTTATTTAAAATGCCACATTTTTTCTAGTTGGAAAAAGGCACATTTTTACTGGATATGACGGATATAAACTAATTATAGGTAGGGGTGCAAACGGATCGGATATTATCCGGATCCGGATTCGAATTTTTGGACTTCTGTAGTTTGAAAGCGTGTATTAAATTTTTTTAATTTAGAAAGTTCGCTGAAATTTTTAGGAATCTGAAAAAGGTTCATTGGTTATAAGAAAAGATAGCAAAATTAAATTTCATTTTCTGAATCGACGTCAAATAATCAGTATCTATTATTTAGTTGTCTATATTTAAATTTACTGAGTGTTTATATTTGTATGTAAAATATATTTTTCTGAATTTACGAGTATTTATATTTCGTATGTAAAGTATATATTTTGTAATATCATAACAAATTTAACATTAAAAAAATTATTTTGTTGTTAGAATTATATTCGTATATTATGTACTTTTTATTTTAATGAGAAAAATAATAGTTGGAAAATATGTTAATTTTATTACGATGTATAAATTAGATATTCGAATTATATCCGTATCCGTATTCGTATCAGTTAATATCCGTATCTGTATCCTTATCTGTTTAATATTCGATCTGTATCCGTATCCGGAAAATAAATACGAATACGGAGATGGTTTTACCACTATCCGATCCGTATCCAATCCGTTTGCACCCCTATTTATAGGGGTGCTTAGTTACCCCTATGTAAAATTTTAAATAAGTATATTAAACTTTAATTAATTTTAATTTATTTTTATGTTTTTATATAATTCTGTCAACTTATAAAATACCAAATGTGTAGTTATAATTTCACTTTGTGGTGACAAAGACTTGAATTTAAATCCTACATACATCATATATTATGTATTTTATGTTTCAATCTTCCAATTTAAATTTTCTAATTTTGGTCCTGATTTTCTAAGAGTTTATTTGTCAGTGATACTCAACAGAATTAGGCCATGTTCGGCGCTTTACAGTGCGCGTGGGAAAAAAAATTCACTGTGACTTTGTGAAAAAAACCCGACGTGCACAGTACTCTTCCAGTTCAAATTGGACCCGAGCCCATTCCCGTTCCCGTTCCCAAAGTGGAGCTCAAAAGAAGCAGGAAATCTGAATATACCAACAAATTACAGTCTGTTTCATAGAGATAAATGAGTTCAGATATTTACGAGAAAGGTACAAGTACAACCAGATATGACATGTACAAGGAACCAAACTGCTTTAATTCTGAGAAGATGATCAGCTTTGTTCTTTTATGCTAGTGGTTCTCATCAGAAGAATTTTTTATTTTTAGAAATTTATACCAAATAATATAAAAAATAGAATGAGTGAGGAAGGAGCCAACCGTTCATATGTGGGTCATCATTAGGAAAATAAATCTGCTGCGATTCCAAAGGATTGCAGAGTTCCTGCGATTCTAACTCCAACCGTTCATATGTTTTGAGATTCGTGTACAAAAACTAATTTTTTTTTAATTCCTGCATTTCAATAAATTAACGGTTGGGGTCGGAATCGCAGGGACCCTGCGATCTTTTGGAATCACAACAGATTTATTTCCCACCATCAGAGCTTAGAGCGCTCAACCGATTATTCTAAAAATAAATTAATTAATTAGATGATAACGACTATCATTTTGTTACCGGTGTCAGTATTTAGGTTCAAAATATGAACACTCACTGTCAGGGGAATTTTTAATAAAAAATATTATCAAATATTAAGTAAAACAGAAATATTACTTAATTTTTAGATGTTATAGATGGACCTGAAAAATATTCGGTTTCAAATTTTGGAATCGAAAATTCTTTTGTAAGCCAAAGTGTTTTATTCTATTTCAGAATATTTTCATTACTCTTTCTATATCAGAAAAAAATTAGCCACTCTTTCTATTTTAAAAAATCTCAGTTACTAAAAATAAAAATTCCAACACTCTAGTTGTTTAAAAAAAACTCAGCCACCCATTCAGAAAGAAAAAAAAATTTGGATCCGAAAAAAAAAGTTCGGGTTTGAAAATTGAGCAAGACCTTATTTCTATAAGTTAAGGGAAAAATGAAAAATGAAAAATGAAGAAAATATTTATGTTTTCATTTAGAGCATGTTCGGTAGCTCCTCATCTTAGAAAAAATGATTACATAGTATTTTTTTCCTTCAACCGTTCGACAGGATCTTTTTATTTCCTATTTCATTTTCCTAGTTCCCAGCAGCCTTCAACTTTTATGAAGGAAAAAAAAATTGAGTCTTAGCTCTGTTTTTTTTTTCCCAACTTGCGTAGCTCTCTTCAGCTTAATTAATTTGAAGTTGTTCAAGCCCAAAAATTCTTGCTTCTAATAATGCTCCAACTATATAGGACAAACAGCACTTAAAAATTAAGTGTATAATGCTCCAATTATTTATTGCAATGTTTGAAATCATATTTAATTGTCAAATTTATTCATTTTATATACTAACTATAATTTTCAAACCAAATTTACTTTGAAGCTATTTTGTTTTTCCATAAACAAGCACAGTTAAACAAACACAATTAAACAAGTTTTTCAATATGGTTTCTAAGTTGTGGATGACAGAGATTAAAAAGCTCTTTGTAATTTTGCGGTCGTTCATTTTATATTCACTCATTCTAAATTGTTTGAGAATCTGATATATACAATCATATTGATCATAATCAGTGATTAGTATCACTACACTTAATATAATTTAATTTTAGTATTACATTTTCTATAAAAAGAAGAAAAAAAACAACATCCTAACAAATTTTCCAAGCATTTGCCGAACACCTATATTGTAAAATTTCCCATGAGTTAAATGACTTTGGTTTTGATAAATTGAATTTCTCATTCCCATATTAAAAAATTACATTCCCACAAAATTTTCTTATTACCGAACAGGCCCTTATTATTTAATGATAATTTCTATAAATAAAAAATTCTCCGTTATCTGCATCTAGTTTGAAAATTGAGCAAGACCTTATTTCTGTGAGTGAAAAATAAAAAATTGAAAAATAAAAATTGAAGATACTCTTTCTATTTTTATTTATTTTTTGATAATAATTTCTAAAATAAAAAAATTCCCACTTATCAGTATCCAGTTTCAAAATTGAACAATATTTTATTTTTGTAAATTAAGTGAAAAATGAGAAATGAAAATTGAAGATACTCTTTCTGTTTTTATTTATTTTTTAATAATAATTTCTATAAATAAAAAATTCTCCACTATCAGTATCCAGTTTGATAATTGAGCAAGATCTTATTTCTTTAAGCGTGGTACATTCGCAGTGTTAGTATCTATATTTTGAGGGGCGTTGATAATGTCAGAATATATCTTATGTCTATAATTGAGTGTGTTATATCATGTATCTAATTTATCTTTTTATGTTTTAGAAAAAAAAACAGCAGTGCTCAATATTGGCAAAATTTTATAAAAAATTACGAAATTAAACATTGCAACTGGATTTATAGAAGTACCGATTTTTTTTATTAATATCCTCAATTAATTAAAAATATTCAGAAATGTCCTCGATATATTATTCTTTTTAAATGCCCCAACCGCTAGGATTTCTGATGGTTCTTATCCCTAATGAACCGCCAGGACACCGAATTTCTCCCATCTCATTTCAAATTTTCTAACACTCTCTCTCCTCTCTTTCTCTCTTTCTTCATCAGATTTCTAGCACTTTTGTAAGTAAGTCCCTCAACTTTTTTTATATATATTTTGTAGTCCAAATTGGTAGGATATGTCAGAAGAGGAGGGTTCTAATGCACCCTCTTTTCTATGTTCCCAATACATCCAATCTTTATTTTCTCTATTTTCAAAGTTCGAACAGATGATCCGAACCGATCAACATGACCTTCATAATAAAATATGCTTGGAGACCAAATTTTATATTTTTTAGAATTTTTTACTATTTTTTAAGATATGTACAAAATCACTGTTTTAAGGAGATTCTGGACCATCTGATAAAGTGATTTTGTATCTATCTTAAAAATAGTAAAAAAATTCTAAAAAATATAAAATTTGGTCTCCAAGCATAATTTATTATGAAGATCATGTTGAGCGGTCCAGATCGACTGTTCGGACTTTGAAAATAGAGATAAAGGAGATAAAAAATTGGGTGCATTGGGAGCATAGAAATTTGGGTGCATTGGAACCCTCCTCATGTTAGAAATGATATATTTTGTAGTCCAAATTGGTATAAATTATTAGAAATTGTTAGAAATTGTTAGAAATATTTATAAATAGTTAGAAATAGTTAGAAATTGCTATAAATTGTTATAAATAGTTTGGAATTATTATAAATTATTATAAATTGCTATACATTGTAGTTTGGAATTATTATAAATTTCTATAAATTGTTATAAAGTTTGGAATTATTATAAATTATTATAAATTGCTATAAATTATAAATTGTTATAAATTGTATAGTTGCAGTAGTATGTTGTTCTCAAATATGTCAGAAATTAAAGAACATATATTATTATCATTTATTGTTTTAAAATAGCGAAAACAATTTATAACAACTTGATTGATTAACAAAATTTCCGCAAGTCAAATGACATAATCACATAAAGTATGCTGAGAATGTAGATAGCAGCGTATGGAGCATATTTCAAATGAAATGATGAAAACATATATAAGCGCACCACTATATCAATGGCCATTGGAGGAAGCACCAAATTCTCTCTCACATTCTTCTTGGCACTGCCAGGATACACATGCTATGCTATGATATCATTTTTATATAATATTTCTAACAAATAAAATCTACATTAGTAGATATATATATGTTAGATTTGATGAGAAATTGTTTCTTTTGGGACGTACTTCCATCCCTCATCGGCCCATCAATTTCTCCCTGGGCCGACATTTACCGTTCAAAACCCAGCCCACATGCTGCATGCTCTCCCGCACGGCCCATATCACAACTTGTACAAAATTCTTTACAGGCCGCACGAACTTCTTTTTATCAAACAGTTGGGTGTATGCTTGCCATTCTGACTCTGGTCTATTTTTTTTATGGATATTTAACAATGGAATCAATTTTGATACAGATTAAAAATTCGAAGAACCAACATGGAACCTTCCAAAAAAAAAGAAAGACATTTGTGCAATTTTCTCAATATATAATTTTATACTTGATATTTGAACAATAACTTGATAGTTTTTTGTTAAAATATATTGGGATTTTGTCTACGTTGTCCATGGATATTCATAATTTTATAAAATTATCCAAATCAGAATGTAAAACGATATACTAATCTTTTGAATTCTACTTGAATTTTGTTGAATCCATATCTGAATTTATAATAAAATTACATCTACTAATAATAAAAAAGCGGTTGATAGCGCTATAGCTTTTAAGGTCCGAAAAAAGCTATAGCGCAGCTATTTAGAACCATAATCTACTCATATTTCATATTTTATTAAGATTTAATTTCTTGATACATTTTTTGGATAAATAATTAGTTATTAAATTTTATTCTTTAATGTATAATTTTTTGTGGTCCCTAACGGCACTTAGAGGGGGTTTAAAGGGAGTCTTAAAGACTCTTAGACTTTTTTTGGTTGAGCTCTCTAAACTAACAAGTCAAATAAGCGTGTACAAGTAAAGTAAATAGATAGAGTTTAGAGACAGTTGACACGTAAAATGATAACAGAGTTCAGCGTAAAAAACCTACGTCTCGGGGGTAGAACAACCTCGCATCTATTATGTAGTTAATCTTTACAAATGTATATATAATGTGTTTCTTTTTATCAAATATGTGATATTTTTATTTTAATATTCTAACTATCTTCATACTCGCATCTATATTCGTTTAATATTCAATCTATATTCATATTTTCGTTTAATATATAATTTAAAATTATTCATATTTATATTTGTATCCGAGAATCAATAATGCACCCTACTTTGGCATATTGTGATGGAGGCTAGGGGAGCCCAACTATTCAACCTGCTCAAGCAAAGTAGGTTCAATTCAGACAACACAGTTCGTTGTAACGAATAGTCGCTACATGCAAATGATATATATGGAAGGGACCATTCTTCCATAATTCCATTATGTCAAAAATATTTATGTCCTTTTGCTCCACCAACCAGTTCTTAAATGAGCTCACAAAAGTTGCAAATATTCACTATGTAATTAAAAAAAGTACTGTTTGCAAATATTATTATATGATCTCATGAGGTATATAGAAATATGTCCTAGTCCGTGACAATAAATGACTACATGTACAGTTACTGTTGAGCAAAATTAAAAATATCATATAAAACAAGTAAATTATTTTGGAGGTACTAACTTTGCACATAGCACACTTTGTATGTTACTTATGCTGCGACATTTTTATTAATTTCCAAAGTTTAATAGAAATTAATTAATATACTCAGATCCGCTGGAAAGTTATAAAAATACCTGTACTGGCCATTTTCTGGCTAGTACCCAATTTAATTCAGTACCGGCCAGAAAATGGCCGGTACTCAAAATTTTGCATGTATCGATGTTTCATTACAAAAACATCGATGATACATCGATACATGCAACCGATGTAACACATGCATCCAACCAAATACATTTGTTTGATCTTAGCCAAACCGAGTGCAAACTTCAATCCGAGTTTCCTACGACTCTTTCTTCTACCCAACTATTCTATGCCCATCCTAAAAAAAAAGTTAAGTACTGGCCATTTTCAATCCGAGTTTCCTACGACTTTTTCTTCTAGCCAACTATGCTATGCCCATCCTAAAAAAAAAATTAAGTACCGGCCAGAAAATGGCCGGTACTGTATTAAAAAAAAAAATTTGGGTACCGGCTATTTTCCGGCCGGTACTGAATTAAATTGGGTACCGGTCAGAAAATGGCCGGTACGGATATTTTTATAACTTCCCAGCGGATATGGGTATATTAATTAATTTCTATTAAACTTTGGATATTAATAAAAATGTTGGCTTATGCTTGTTAGGGCCCACATTTTTTTTTTGGCCACAGTTTGTTGAACTATAGAATTATTTCATTTGAAAAATAAAGTTAGAGTAAGTTTAAGTGCACCTAAAATTTCGTGGGTTTCCTCTCAAATAACAAATTTGAATCATACTTTATGAGTCAAGATTTTATATTTCAATTTTTTATATTGAGTTTGTTGTGGATAAGATGAAAAGGTTGAAAAATGTATTATTTCAGTGTCTTCATTCTCTTATAATTTTGTTTGTATAAGATAATCTCAAAACTAAATAAAAATACTTAAATTAATGCAAGTACTTTTGCTTGTGAAGTATATTAAAATCAATGTTTGAATAATTCATTTCAAAAAATTCTATCTGGTGATTTATTTTTAGCATGAGATGAGGATAAAAAAAAAATTAACAGTGAAAAATGGCTTACAGAAAAATTAACACCAGTGGTGTAAAATTACAAACAAAAAGAAAAAGTTAAAATGATATCCTTAGTAATTATAAACTCATACTAATTTTATTCAACAAAATGTAACAAATTCAATAACCCCAAAAAAAATGCATTAATGGTGTGGTCCCCTAAAAGGTTGAAATTGTGCATAATTCTTGGTGACTTCTTTGGTGCCACAGGACCATGCAATGCAAATAATGCAAATAATGCAATGTACAACAAACAAAACTAATGATGTACGGTTTTGTTCCAAGATTCTTTCAAATCTAAGTTCTATCTAAGGTATAATGGGCCTATATATACACCACACATATTTCATATTAGATAATTTCAGGCACAATGAACAAAAAAAAAAAAAAATCTTTTCTTTCTGAAAAAAGAACACAATACAATAAAATCTTCATTTAATTTGTAACATCACATTTCAATGTAGATCATACAAACATATCTTCCCTTTTTGATAATGATGAGCCATGCCTGATCAATGCACCATTACAAGGCTTTCTACTAATTCATAAAGAGAGATTAAATTCTCTTAATTTGCCTATGTAGAAAAAGATAGGCTCTCCGCTCTCCTATACTGGCTCAAATTTTCCTATAATGACTCAGGTTTATTTAATGTTTGTTTAGTATGAAATGAGAGTTAAAAGTTTTTAAAATTAATTATTCTCAATGGAGGAATTAGATTTTGAATATTTGAACTGCCATTTAGAGAGCCTATCCAATGTTGATTAGGTACATAAAAGAATACCATGTTAGCAATTGAGGTGTAAATAAAATTTTTTGATTGGTTTCATTTAAATTCTTGAAGCCTGGAAGTGAAACAACAAACAGCTCACATTATTGGATTATTGCATGTCAGCATTTAGGGTATTTTACATGCTCAAAATCATTTCACATAACAGATTATAAAGATTGAAATTTGATAATCTAAAAAAAATTTCATAGAACTTGATAGCAGAGTCAAAAAAGAGATTTTATATAGAACTCTCTTACAGGAAATTTCCTTCCATTTCCTAAATTGCATTGTGTCTTAATAAATGACACTGGTATTTTTGAAGAGTTTACAACATATTATTTGTGTATTATTTGTAGACAATATTTTTTAGGGACCAAAATTCCAAATTAGTGTAAACATAATGAGATTTAAAGGGTCCATTAACATTCCTAGTACAAAAGAGCAATAATTTTGGTACTAGCCACCAACAAACACATGCCATGCCACTCTAGGTTTTTTATCCTGCATTATTTTCTTCAACTAACAAATTATTAGAAATAAAGCTCTCCTTCAAAATAAAAAAAATAAAAAACAACCCAACTTTTCCAAACCTATATATACTCTTTTTACAAAATCCAACCTCCATAGAGAATCTAAACTTTCACCAAACCAAATCTATGAACAAAGCCTTGTGCACCTCACTTATTTCAAATGTAATTAATTTCCCCCTTTCATATGGACAAGAGATACCTGAATCTGAACTCATATGGCAAAACTTGTACCGTAGATGTCTCATTTTTACCGATCTCGAGGCATCTAATCGCGTCACTTGTAAGGTGGTCGGGAAGTTGCATGCAAATCCAGTCCATAAGTGACTCCATGTCCTTTGCAAAATCCAGCAAATACCAGTGAAGTAACTTGGGGATGGCAAGCTTGCTCGGATTGGAGATGCCTATCGAAGCTTGCAAGAAGTCTTTCTTAGCTGTCTCCAGCTGTTGTTCCACATGAGATGGTGTGTACACTCTCACCTTTGGAAGAAAAAAAAAACAGAGCATGTTTAAAGCAAAATTAAATGTGGAGGTTTTTATGTTAGTAAACCTTTTGTTTCAATAGCAAAATATCAAGAGTCAATATATAATAACAATGTTTGGTTCATAGTCTAAACTTAAATCTGGAAATTTCAAACTATTTACATGTGAACATGACAACATTCATTTTGCTAAAAGCAAGGACCACACAACTAACATGTTTTGGGGCAAAATAAATTCATATAATGGTCCAATTGTGCATGACATTAAAGAGAACTATATAATACAAAACTAGGCTGTTTCCAACAAAATTAAGTAGTACCCAGAAATGGTAGATGGTACCAGTGACAAAATTAGGTATAAACAATGGCTAGTTCCACGATAACATGTCATTCAACAGGACAGAACAAGCCTAGCCTATGAAAGGTACATCATGCAAGTATCCATGAAATAAAGATAAATTAAAACAAAAGGACATGAAATTTCACATGGATAAATAATTTAACTATAGTTGCTACGCCAAATTACTATGCACAATTACTTTGATATTGAATCTTTTAACATATTTATTTTTACAAAATTACTTACTGCTGGAGAAGACCAGCTTCCACATGAAAGAGCAAACGTAACCAATGGTTCAGGCCATTCGAGCCCGAAAATGCCTCTTATTGTCGTGTCATCCTTCATTCCTTTCGGATATGCCTATTGATTTTCGTATAAAATTATTAAAACTGGTAAATTCAAAACAAGAGTTATTGCAAACTTCTAGCTGAAAGCAATAGCCAACACAATCGCGTATCTTACATTTTTTATATTGTAAGGTAACCGCAGAATAAAATGCTCGATAGCCATGGCATTCAGCAACTGGCCGCCTACATTTATTGTTGCCTGAAAAACAAAAAAAAACAGATCCAACTATTAGATTGCAATAATATCTCTAAAATAAATAAATAGGTTTATTGATAGATACAGATCATAAAGAAATATTATAAATCCAAGTATGGAAGGCAATCAAAAGTGGTGTTGTAAGTTTACTAGTTTTGAGGGGGTCAGAGGTGAAAAGTCCTGCAAAGGATGTTAAAGTAAATAACAAAAAAGAAAAGGGACAATTAGAGTTATACCTTTGGCATTAAAGCAACAAGCATCTGAGGACTAGTAGGTATCCCTTGTTGAAGAAAACCCTAAAATTAATAAAATAAAATATTAAAAAAATGATAAGCATAGGCCATTAGGCCAAGCCAAGCATATATTCTTTCCATTAGCAAGGTACAACCGTGCACAATAGGCATGAAATTAGTCAAAGAGAGAGAAACAAGAATCCTTTTAACATAAAAAAATAAATAAAACAGAGCAAAGGAAAGAAAGGAAGAGAAGCAAGAAAATGGTAAGATGAGTTGGTATGGTATTATGTTGCATGTGCACATGGAGACAGCATGATTTGTTATCCCACACAGACACTCTATAGTGCAAAAGCAATAGCATGAACAGAATGTCATTATTTTATTAAATAAAGAGTATCTTTAAGTCATGTCTTGACAACTAACCAATGCCAGTAAGTACCTTACTACAAGAAGCATAAACATGACTATGGTATAATTATGTAAACAGTTTCAAATTTCTGGTATATCCATTTTAGTCCCTGGAGTGAGAATTTATTAGCATGAGCCCATAATTCAATTAGATTGACAAGGCATATTGAGGAATAGAATTATTGAAGAAAAAGAAAAACTTATATTTTAATAGCCCAAAGTAGATGCTAAGAAATTCCAAGAATTAAAAAAAAATTAGATGTGACATTGATGATATCTTACATTCATCATACATGCATTGTATATGTTTATCCAAAATGCCAGCTTTTGTTGATGTGTGAGCTCTATCAGCTTCACTGTTGCAAGCTTTATGACTAAACCCCTGAAATAATCAAAATTGCAAATAAGCCACCAGACAAGGCAATATAAATAATTTGGTTAAATAAAATATTCTGAATGTCCCTGTACAGGCTAGTTTCCCCAAACAACCAAATCTTGACTAACAAATAGCTACATTTATCTTATGTGACAGGACTCAAAACTTAGTTTTTTAATTCTAAAAGTAGATCTCTGGACTCAATTTTTCATGGCCAAATCAAGCTAACTGAATATACTTGATATTAATTTAATACAAAAGCACCAGTGGTCCAAAATTGAACACAGATTAAGAAGAGAAAAAGGGCAAAAGGAAAAAAGGGAAAAACAATGATAACATGCACTAAACATTAACATGTAAAAGCAGTACGGAGAACTTTCTTTTGCACCTCTTAACAAAAACAGATAAGAGGAAGAAAGCAAATGGAACCAGAACAAAATAAAATGCTGATAAATTACACCATAAAATCTCAATAATTTTATCAACTATAAACAGAGAAAAGAATAGCACCAAAAATATTAGCTATAATGGAGAAAAAAAAAAAGACCCAACAAAAATAATTCAGGATTTTAAACTTACTTAAGCCTCTTTATTAGAAGAGAAGAATTCCCTACTAAATTGGGGTTAAATGAACTGCCATCCACTATTATGAAATTCTTATAGGATCCAATATCCCTCTTTCCGAAATCCAATATGCCATACGGGTCGCCCAAATCGGTACTATCTGAACTCACAGACGAGGAACCTGAAACCGAAGGAGAAGTGCTCTGTTCTTCATCAATTTTCTCAGACAAACTCATCTGGGAGAAAATGCTCATCAAACATTTTAAAATTTCTTCTGATAATTTGTTTGGGTCATTGGAATCATCCAATTTAGCCTCCTTTTCTGAATTTGGGGTTATTTGAACATCCTCACCACCTTTTCTTTTGATTACTGACTTCTCAACCTAAAAACAGAAACAGATGCATCAAAACAGATAACATCAAATTTTATGTCAATGTCATTGTCAATTTGGGAAAGAAATTTTGCTAAAAAAATGAGAATTCTACCTTGTTGTTTGGTTGCTTTTCAGGTTGGGCTTTTGAAATTGAAGGTTTTTTAACAGGAGATTGTCTTAAATTTCGAACTGAATTTGCGGTACTTTGGTTCTCTTTCCCCGAATTGGGGCTCGACTGCTTCCTCTGCACCGGCCTCCCGTTGCCAATTCGATTCAACGTTGGCGCAATTGGCTCAGGGTTTGAAGGCAATTGAATCGGATTTGTGGGTTTCATACCAACAGACAATTCTGAGTTTGTCGCTTGAGAATTTGATTTCAAATCGGGAGAACTCTCTCTTGATTTCATAGAATTAGAGCTGATAATTGCCTCTTGATAAAGCCCTTGTCTGAAATTCACAACCTGTTCTTCAAGCCTCATCACCTCTTCTTCCAAAACTGCCACCTCAGCCAACAGCTCCAATGTCTTCATTAGATTAAAAAAAAAAAAAAACAGATTATAAACTGAAATTTTGAGTCTTCTTGAACAAATAATTAAAAATAATGAAACTTTTGTGTAAGAATTACATGAGAAGGGAGGTAAGGAGGGAGGCGAGGCAGAGCACCAATTGGTCTTGTAAAAGCTCTCTCAAGAGCTCTATGCACATTCTCTTCATGTCTCAGTTTCTTCTTTAACTTGTCAACCTGTTAAATTATATATGCTTAGAAAACATGAATTCTAATTGAAATAGTGAAATTAAACAAATGAAAAAAAAAAAAAAACAGAGAGAGAAAGAGATATTGTGGGTTACATCTTGTTGCAATGCAATCTTTTTTTCTCTTCTCGCCTGTAATCGGTTCGGAGGTTTTTTGCGGTTATTAAGTGGTTTTGCTGTAATCTTCTCGATTTTCTTTTCTTTCTCCATTTCCTTCAAACAAAGAAGAAGAAGAAAGAAAATTTGCCATTATAGAATGAAAAACCATGAAAATTTAGAAGAGGAAGTTCATTGTTTTTAAGGTCAAAATGCTAATAATAAGAAAATTAAGATACCAATCTCGAAATTGTCTCTGAAACAACTGAATTACCCACAAGAGAAATTAAAGAACCCATTTGAAAGTATCGCTTGAGAACTCAATGAACAAAGCACGCTCTCTGTTTTTATTAATTTCAGCAAGGGACTTGAAAATTAAACGAAATGTACTTGCGCCAGCCTCAAAAGACCCACAAAGCACCAATTGGGGCACTCCAATTCACGACGAAAAGATGAATCTTTTATGCAAAATTGACCTCAAAACCCATCGAAAAACAAAAAAAAATTGAAAGACCCATATCATAATGTCAAAATATCTAACAAAGAGACCTACTTTATTGTGCCTCGGTGCCTCTCTCATGCTCCGCACCTTACTCCCGCCTCTCGGATTCATTCTCTCTCTCTTACTCTCTTTGAGTAACACTGTTTTCGAGTCGCTAGCTCTTTTTCTTATATTAAAATCTGTGCTTGTACTGAAAAAAGAGATGGAGTTTAAAAAGCTGGCATAGCTTAACAACCCAA
Source organism: Carex parvula (assembly GCA_025461045.1). Lineage (NCBI taxonomy): Eukaryota > Viridiplantae > Streptophyta > Magnoliopsida > Poales > Cyperaceae > Carex > Carex parvula. The sequence goes on from JAJGRW010000926.1 coordinate 335,067, forward strand.
CACCGCTAAGCCCAAAACGCGCACAAAGATAAAGTTTAAATCTTGAGTAATAAATTAATATAAAAGGTTAAAATAAAAAATAAAACCTGAAGTAGAATCACAGAGAAGCACAAGTCTCTGTCGCCTAGGGACAAAACGGGAAGAAAACTGAATTTAATGCGACGAAGGGAGAGACAAAAATGCTTCGAGTCAAAAGCACGAAACCAGAATCAAGGAAGGTATTTTTGAATTTTTTTTTTTTACCACCTCAATGAAAAACTTGAAACAAAAGAAAGATAGGTAGAGAATTTAAGTTCTCTGGGGATGATATGGTGAGATAATTTAATATTGAAGCGCGCTTGTCGTTCTCTCTCGCGCTCTCAGCAACAGAGCCAAGCTTTCATTGCTTCGCAACAAAATTAAAAACAGAGTGCATCGGTGCAATCATGAGGGGTGTAATAAATATAGAGGCGCTTTGGAAGTGAGAGAAGTGTGTGAGTTTGTGCGGTGAAAGAATGAGAGATCGTACGGGGACGGCGCACCGCACCGCGAGTTGGTAAAGAAAGATGATGTTTTGATCTTCTGTTTCATGTACGGATGCAATAATATGTTGTGGGTCGCTGATAACGAATCAGCAAAGAGTTGATGAATGTTGCAATATGGTAGATAGCTTTTGTAGCAGGCATAGAGGATCTGGTGTCTGGGTGTAAATGTGTAACCGTATCCCCTGCAATGGTCAATGAATGTATTATCCACCGTACGATGGTTGGTGTAGTGTTCACCTCTAATTGGGAAAAAATAAAAAATAAAATTACCACACCAGTAATTTGACTAATTGTAAAATATTTTTTTAATTTAGTATTTTTCTTATAATTTTAGAATATCTTTCTAATTTTACTTTGAGTGAGGCTATGTGGATTGGTCAATATTATGGATCAATATTTTTTTTCAAAATTCTAACAGTTGATCCAAATTGTTCAATATGGTCCCCATATGAACATGTACTTGTAAACTAAATTTTACAGTTTTTAGAACGTTTTTACTATTTTTTAGATAGGTAGAAAATCTCTTGAGAATTTTTGCCCATCTAAAAAATAGTAAAAAAAAGTTTAAAAATTGTAAAAAATTCAGTTTACAAATACATGTTCATATAGAGACTATATTGAACTATTTGGATCGACCATTAGAACATTTAAATCAAAGATTTGAATTAATAGCGCAAGTCAATATGCACTATGCATAATATCGTAGCCACACTATTTTAATTTTGGTGACGTGGTCACAAAGAATAAATTTATAAAAATATTAAAGAGAGCATTTTTTTTTCAATTTTAATGCTTCCCGTTGTTATAATATTTTATAAAATTAACGAGGTCATGACATATTTTAAAATTATTGGAGTTTTTTAATATACGATAAATTATGTAAATAATAGTTTAACCTGGTTGTAATCTAATATGCAATTTCATACAATTATTTAAAAATTATATAATTTAAATAAGAGAAGCGATCACTTGATAATGGTTATTTTGACAATTTTCATGATAATTTTTATTAAAAAAATAAAATAAGATATGTTTTTAACATTTTTATAGCCTAGCAATTAAATTTTTGTAATTTAAGCATTGTTTAATGATACATCAAGAACGGTTAATTGTATAATATTAGAATTTTAAATCACTTAATACATCACACAATCCCATTATCTTTTGCGAATATATATGGGAATAATATTATTTATGACTATAATATTAAATTTACGAATCTAAGATTTCAATTCATGCTTCAAAAAATAAGAAGAACTGATCTGATATCAATGACTCATATGAAAATAAAGAAAGTGTCAAAGAAAAAAAAAAAAAAAAAAAGACCCATTAAAAGAAAAAAAAAACCATGATTTTTTCCAGACAGATAAGTCTTATTTATTAATTTTAGAATATAAAGATACTCCAAATCTTATTATTTATTATTCTCTGAATAAAATTCTAATTACATGGAATAAAAAAAAAATGTAATTACCGTTACTTTGTGAACTAGCATCATACAAAGAAAAAAATACAATCATGACTGTAGCATTAATTACAACAATAAGTATTGCATGCTTCAAAAGTTGTTTTGTACCGTTGAAAAGAACAAAGAAATAATAATATGATAGCGTTTTATTTTATATATGATCATTGCAAAAAAAAATTCCACAGATGTCATATTATCAAAAAATAAATTCTGATCAGGTCGGCACCGTCATCAGAAGCAATGTAAAACATAGAAAATCATTAATTTACAGAGATGGAATTAGAGAGAATTGCAGAGAATAGTGTGGTACTAGACCGAGGCTCAGTACAGTATCTTTTATTTTTCATCCCTTTTACGGTTTTACCCCTTATCCTCTGTTAAGTATTGGATGATTTTACTTTATATCTGCAATCCTTCTTTCTTTTTCTAAAAAATTAACGAATATTTTTTTAATATCAAGAATTCTTAATAAAACATCAGATTGTAAAACAAAAATGTAAAATAATAAATACTCAAATTTTGTAAGGAATAAAAAAAATACTAGAGGATTATCATGAAGCTAACCAAATATGCTTAAATATTAATATCATTAATATTGGGCTACTTTTAATCTTAGCAATTATAAATTATTTTGGTGAAATAATGAAGTCAGTGATAGGATGTTCATAATTAAAAATATAAGCATTCAAATATCTTCATTTTAAATAAGTTTTTCTATATGATAATAAGCAGAGTTATTATCACAAAAATGTATTAAAAAACAGTTCTTTTTTTTGTCAGTTCACGCATATGACCTTTTGTGTGGTTAGTATCATAGTGACTAGATTCAGAATTATTTGTGAATAGTTCGGATTTGAATCCTTTCTAAAACAATCCACGTATTATTTGGTTTTCCGAATTATTCACGAATAATTCGCAAATTTTACGAATTTTTTCTGAATTTTATGAATTATTCGCGAATTATTCCTGAACTTTTTTTAAAAAAATAATAATTTGTGGGACTAATATCTCTAATCCGGACCAGTGTTCTAAATAGCGCGCTATAGCGTTTTTGGATGCTAAACGCTAAGCTATGGCATGAAAATACGCTAATTGCGCTACGGCCGCTATAGCGCATAGCGTGTAGCGCGCTATTTGCGCGCTATGCATATTGGACTTTTTTAGACAATTTATATGAGCTTAAATAAATATCCATAAAATTTATTTTGTATAGAAAAAAAAAATAGAATGAATAATGATGCTTAAGATATTTTGTATAGAAAAAGATCGATAGTTTATGATATTATTATGGATATTTTGAACCATGGACTTTTGTACTAGTTCAATATGAATATTATAATTTCTTAATTAATTTGGTGTTATTTATTGTTCTATGAAACTTTAGATAATGTTAATATATAGTACAAATATATAATATAATTTTTGTAAAAAAAAAACGCTATTTGGAATAGCTTCCGCTATAGCTTTTTTTGTAGCCTTCCCGCTATGACGCTATAAACGCTATTTAAAACATTGATCCGGACTCAATGTATAGTAAATCTGATCACTGCTTGTTTGTATTTACCGCGACACGTTGTAAGGTGAATAGTAAATCTGGTCACGGCTTGTTGCATTTCCAATGTTAGACCCACTGCATACTTGAGTACATAGTAAGTGCCATAAAAAATCCGACAAGAAAAAGCAACAGAAAATCTGATATGTTCAGTTAATTAGAAGAATTAATTGGAGTGATTTTCACCTGTAAATAGAAATTGCCAAAATTTTCTCACTAGATTATTGTTACAAATAGTACATAGGCAGTCACATTTTGCTTAAAAATAAAGTTGGTTAAATTAAAAAAAAGAAATACATCTATTTTTTTTTATAGTTTACATAGATTTTGAATTAATTTTGGTACAATGTGGATTATTTGATCATCACTCAAGTTTTGATTAAATTAAATTATTAATTTGTCAAATCCTTGGATGGATGACAAATCAATTCTTATATTGGATAAGAATTAATTCGAATAATTTCTCATAAATAAAATTAATTTGCAATTTATGAAGATATTTTAGGGATATATTAATAATACATCTACCATCTTTTGATTTTTTTTCTTTTTCTTCATTTTTTTTTGGCACTACTTGTACAAAAGATAATTTCCTTACTGTATCCAAAAGTATATAAGCATGATTTATTAACTAAATATTAAGGTGCCTACGTGCTTTTCTTAAAAAAAAAAAAAAAACTAAATATTAAGAGATATATATGCCATGCAGTGTTTTAAAATTCGATTATATTCGGTGAATATACGGCCGTATATTCCTATTCAGTATCCGGTCGAATAGAAAATAGTTATTTGGACCGAATATTGAATCCATGCTTAAAAAAATTAAAAAATATTCAAAACCCATTAAAAGAGTTCCGGATCCGAATCCATAACCCATTAAATGAGTTCCAGACCCGCCAGGTAGGTGTTCTCTTCAAGCGTCCCACTCAGAAATCTTTTATAACCTCTCTGCACGCTGTCTTATTGTATTTAAGTACTGTGGGATTAAATATTTAATAAAAAATTTGCATATATAAATCCGAATAAGAATCCGCATATTCGGCCGCATACCGTATATGCGGTATGCGGTGGTCTTCTGAATTCCGTATGAGAACCGAATATTAAAACACTGATGCCATGTGATCTAAAATAAACGGCTAGGATATCTAAAGCTCCAACAAATTTCCTTCAATTGGAAAGCAACTCAAGCTCTGATACTGTGAATAGCATCTAGGTAAGCTTTATATAGTGTCTGCAAAAAGGAAAACAACAAAATAACTGTGCACAGTTACCTATTTAAATTTTTTGGGTAGCTGTACCTAACCTTTACTGATAACTGATAACATGTAATATTTAGAACAATTTTTAGGAATTCACTTGAGACTAAATATATTAGAATCTGAATTTCAATGTAATCAGCTGTGCACAGTTACAATGAAGCTGGTGCATTTCACTTGAGACTAAATTGATTCTGATTCTAATCAGACGATCTGAATCAAAACACAATTTGGAAAGGCACATTTAGGGCATGTTCGGCGTCAACTCGGGAATGAGCGTGGGCGTAGGATCAGAAAATTTTTGAACCAAATTTTATTGTGCGCGTAGAGAAAAAAAATTCACTTTGAGTGAATTTATTTTTTCCCACGGCAACAGAAGTTGGCCGAACAGGCCCTTACAGGAATTCGGATCACCCCAGGTACCTGACTCAAGCAAATTGGAAACTGACGGCTCATGACTGTTCTCTTAACTTGACACAAATCTCAAAGCACAAATAATACTGCCCCTCGTCATTCTCGGATATGCACCGTTTTGAGTTAATCTGGATCGTCCGTTTCAATTTGCTTGAGTCAGGTACCTGGGATGATTCGAATTCCATTCACAGTATGTCAAAAATGAAAGAAGTTTTCCTAAAAAATAGGTTTCAGATATACGGTCCTAAAAATATATCAAAATAGCAATCTTTATTAAATAATACAAAATTCTATAATGTTGTAAAATATAAGATAAATTAGCAACAGTTGAAATTTTAATAAACATAGAATATAATTCAACCTACTTTGTTCTGTATGCAAACAAAATGGGGTAAAGATTTTAACAGAGCAGTTTTGACTTCATACAGTGCGCGGATTATATACAATGCTATTTTGATTTTATAGTATGTGTTGTATGAAGACAAAACTACTCTGTTAAAATTCTTTACCAACAAAATTCTTTTTTATCTTACTATTTGGTAAATAGTAAAAATAATAGGAACTAATAATAGTAAAAAAAATATCACAAAAGAATGATCCAATCAATTACCTCTGTAGTCTTTTTATAAACTACTATTAACCAAAATGTTACTTTATTAGGTATGTACTGATATGAAATTAAATAATATGAAAGATGGCAGCTGTAGAATTCCCAAACAGAGAAAAGGATTCATTGCATGTGAAATAAAGGAAGCATTGTCTCTCTTTCTTTGTTTGTTAATATCATCTGCAATATCAGACAATTGCATTGTCTGTTATAATGAAAAAATTCACTTTGATCCGAAATGATTTCCAAAATGATACAACATAATTGGCCCCCCACCAAAAATTAAACATATATAGCCAATGTTAAATTTAAGATTCAAATTTTCATTTGCAAAATTGTGCCACTTTTATATTCAAAATTAAGAAGAAAAGGTCAACTTTCTGAAGACAAATTGAGCGTAAAAATATAAATAACATATATAGAACTCTTTCTTTATCATAAATTAAGCTTGAATTGAAATTTGTGAGGACCAAAAACAACGCTAATTAATTTTAGATGGAGTTTTAATGCTAATTGCTAGTGATGTCAAGAACAAAATTTCTTCTTGCATAGTACAATCTGTTTTAAATTTGTGGACATCCATGCTGTTAAATAACTATATCCACAAAAATAAAATAGATTCTAATAATATATACTTGATAATTTGAATATCACACACCTACCAATATAGATATTAATTGTAATAAAATAAGTTATTGCCAAAAAGAGGAGGGTTTAAATGTCTTTATTTTTTGTGCCTCCACTGTGCCTCCATTTCTAAAAATGTTGATAAATCAAATTTAAATCATAAACATCAAAATAATACCATTAGATGTGATCTATGTTATTTTCTTTATATGCTCATAAAAAAAATATCATATGTCGATTTTGTTTTTATGTGAATCAATTATTTGAAAAATCAACGTCTTGGAATTATCCACATTAGTATTGTTTTACAAGCTCTTGATGACACCAAAACAAAGTTAAAATGTCACAATTTTTTACACGTGCATAAATAAAATGATGTAGATCATCCAACAATTTTATTTTGACTTCTAAGTTTTAAATTTTGAGTTATTAAAGTTTTTAAAAATAGAGGCATGATGGAGACACAAAAAATGAAGACATTTGAACCCTTGCCAAAAATACCATATTACATCTGTTAAACATGTATGTTGGCCCATATATGTGTAATTAATGATATTTAAGTTCATTATTATCACATTACATAGCTTTGTATACCAGTTAAATATGTGTGCTGGCCTCATGTATATTAAATCAGGTATTGATTTAGAATAATTATTTCAATCCCCCCACTCCAGTACCCGCATTGTACCCGCAGCAACAATAGAGGAAGGTATAAATACTTAGAATATAAAATATTAATACTGATATAAATACTTGCATGCGTAACTTGATATGATCATCTCCTTTTCCAGTTTCCTAATCGTTCCCACGTCAACTTTCCTCTAATGAAGTAGTAGGGACCCCGTATCCCCCTATTAACATTCCCTAATAGTCTCCGCGTCAATCTTGCTCTAACAAAAATAATTGATCTTATAGGTATAAATACTTACAATACTTGATATTAATACTTTCAGATGTAATCCGTGTCATATGTAAAAAAATACTTGCAAATATAGGTATAAATACGTGCGTAACGACGAGCCCGAAAGTACGTCATCATGGATCTCATTTGAAAAAGAAAATTACATAGAAGATGTTTGTGGTTTTAGATTTGCAAAATATCGTCAGAAATATGACAGTTAAGATGCGGGTACAATGCACGTACTGGAGTGCGGGTATTCATATCAACTTCCATTAATTTAACAGTATATATATGTAGACTTCCTCTCATTTTTTTTCCTCTTTTATTCTACAAAATAAATAAGTTGTCCATCTCCCTTCTAAGTCTTCTTACCAATTATCTCTTTCTCTACCTACAATTGAATATTCATGACCTGAGTTATCTATAACATCAACTAATTCAAAAATATAATATATAACAGATTGGTTTGACTTTATATTTTTTTTATTGTAATTATTGTTGTTGATTGATATTTATAAAGAAGCAAAAGAATTAGACAGTTTTTTATTAAGAAAATATAATAAGCAAGTGTGCTCTGTTTTCTCTCTGTTTTTTTTTATTGAGAATTTGCTTTTATAACAGATTTCAAAAATATAATATATAACATATTGGTTTGACTTTATATTTTTTTTATTGTAATTATTGTTGTTGATTGATATTTATAAAGAAGCAAAAGAATTAGACAGTTTTTTTATTAAGAAAATATAATAAGCAAGTGTGCTCTGTTTTCTCTCTGTTTTTTATTTATTGAGAATTTGCTACTCTGTTTTTTGGCGTATAGCTTTTGTGCAAATCCCACTACGTGATTTGATTTGCGTGTCAAATCGGTCATGCACATAAGCACGCTGGTCGATTACTTTCCTCGCTTAAATCATGAATAAAATTTCTTTAAATCTAAAGTGCAAAAGAGGAAAGTATTCTTTAGAACTCTCACCATTTTTTCTAAATTTAGATGCGTCCTTCTTCTCTTTTATAACCATGGGATAGATTTAATGGAGCAGTTTTGACTTCATGCAACACACACTATATAATCTGAATAGCATTGTATATAATTCGTGCGCTGTATGAAGTCAAAACTGCTCTGTTAAAAATTTACCCGTCAAACTGTCCAATATCAAATATCCACAAGAAATTCTTCAGTCTGATTTCGAATATGTAATCTCTCACAGCATACATGTTTACATATTTTGGTTGGACATGACTTGTTTTATTAAATTTAATACTATATAGGTATGTTTGAAATATTCAAAACTATTCATTTATCTGAAAACTAATTTGGAGAAACTTTTAGGGGGCGCATTAGATGTGAATAAAGAGGTGTATTTAAATTTTTTCTAGAAGATTTGGAAATGAGATTTCTGACAACGTTGAAAACATTTTAAAACATCATGGATACAAATTACATGAGAAGTAGCGCTTAGTTTTATCAATGCAAACAATCTCCAAAAAAATTGATTTTCAATTAATCTTTATATTTAATATCAAAATTTCTTTCTATCGCCTGACAAGTAAACAGAAAAAAATATTTGTATCACTTTTTATAATTAGTTGAAAATCTTTGATCTCCAAAACATTTGATTTTCAATTAGTCTGTACATTTAATGCAAACATTTTTTTTTCCACCACCTAACAATCAAACAAATTACTAATGCAAACACTATTTTCCTGAATAAAAAAAGAGTGAGGCTATGGTGCTATGCATAGCACGGATGGGGTCCGTGCTACGGCCAAAAATATGACTTTTTAAAATCCTAATGGTCGATCCAACCGTTCAATGTGATAACCATATGAATATGTACTTGCAAACTAAATTTTATATTTTTTCGAATTTTTTTACTATTTTTTTAGATAGGTAGAATTTTGATGGTCCAGAATTTTCAGAAAACACTGATTTTTCTACCTATCTAAAAAAATAGTAAAAAAATTTGAAAAAATATAAAATTTAGTTTGCAGGTACATATTCATATGGTTATCACATTGAACGGTTGGATCGACCATTAGAATTTTAAAAAGTCAAATTTTTGGCCGTAGCACGGACCCCATCCGTGCTATGCATAGCACCATAGGCTCACTCATAAAAAAATATCATAAAATTTTAGTCAAAAAAGACAAAGCCTCATCCAAAGCCAAGCTTAAACATCCGATTTGCATTGAGATTTGTGCAAACATATTTAAATCTTAATAAATTTAAATGGCTCCTTGAATCTAAATGTCTGTGCAAATTTTGATGCAGATCAGACAGTTTAAGTCTAGCTTTGGATGAGACTTTGTCCAAAGCCGTCTGGACAAAACCCGTACCTTTTTTTTGTGTCTCCATCATGCTTTCACTTTTTAATTTTCTAATAACAAAACTCTAAATTTATATGTTAAAATAAAACTGTTTGATGTGATCTATATAATTCTCTCTACATGTATATAAAAAAAAATTACTTTTCGATTTAGATTTTATATAAATCAATAAATTAAAAATTCACATCTAAAATTTATCCACATCAGTATATTTCTATAAGCTCTTGATATTAATGAATCCAAAATAAAAATATCGTGATCTTTTACATGCATAGGAAAAAAATATAAATCATATTTAGCAGTTTCATTTTAATATTTATATTTTAAATTTTAGTTATTGTAATTTTAAAAATAAATAAACATGATAAAATATTAAAAAAAATATATTAGCTCACCTTTCTTTTTTTTCTCTCTTAAACTTTCCGTTATGACAGTTGCATTCACATTACCTCGTGGGCACAATGAAACACGCGTCTAGTAGCACGGTTGGATAACCATGGTCCAACTATAAAAACATTAAAAATATAGAGCGTGCACCAAGCTATAGATGGTTTTGTAAAAAAAAAAAAAAATTATTGCACCTGTTTAAATATATTTACATTTTTATAATTTTTAGATAAAATAAATTATCATGATAATACTAAACTGAAAAATATTACAATAATAACAATAATAATACAACATAAAATATTAAAATAAATAAATAAGTGTTTTAAACAACAGAATAAGTAGTTTAAAAATTAAAGGCACACAAATTGGAACGAAATAAATTGAGTCGGTGTGAGTGACACAAGTATCCGAAAAAATAGTCAACAAAATAATATTACAGTACAATGACAAAATAAAATTACACTATATAATCACAAAGCATATCATATACAAAAAGAAAATAATTTGTGGCCGGTTTGGACAATTTTGGAAAAAATCAGGAATCATAAGTAAATTAATTAATTTGTAATTAACTTTGGATAATAAAAATGTCGGTGAATACAGGCGTCTAGTAGCACGGTTGGATAACCATGGTCCAATTCCTATAAAAATAATAAAATATAGAGCGTGCACCAAGCTATAGATGGTTTTGTTAAAAAAAATAAAAAGCAAAAAGTTATTGCACTTTTCAAGCACTTAAAAAGTTTCAAAAAGGTACCAAAGGGTTTGTAATAATAAAAAAAATGTTTCGGAAAGGAGCCAATCATATTTCTGTGTTTTTCAAATTTATATCCGTAATAGTTTGGGCCGAAATTTTTATTAATACCATTTAAAAAAAATCAAAGGGGGAATTCGAAAAATATCAGGGACTCCAATTCAATTTGTGATTTCATTCTTGGAGGTCCTCCAAGTCAATATGCGGCCCCTCAAAAACCTAAATATCAGTATATTACAGTACATTTTTGAGTTTTTGGGGGGTCTCCAAGCAATCTACGGCCTCCAAAAATGAAATCTCAGATTGACTTGGAGACCCTGATATTTCGAATTCCCTATTATTTGTATTTTTTTTTACAGTAGTATTAATAAAAATTTTGGCAGTTTGGGCTCAGGCTCAGCCGTGTGTTTTGTCATTTCTTTATGCCCTTCACTTTCGTTTATTTTTTCTCAATACTTATTAAAAATATAAATTTTGTCGATTTAAATAAATATATGTATTTTAAACATATATACATTTAGAAGTGTCTCTTCATTTCCAAATGTCTGCTAATTAGTTTAGGATGTATTTGAAATTAGTAATGGATTTTAGAATTTTAATTGCTCTGCTCCTGCTACTTTGATCTGTCTACATAGAAAATATTGTCTTTTATCACTAAATTATACACTAATTCTATAATCTTCTAGTAATAATTTTGAAAAAAAAAAAACAGCTTCTCTACTAATATTGTAGACAATTTTTTAATTTATTGATTCATATAAAAATGAAATTGAAAAGTGATCAATTTTTAATGTGCATATAGAGAAAATAATATAGATCACATCTATCAGTTTTATTTTGACATATAAATTTAAAAATATGTTATTGAGAAATTTAAAAGTGAATACATGATGGAGACAAAAAAATAGAGACATTTCAACCTCATCAATATATATTGTATTTTTTTTTCATGCAACTCACCTTTCTTCTATAATATTATTTTACATCATTCCATAAGCCATACCACATATTTCATACCATAAAAAAAAAAAAATCAAAATTAGCTATTTTTTTATAGGAGAAATTGACCCTCTAACTATATATATCTGGTTTGTTTCCAATAATTTAACTATTTTTTATAGGAGAAATTGACAGTCTAACTTCCCCGGTATTCTCCAAGTAATAACAAATGTTTTATTTTTTTTTTCTAATAAAAGAGGGTACGGAGTCAAATTATCAAATATTTTAATATTTACGAGAGATTTTTCAGCTCTATTTTGAGCCTACGACTATTTACAAGAATGACTCTCATTCGCAACATAAAAATTTTATATAATTGATTCTATTTAAATTTGCCTCTCATATCTTAAAAGTCTGGCTCCGCTCCTTTATACGGAAAGCATCGTTTATTTTATATCAAAGACTGATTCTTAATAACAAATATTTGTTGTCATATATAGGAAAATGAAAATATTGCTACACGTGTCAAAAAATTATTTTAACGGTCCGACTAGTCAACCAAATAATTAAATTTGGTGGCTAAATCATCACATATATTATATCCGAGGGTAATTTGCAGTTATAAATGACTAATATGCCCTCAAGACCAATTCAATTAATCAGCCATCTAATTACATAATCATCTAAAAAAATTATAATAATACACAATAATTTTTTTTTAAATCTTCACAGAGGCTGCGAAGTCGTGAAGAGGAATCGAACTCTCAACTTTTTCTTAGCCAACTGTGCTACCTCCCCTTTCTTCATTATCAATTAGTCCACCTTTTTTTAAATTAAATCTGCCATGTAAGCATCAAAATTTTAGTTTGAACTAAAAAATTATTACTTTTTATGAACTTTATTTTATTTTCTTACAAATTATATTATCACTACACATATTCTATTCTTGATTAGATTGGATACATAACTTATCTTTATTATTAATTAATATTTGTATAAAAATATAGTAAATTTGAGAATGTAATGTTGTTTGTATAAAAAAAATGACTACTTTATTGTATAGTAAGAAATTGTTTCAAGAGCATACCATATTTTACCGCAACAATTTACACAATTTTCTGTGATGTAAATTTTTTAGTATATATGTTAGCTAGCATGCTCTCTCAGGATTTACAGATTGATAATATAAAAAGTGTATAGTTTGTCAAAATTATGCTGTTAAACTTTCAGAGCAAAGTTAGGGTGTGATATGCTCATCAAGAAAAGTCTATCAGATTGGTTTCAAATGACGAATCCAAACCGTTGAAATCCATTACATGCAAAATTTTGAATGTTTCGAATTCATTTAGTACAAGATCAAGCGGTAAAAAAATGATGAAAAATAAATACATAAAACAACTTATAAAAGGTTCATTTTTTTTACCGCTTGACTTTGTACTAAATGAATTCGAAACTTCCACAAATTTTCATGTACATGCATCACTAATGAAGTAGATGGATTTCAACAGTTTGAATTCGTCGTTTGAAGCCAATCCGATAGACTTTTGAAGTTGTGCTCACCAACACCTCTTGGTGAGCACATCACACCCTAGCTTTGCTCAACTTTCTAAGTTTAAGTATATCGTAAAAAAAGAAATATATTAACAACAGCAATAATTGATAAATGAAGTATGAAAATAAAAAATAATAAAATTCTAGAAATGTTCTCTTTATATATTTGAGATATGTTATCCATTAATTTTGGTATCATTAAATTATTTATTCACTGATCAAATGCCAATAAAATTGACTGTTAAATTTTGTCATACATTATGTACTTTTAATTTTATTTTAGTTATTTAACAATGGTCACTGTTATGAAATAAGTTTATTATCGATACAAAATCACAAATTGAACATAATTTTGTTTAAAAAAAAAAAGATTGCGACCCATTGAAAGCGAATGCCTAGCAATCTTGACAACTATAGCAGATATATTATTATTATATTTAGAATAAGCAAATGATGAAACTTAATATAAACTTCGTTGTTCAATATAAGATTGGAAATATATAACACTTCATATTTAATGCTATTTGATGCGATATGAAATGATAATTAAATCACATTAAAATTAAAATTGAGGCATAATTCATTTTTCTAAGGACTAATAATATGTTTATCATTTGTTCATTTGATTCAAAAAAAGGTTTTTATAATAAATCTTGACTTAGGGCAATTTGTATTTTTAGTAAAATTGGATCAAGTCATCTACCTATTTAATATTTTATTACCAGATCAGGCTTGATTCTTGAGTTAGGGCAATTTGTTTTAATTTTCTGAATTATTTTCTGACTCAGTTTTCTTCACGGTGGATTAATTTTTCAGGTTAATTTAATATGATAAACAATATTTTAAAAATTGAGAAAAAAATATTGACATAGAAAAATAAACATTTGTCCTGTGGCATAGTTTTGAACTTACAAATTAATTGTGTATCAAATAACATGTAATTTTCAATGTTATTTCTCTTAATATTTATTGTTTTTAAATGATTAGAAGCCTATTTATATAGAGGCTATTGTAGTATTGTATACCATATGAATAATATGAATAAAATTATATTATCATATTCCTTCTTTATACATTACTTCTAGCTTATATACTATCTTATGTATTCTTCTCAATTTATAAAAAAAAATATGAATTATTGTAAATTTCAAATCATTTGTTGCTTCAATCAAATTTTCTAAAATTTTCATAAGCATGACGTACATATATTATAAATTTTAATTCGAAATGTCAAAATTTAGAAATATTCAATAATTCTGAAAATTGACAAATTTATTCATTATTATATTATTGACCAAATCTTCTTGATAGTGGTATATACAGCCAAATTAATAATAGTTAATCCGACATTCCAAATTATTTAAAATGGTATTCAAATCTAACATAACCACTAATTAAAAAAAATATATTAATATAATTTGTCTTTTTCACAGGAATCGAAAGAATTATATTTAAATCTTCAAATTTTAATTTTTAAATCAAGAAAACAGTCATAACTACATTAATGACACATGTTAATATATGCACCTAATCAATCAAGTTTGTCTGGTTATATTGGGTTCAATTTATGAGATTCACTTAAAAAGCATCTAGCTTTTATTATGATATATGTATGCTACATCATTAGCGAGAATCTTTTTTCTTAGAGCTTTGTTACTTTTTTATGTAATTGGAAGAAAGTCAAGAAACAAAGGTGATAAACCGTACAAATTAGGTTATACCATTTTGTTTCCTAGTTCCAAAGCACATGTCATTTGGTGACTTTTCTGAATTTGGAATCAAATGTGATATAATGAAAAATTGTTTTAATTTACAATTTTAATATAATATATATGCTAAAAAGAGAATGGTTGGGATTGGTTTTCCAAAAAAAAAAATTGGTGCAGAGTGTTCCATCCTATTTCGAGTAGAAAATGAGAAAAAATAGCTGCATCGGAAAAAATTCGGAATTTTTTTTTATGCAGGCTCTTTGCATTGAATTTATTTTCGGTTCTCTCTCTTTTCCAAAAACTCACCTCGACCATTCTCTTCCGAGCATATTTTATTATTTCATTTCTAAATAAAAAGTAAAAACATCTTATAATGAATGATAGAAGAGAAGAGGAAATACATAATTTCAAACTTTTGAGGCGTGTACATGATAACAAGGTGTACAATTATCTAAGTTATGAGTAATGAGAGAAAAGCAAGAATGAAGGGACCGTGGCATGTGATGGAACTGATTAAATAGTTTAATAAATATGTCATCAACATCTAGACAATATATAATCTATGATAAATGGATTGATAGTTTGATACAACTATACAATGTGGTGGTTACATCAACCTATGCTGCTATGCATACAAAAAAAGGGGATCACTATTGGTATTGGCTGCTGCTCTCTCTCAAGACAAACGAGGATGAAAAATTAATAGAATAGGACAACTTTTGTTTTGTATACAATTTCCTATTCATTTTTTTGTTTGGGTGTTTACTGTTTACAATAACAAATAGAGAGGCTTTTTTTTTTTTTTTTGGAAGAGTTTCATGTATAATCTTAAAAAACTTTGAAATTATGTATGTCTAAAGTTGTTATGTATGCCTCACAAGTAAATAAATAAATTATTTATTATCATAAATCGATCGATTAAAAGAAGAAATATTATGATATATGTAGGCTACATCATTAGCGAGAATCTTTTTTCTTAGAGCTTTGTTACTTTGTATGTAATTGGAAGAAACAAAGGTGATAAACCGTACAAATTAGGTTATACCATTTTGTTTTCTAGTTCCAAAGTAAGCACATGTCATTTGGTGACTTTTCTGAATTAGGAAACAAATGTGGCTAGCGGTAGGGGTGAGTAAATTACTCATAACTCGTAGCTCGCTCATAACTCATTCGTTAAATGCTCATTAATAACTCGTTTATTATCAACTCGCTATAACTCGCTCATTAACTTAATGAGCCGAGCATGAGCATACCTCAACTCGCTATAACTCGTTCATTAACTTAATGAGCCGAGCATGAGCATACCTCAACTCGCTTATTAAGAACTGAGTTACATAAATCCTGCCACATCTAATCCACTTCTCTAATAGCTATTAGTATATCCAGAAAAATAATATTAAGAATTTGTAAATTTTCCTAAAACAAGCAGAATTACAATTCTCATTCAATGCACTATTCCTTAATTTTCTTTGGTTTTGGGCCATACTCATCAATACACTAGTCTCAAAATACCGAAATTTTTATTTATAACATTTTTTTAAAATAAATTAATAAAATAACCATTGTTTCTGGTCAATTCGAAATCTAACACGGCCGCAGAATGCAGGAGCGGACCCATATGGGGGAGACCGCAGAATGCCAGAGCGGACCCTCATATGGGTCCGCAGAATGCCGGAGCGGACCCTTTATTTTTTTATTTTAGAAATACGAAATTGTAATTTGTTAAGGGTTATTTATTTAGTTTCGAATGGAGTTTAAATTGATTTTTGGTCGTATCGTATTTTAGATATGTCGTTGGTTTGAAATATTTTAGATATTTTAGATATGTGGTTTCTTTGAAATTCTTTTGTGTACTCTGAGATAATGAAATCAACAAAATAAATAAATAACAACAAAATCAAACAAACAAAAAACTAATCAACGAAATAAATAAATATCTGACAAAACATCTACCAATACTACAAATAAGAATCTAACAAAACATCTAACAGTACAATAAATGAAAATCTACGGCTCTGGACTAAACACCGTCCTCGCCTTCTTCCTATACCCCGACCCCGCCTGCAGAGTGGCGTCTCGTCAGTATCTGCGGAGGATGCAGAGTCGTCTGCCTGGACATCCGTAGACTGAACCGGCTCCTGGCGAACCTCCTCAATCTCGGATGTCTGCTGGACCCCAGGACCAAAAACTGTGGTCTGTCCAGACTCAGCCTGCGTGAATAAAAACGCCTGTCTGGCAATGGGGTCATCGTGGAGGGAAGGGTGAGGTACCTGCTGTGAGGACTGGCCAGGGAAAGGCGGGATGGGCTCTGTCTGAACATACCCTGGCTGATAGGCAGGAGGTGCTGTCTGAGTGGGACTGTAACCCGGGGAATACAGTCCATCTCCCTCTGTGCCATACTCAGTGGAGATATTGAACTGGAACGGGTCCTCCTCCTCGTGTCCACCCTGTAGTAACTTACAAATTAGATAATGTATTGAATAAGAAATGAGGATGAATTACGTATTTTAATTTAAATTATACCTCGGCAGGCATCCTAGACTGGGATCCCATGGCGTCATGTGCGGCTCGGCCCATCAACTCGGCATCTCGGTCGAACGCCTGACCGACCGTCTCAGCATCATGGACGCCTGCAAACACGTCCTCATCACCAGTGTAGGGGACATAGACATCGGACTCGTCAGATATGTCGTCGACCGCATCAACACCGCCCAAGCCAGCGCACCTCAGTAGAGAGTCGAGGCGCGCCCTGTACCCACACTGGCACACCGCGGGTACATTGTGCTTGAGGATGACCTTCCCGAGCCTCTTCCATCCCCTGGTGACGGCCATCGTAGCCCCTATGACGCAACTCTTGACAAGATATAATGCCTGAAAATTGAAAAAATTATGAAGAAGTTGTACAATTGTAAATATTAATAGTTTTGAATTTGAAATTTCAAATCAAAAATACCGTGGCTGCGAGAGGTGCACCGGCGGGGATAATACCGTAGATCCGTCCTCTACGATCCCTCGGCTTCGGTACCCGCTCGTGCGGGTTGTCGGCGATGTATCCCTCAATGAATATGGTGTACGCGCCGTGATCCTGATACCAATCTCTGTAAGGTCTGTACGAATTACAACAAATGTTAGATATTCCAATCAAAAAGCCATAGTTGAAGTTTTGAATTAATAAAATTTCTTACACTGGCGCGACATCCATCTGACGGTCGGGCTCGGCCAATGGGGGATCTGCCTGTCCTGCCTCGAACACGTAATAGGCACGGGTAATCCCCCAGTCCTTGCCTGCAGTGGTCTCTCTGGGATGGTGCAGAGCTCGCCAGACATCCTCGCTGATCGGTGCCGGGGGCGGAGCAAGCTGGCGCATCCCGAACTGTCTCATGACCCGTCCGGGGTAATAGTGCTCGATGATCTATATATATTAATACGTTAGACTGTTTTTATTAAATTAAGTTGATTGTGTAAATAACTAAAATAAAGAAATTACGGTACCTGAAAACATATGAGCGGCACCTCTGCACGCCAGAAACGCTCCTGCTGACGACATCGCTCCGGCAATATCTCAAGATATTGCCGATGTGCGCCATCCACCTCGACCTGGAAGTATAGATTTAATATCGTATATCAAGTCGAACTGGAAAAAATTTAAATAAAAATAAAAATAAAAGTAAACTTACATAATCTCTGTAGGGCTCCCAAGTGACAAACTCGGCATCATCTCTGAGATGCTCGATCTCCTGTCTCCAGAATGTGATGCCGAGCGACGCGCCATGCCCTGCACCCACCCAAATCTTGGGATAGCAGTACTTGGCGGCAAATGCAGGGCAGTTGTCCGGCTCGGGCTTGCCCCACTGCGGCACATCTGTCTTGCTGGCCAGGACTGGACGGCCAACGATCAGATGTGCGTAGGACCAGTGCTGTAGTAACATGCACGGTCCTATGAAGGTCTTGTTCTTCTTCAGACAGGCTGTGTTAAGACCCCTTTACAAGAAAATAAAGTCATTGTTACGACACTACGATGTATACTATTTGAAAATATTTATAAGAAGGTGTTTTTTACCTATATAGGCATGCCAGCGTGGCACCTCCCCAGTTGAACCTGCCCGCAGTGGACAGGTCGCGCAGAAGCTCGAGGTAACACAGCCGCACCTGTTACACCAAAAATGTATAGTACAAAGTTTCGGTACAGCAAGCTGTACCTTTTAACCTTTAATACACTTCTGGTTCAGACTGCAAGTATACAATCCTACCGCGTAGTATATCGTCGGGTATCGATCACAGGGACGGTTCAAATGTTATCCGGACTCTACTCAGATTAATTAAAAACTAGAAGTTGGAAAAGGTTGATTTTGGTTGTTTATGTTTCCTACAGATTTAAGACAACAATAAAGTGCAAGAAAGAAGATTAAACTGGTTTTAATCGATAAATAAAAGCGTTCCCAGGGTTAAGACTTCATCTCAGTTTTGCCCTCTGGCTGTCCTGTCCGGGCCGTGTCATTTCCTACACGGGCCGTATCAGTTTACACGGGCCGTGTCATTTTGCTACACGGTCCGTGTCAGCCTCGGGTTAATGCAGCAGCTACTGTTTCTTTGTATCGTTCCTTTGTGTAGGGTTCTACTGACCGGACCTAATGTTTCTGGACCTCAACTGTCGTTTGTTGGTTCATCAACTTGGTACGGAAACTGCAATATATGCCCTCGTCGGGTTCTAGACCTAAACTTTTGTGTATTGGTCCCTACTACCTAGTTGCTTGATTGGTATACTAAAGGTAACTCCTATCCGTCGATAGAGAGTAATTTTCGCCTTTCGGTTACTACTTGGTTTCACCTTTCGGGTCACAAATCCTACCTCATGTACTTAGTTTGGTTGAGAGACGTTAAAGGGCTATAATGCCTTCTAGATGTGGCCATTCATCTAGTGGCAAACCAATATAAGTCAAACACTTCAATCTAAGCAATTAAAATACTACTCAATCAATCAAACACAAATTTCAATACAAAGATTCAATAACTAGCATGCAAGACAAAACATTCGATTACATCAAAACCCTAGAAACAAAGTAAATTACTCACTCATAGTTCTAAAACAGCAAATACAAATAAAGATAGAGTTGATCATGACAAAACCCAAAGAGCAAAGAAGATCAATCGAAAACTCGCGTATTTCGCTTCTCCAAATCGCCTCCAAGCTTAGCCGCCAAAGATGAACCCTAGAATCTGCTCTCCTGTTCCAGAATGACCTTTCCTGGAGAGAAATCCCGATTATATGCTCAATTGGTCGACCTTCCATCAATAGCCTACTTTCCAGATTTCTGGATCTGTTTCCGGATTTGCTTGACACGGGCCGTGTCAAATCTTGTCCGGCCCGTGTAACTTGTGTTCCTTCAGTGGTTGAGTCAGCAGTTGTCTGTGGTTGGATTAGTGGTCGAGTCGAGGTTGACACGCCCCGTGTGGAATGTGACACGGACCGTGTAGAGACTTCTTGATTCCAGATTTTCTCCTCGATTTCGCCCGAATCCTGCAAAATAAGAATAAACTTGCAGCAGTACCACATTCTAAAGATATTCAATGAAATACAACTGATTTAATAGATTTAAACACAGGTTTGGTACAGAAATTGGTCGAAATTATAGGTCAAATAACGAGACATCAGCACCTGATCTCCATGCGAATCCGGAAACAACCGGCAGGTGATCATCTCCAAAATATAGGCGCGTAGATATCGGTCACTAACCACCTGTTATAGATTTAAATTAGAACATTACTTACAAGAAAATAAATATAATACTATTTAAATTAAATCTTGTACAAGCAAATACCTGATCTGGTCGATCCGGAAAGACCTGGAATCTCGCCCGCAGCTTTGCCAAGCTGATGCAGCTGGGCGAGACCACAGTCTTCTCACCTCTCTTCTTCTCTTTCTGGAGATCCTCGTGCGGGATACCCAATAGCTCCAAGCACAATGCACGAAAATCTCCGTACTCGACGCCCGTGACCGGCTCCCCAATAATGGTCATACCCCACAGGCAACTGACGTCCTGTAGGGTGACTGTCATCTCAGCATGGGGGAGATGAAAGCTGTGCGTCTCGGGACGCCATCGCTCAACGAGGCCAGAAGATAAACCCTCGTCAGCATTCTCCTCGGCCATCTGGGATATCTGGTACAATCCCATCGAGCGTAAAATCTCCCCGTACGCCGGCTGGTACCGTAGATGCTGGCGGTTGTGACGAACCGTAACCGCATCCAAACCTTGCATTTAATTAAATAATCAGATCAAGTTCATTCATCAAAAATTCGGAATGACAAATTTATAAATATGACAAATTTACTTACCCCAGTGGCAGCCTCTAAAATCCGATGCTCCGCATTCGGATACCACAAGAAGTCGCTGACCCTGTCGGTGCGACTCCGGATACCCGGAACATCCGCCAATGCTGTCTCGATGTACTGAGACATCTCGTATAGCGTGGCTGTAGGAGCATGCTGTGTACCCCTACTGGAGGATGGTCTACTGGAGGATGGTCTACTGGTACTCATGCTGTATTGGATAATTTTTGGTCAAATATGAGAGTTTGGTAAAAGTCCGGTTTAAATTTGGGTACAATTCTAATTAAATTTGGGTACAATCGAATTAAATTTAGGTACAATTCTAATTAAATTTGGGTACAATTCTAATTAAATTTGGGTACAATCTAATTAAATTTGGGTACAATCTAATTAAATTTGGGTACAATCGAATTAAATTTGGATACAATTCTAATTAAATTTGGGTACAATCGAATTAAATTTGGGTACAATTCTAATTAAATTTGGGTACAATCTAATTAAATTTGGGTACAATCGAATTAAATTTGGATACAATTCTAATTAAATTTGGGTACAATTCTAATTAAATTTGGGTACAATCGAATTAAATTTGGGTACAATTCTAATTAAATTTGGGTACAATTCTAATTGTAAACCCTAAATTAATATCTAATTCTAAATGCTAAATCTAAACCCTAAACCCTAAATCCTAATCCTAAACCCTAAACCTACACCTAATTACTACTCTACACTAAAAATTAAAACTAGAGAAGAAGAAGAAAACTTACCCGAGGTCGAAGAGATTGAAACTTGAAATGAGATGTTATGAAATCGGAACCCAGCGGCCCCTTATATAGGCTGGGGACCGCTCCGGCATTCTGCGGTACCCCCCATATGGGTCCGCTTCGGCATTCTGCGGCCGTGTTAGATTTAGAATTGACCAAAAACGATGGTTATTTTATTAATTTATTTTTTATAAATGTTATAAATAAAAATTTCGGCTCAAAATATAACCCAAATTTTGATCACAAAAAATTTGATCATTAATAAACCGTTCTGGATTTGTACAGTTCTGAATTTGTATATTTCTAAATTCTATATTTTTATTATTGTTTTGATAATGAAAATTTGTTGGTATATGACAAGGAGATAGCTTTGAGTATGTGACATGTAGGGCCGTGAGAACGACAAAAAGATAGTTGTTTGATTTTGTTAAATTTGTTTATGGATAACTTTTTGTTAAATTATGTATTGTTTAATTAGGTTGGATTATGAGAATTTGTTAAATTCCATAAATGAAAATTAGTTTTTGAATGATGTATTTTAAACAACTCGGTAACTCGACAACTCGCTCATTATCAACATACTCATTAACAACTCGCTCATTAAACTAATGAGCCGAGCATGAGCATAACCCAACTCGCTTATGCTTGCTCATTAATCACCCCTAGCTAGGGGTGCTAAATATGATATAATGAAGAATTGTTTTAATTTACAAATATATTAATACAATATATATGCTAAAAAGAGAATGGTTGGGATTGGTTTTCCAAAAAAAAATAAAAAATTGGTGCAGAGTGTTCCATCCTATTTCGAGTAGAAAATGAGGAAAAATAGCTGCATCAGAAAAAATTCGGTACAGGCTCTTTGCACTGAAATTTTTTTTTATGCAGGCTCTTTGCATTGAATTTATTTTCGGTTCTCTCTCTTTTCCGAAAACTCACCCCGACCATTCTCTTCCCAGCATATTTTATTATTTCATTTCTAAATAAAAACATCTTATGATTCATAATGAATGATAGAAGAGAAGAGGAAATACATAATTTCAAACTTTTGAGGCGTGTACATGATAACAACATTCCATCTTTCATAGACAAGGTGTACAATTATTTCTTCTACGGATATGCGGAATCATGAGTTATGAGTAATGAGAGAAAAGCAAGAATGAAGGTACCGTGGCATGTGATGGAACTGTGTTGTAACTTACTAAATAGTTTAATATTTATGTCGTCAACTGGTCAACATCTAGACAATATATAATCTATGATAAATGGATTATATAAATGTACAATGTGGTGGTTACATCAACCTATGCATACAAAAAAAGGGGATCACTATTGGCTGCTGCTCTCTCTCAAGATAAACAAGGATGCAAAATTAATAGAATAGGACAACTTTTGTTTTGTATACAATTTCCTATTCATTTTTTTTGTTTGGGTGTTTACTGTTTACAATAACAAATAGAGAGGCTTTTTTTTTTTTTGGAAGAGTTTCATGTATAATCTTAAAAAACTTTGAAATTGAAATTATGTATGTCTAAAGTTGTTATGTATGCCTCGCAAGTAAATAAATAAATTATTTGTTATTGTAAATCGATCAATTCAAAGACGAAAATATTTTTGTTATACAGACTACATATGTTTATTTTTTAATAAATGGTACAATGGAAACTTTATAAATTTAAAATGATTTATAATAGAAAAGATAATAACTTAGATAAATTTGTGACATTTTGAAATTTAGAAGGGGGAATATGATAGTATGAATATTAGAAAGGAAAATAAATAATTTCAAATTTATTGAAGGATATAAAATGAAATTCCTCCTCACATGTAATTTCACTGAGCATGGAATATACATATTCAATTTTATCTTGTTAGAATATCTCTTGTACCAACTATTATTTTTAAACAATAGATAATGAATTCTATTATGGAATAACTTATTTCATCCGATTAGAAAGAATATTAAAGAGCATATTTTCACATGTAATTTTTAATGGAATATCTTATCTCAATAATCTTGATAACAATCATTAGTATAATCTTAAAATTGAGTGACTCTTAATGACAATAAAGACTAAAGAGGGAAGCAATGATAATCATTTGTCTTTTTCCATGTTATAATTTTGATGGAGAACTTTGAAAAAAGGAAATGCACAATGATGCATGAGAGTTGAAGTAATAAAAGGCACTTCAAAGCTCCAAGCGTGCGCTCTTCTCTCTTTACATTTTTATACATTTAAATTTTAAAATATAATTTTTTTTTGTTTTTTCTTTATTTCACTATATTTCTTTTCTTTTTTCATTAAATAAATCTGTTCCGGCCATCATTCCTTTTTTTTTTTTTTTTTTTGGCGCTTTGGAATGACACAATTTCAATTTAGGTTTGTAACTAGACGTTATTATATATGAACGGAATCGGAGGCGGTCTGATGGACATTAGCTAGATCAAATTCTTCGATTTGTGTAGACAGTTTTAAGTTCATATTGATCAAGTGCGCATGAACCGTATTTGATCTGATGGCCATCAGACCACCCTCACTCTTATATGCAGTACACATAATATTGAACATAATTGATTTATTTTATTAAAAGTTAATTTTCTGGATGGTTCTTATGTTGTTCATCTGTATCAAATATCGATCAAAATGTAAATTAATATTTTTTATTATGTTATAATGAAACTGAATTTCTACTAATATGGAACAAATCTCACAATTCAGCTGTCAAATGAAAATATTTACAGGGAGTTCAATATATATAGATTGGGGGCAAAGACTAGTATGATGAACGCCACTTGTCCGATTAAAGAATTGATTTAGGTAACTAGTTTGATAATTATGAACTCATTAATCTAATCCTTAAATCCATTAATCAAGAGAATTGAGTGTATGTGACACCAACTTTTTACTGAGATTTTGGAAACCGTTTTTCTTGACTTTTAATCTTTACTCAAAAAATAAATAAATCATTGAAAAGTGCTTTTCTCTTTCATAAATTTATCCGCCTAAAAAAGTAAAATGTTAAAAAATAAATTTCTAACTATGAGAGTAGACCCTACAAATAGATTAACTTACTCCAGATTAACTCACTTCTTACTCTTCTTTTACTTCTCATTTAGCGACTTAAATATGGAATAAGGAGTTTATTCCAGCTCTTACTTCACAACTAAACATGATGTCTTTAATTAAGTCATGATGCATTTACTTCAAAAGTCGTCCAAATGTTTAATGTATTAAGAACCAACCTTTAATTAGTGTTCTAAATATCGTATTTTCAAAATTCTGATGGACGGATCAGTGTTGTAAATAACAGCCGTTTAGACCGATTAATCGGCCGATTAGTCGTTGGTGGCGACCAAACTGTCGCAGATTTTCCTGACTAATCAGTCGATTATTTCCGATTATTTCCAATTAACCGCTTAGCGGTACCCTATCTGTTCGACAAGCGCATACCGTTATTTACAAGACAGATATTTAAAGGTGTGAAACTTGACACTGTTATTTTTTATAGTGTGCCATAGCTCAATCTGAACTCTCCAACCTGAGTCAATAATCAAAACAGTTCAATCTTAACATAGGTTGGTGTTAATTAATTCAGCATGATATTTTGGATTGACAACTAATGCAAAAGTACTATCATAACAACCACAGCGAATTTGAGTTATGAAAAAATTATAGAAGCTGCACATCCATTTTCTTTGCAAGGTATAATTGATTTTAAATTTCCAATTTAATTAGAGGTTCAAAAAAGAGCGTGTTAATGTAAGAGAAAAATTACTCCAATTTAATTATTCCAACTTAAGAAGAGAAAACAGATAGTTAAAACACAGTATTTCAAATAAAAACAAAACCGTCCTTTTAATTTTTTATTAATATTTATCTTCATTTTTAAGTGATTTAATTAAGAATGAAGATATTATAAAAATAAATTATTCTAGATAGGGAAATAACTAATTTAATTTTTTATGGGTAAATATCTAAATCAAGAAGTTATTATGGGTATATAACTATATATATAAATTTCTCAAGAAAATTTACTCTAATTTTAATTGAATCTCTTAATTTCTCCAACGGTCTTGGGAGTAGTTGCAACCATAGTTACAAATGAATAATTTGGGTTCGGTGCGGTAGGGTCAAAAATTCGTGATTCGGGTATAATTCGTGAATGATTCGGTATAACAAGGAACAAAAAAAAAAACCCAAAATTTTTTTTCGCATTTTTCTCGCTAATAATTCGTGATTCGCGTTTTATTCACATTTTATTCTTGAAAAAAACATATTATACGGTTTTTGCATTTTATTCAGAGTTCGATTCGGAAACGTAAAAAAAAAACGAATAAAATGCAAATTATACCCGTATATTGTTACTATGGTTGCAACTATAGTGACAGATGAATAGTTCGAGTTCGGTTTGGCAGGATCAAAAATTCGTGATTCGGAAATAATTCGGAAATGATTCGATACCACAAGGCAGCAAAAAAAAACCCAAAATAAAAAAAAAACATCGCATTTTATTCATGAATAATTCGTAATTCGCGAATAAAATGTTTTATAATTTTCTTACGTTTTATTCGGTATTTGATTAAAAAACGTCAATAAAAAAATATACGCGAATTATTTGCGTAGAATGTTACTATAGTTGCAACTTGCAACTGCTTGAAATAGAAACAACAAAACAAAGAGTGAATTCATTCGTTTAATTAAATTAAGGCACTTTTGCTTGGAGAGCAATTTAATTTCGTCAACACATGACACCGGAGCACTGTTGAGTCCAGTATTCCAATAATCCAATCCATTTGTGGCACCAAAAAAGGCACCTTTCCTGGCTTGGGCTCCGGGGTAAATAAAGAGGCCTGGCCCACATGTCAGAAAGAGGGGGTAGATTTGTTGATATCACATATTAGATTAGATGCATTGCGGAACTCCAAAGCAAGCACCATGTGCTTAAAGCAATCTATTTCTATCCTTTATCCTGACATTTTTTTAAAGTGGAAATGACTGCTTTTATGACAAACCAACATGTGTCCCCTTATTGTACAAAATATATAATATTTAGTATGATTGTTAGATGCAACATTATGAATATTCATGCTATAAAATTTGTGCAATGCAATTATATCTCAATTCTCTATAAAAGATTTTATGATTTTCAAACAATGAAATGATATTTTTTTAACAATACAACTAGAATTAAATCTGAATTCAAGCTAAGAAACTGATGTTTGATTGTTTTAATCTGTGAGTGAAAGCTAAGGAAGCTAAAAGAAGGAGTAGAGGTGCCTTAAGGCTTAGGCAGGAGATTAAGATCCGAGTAAAAAGAGACTAAAGAAGGTGATCTTAATCCACGCTAAGGAACTGGTATTTGGCAGAATTAAGCGGCTAAGAAAGCTAAAGGAGCCTTAAGGAGGCTTAATCCCTCATTGCCGAACAATATTTTATAAGTTTAGTAGATTACAAGCATAATAAATTTTTATCCTTAAAAAATAAATTTGTGAAATTTTGTTTGTATTGTTAGCTTTTAATATTGGTAATGTTAAAATGATGCTAACTCATATGTTAATTGGTTAAATGATTTAGAAATTCTGTTAGCTAATTTGAGAACAATAAAGGACAATCTAATATTTATCTGACTTGACATTTTGTACAACAGGTAGAAGTATAAGGCCATTCATGAAAACCATCAATGTTTTTGCCAAGCGATTTGACAAGACGAGCAAAATCTATTCTTCTTCTTTCCATTAAGACTATATTTAGCTCAAAAACTTTGTATTATATCAGAACAAAACAATTATAATATATTCCTACAAATTATATGTCATTTTCTTTTACAAATAAAAAAAATAAAATTCCATATCAATTACAAAGTTATGTCTTACAACTTCTTACAAAGCAAATTTAATAACCATTATCCTTTAAAATTTTAATATTAAAAAAAACTATAATATTAGCCTCAAATAAAATTAAATTAGAGAACACTTGGTATTATTTATCCAGCTCTTGTAACTCAATTGCTAGTTCTCCCATGCAACTGGGGACACCATATTGGTGTGGGCAACCATTTCCATGTAACAAACAGCCAGCTCAGCGTAAAAAGTGGCTGGCCAGTGGCCAGTGGCCATCCAAGATGGAAGGACAGGAATTGGAAGCGACAGCAGTGGTGCCCCATCGTACGGCTACGATTTCCCCATGCTTTTTCACGTGAACACCAGGCTCCAGCTGATGGCTCGATCGTGCAGCTGCTCTTGCATGCAATTGTTCCTGTTGCGAAACTGTGAAAAGTGAAAAAATTGTCGTTTTGCTCGGTAAGTGGGGCTTCATGCAGGTTCACTTACACTCAAGTCGCGGAAAGTAGAAGCAAAATTGGCAGAGCCCATGCAGCTTTTTACAAAACGACAATTTTGTGGCTTTTTAAACGCAAGTCGCGGAAAGTAGAAGGTTTTGTGGCTCTGGTTAGGTTGCAACTGTTAAATTTTAACCTCCTTAATGTAAGAATTTTAAAAATTACACATGTAAGGTTGACATTTTTACTGAAAAGCACATCTAAGATATATTTTAATTCTTAAGTCAGTTACAGCAGAAAGCTTCGAGAATCGCCTTTGTTACATCAGAAAGCTTGATTTTGGCATATTCATTTTCACTTTCATGGATATGGATGCATTGTAATTGTAAATTTTGAAATATTTTACTAAATAAAAGTTTTCATCTCTGTTTTCACTGTCTCACAGCCAATTAAATTTGCTGTTTTGGCATTAAAATCACTTGCTAATCAATTGCATGGATGTAGAAGTTGTGAAATTAAGTTTGAAATTAATTTTTCTTTACTCTTTGACAGCTGATTGAAATTGCTAATCAATTTCATAGATGGAGATGCTGATAGTATTATATTTTGCAACCGCCAACTAATAGACACATAGCTTAATGTAAAGCAGAATATTTAATGTTGCAATTGGTAACTAATTCCCGTTGTTTAGTGCGATTGGTTAGTGGTAGGGACAAAATTAGACTTTAAAGATATGAGGTCAAAATACATACTGAGAATCAATTATATATATATATAATTTCCAAACTGAGTATAGAGCCCAATTTACATTATCCATATTATTTTACTCTACACTATATAGAAAATCACATATAAATACAATTTTTTTTAAAAAAATGAGATCAATTGATCCTCATTTACTCTTACTAAATCTGTCATTGGTTACTGATAATAAATGGTAGACGCAAAGAGAAATGAAGTAAGGCAAAAAAGCAGGGACAAAATTGTCCATTTAGTTTATTTTTTATTTTCTTATTAAATTATATTTATTAGTGGTAAATTGAGAAATAGATATATGAATAAACTAGTAAGTCTTGATGAGAAATAACTAATTTTTAAATATTTTCGTATTAAATTATATTTTTAGTGGTAAAATTGAGAAATAGATATATTAAAAAAATAGTAAGTCTTGATGAGAAATAACTATTTTTTAAATATTAATGGGGAAATATCTAAATCATGTTTTTATGATGGATATACATCAAATTTCTCATTATGTTGTAATGACATTAAATTTTTGTGCACAAAACAAATCGACATTTTTATTAATATCCAAACTTAAATATAAATTATTAATTATACCCAGATCAGCTGGGTTTCTTTAAAAATGTCCAAACCAACCATTAAATGGCCGGTCCAGAATTTTTTTTTTACTATAAGTCTTGATGAGAAATAGATATATTCAAAAAATAGACTTATCATTTTTCTCTCTCCTCCCTCTCGCAACTCACTGAAACCCAAATAATAGAAAGAGATGAAGAGAAAGAGAGAAAGAAAAGACGATTTCTGAGACGAAAAGGGCGATATTTTAGGTGATTTTCC
Organism: Carex parvula; assembly: GCA_025461045.1. Classification (NCBI taxonomy): domain Eukaryota; kingdom Viridiplantae; phylum Streptophyta; class Magnoliopsida; order Poales; family Cyperaceae; genus Carex; species Carex parvula. The sequence continues at coordinate 365,039 of JAJGRW010000926.1, forward strand.
TGTAACTTCATTATTTTTTTCCTTTTTTTGTTTCTTCCCTTTTTAATTTTTTTAGAAATTGTTTAGAATTAATATAAATTGTCTAATTCAAAACTTTTATTTCAAACCCTAGATCTTACCATGACACTCAAATCCGAACTTCGAAAAGGAAGAAGTGAAACCTCACGCAATGCTCGCATACCCTTGCTAACAAATTTTGGACGGGTGAAGCCCACTTGAGCAAACGTTTATCTCGTTATGGGATGCCACCCAACGAGTTGGAAAAAATTTGGTGCAGGCTCTTTGCACCGAATTTTTTTTTATGCAAGCTCTTTGCATCGAATTTATTTTCGGTTCTCTCTCTTTTAAAAATTAGTGGTAAATTGAGAAATAGATATCTTAATAAAATAGTGAGTCTTGATGAGAAATAACTAATTTTTAAATATTTTCTTATTAAATTATATTTTTAGTGGTAAAATTGAGAAATAGATATATTCAAAAAATAGTAAGTCTTGATGAGAAATAACTAATTTTTAAATATTAATGGGGAAATATCTAAATCATGTTTTTATGATGGATATACATCAAATTTCTCATTATGTTTTAATGACATTAAATTTTTTAGCACAAAAAGAAAAACCGACATTTTTATTAATATCCAAACTTAAATATAAATTATTAATTATATCCAGATCAGCTGGGTTTCTTTAAAAAGGTCTGGACAGGCCATTTAATGGCCGGTCCTTTTTTTTTCTCAACCGGCCATTAAATGGCCGGTCCAGAACTTTTTTTGTTGTTGTTTCAAACCCTATAAATATATTTTTCTCTCTCCTCCCTCTCACAACTCACTGAAACCCACAGAACAGAAAGAGATGAAGATAAAGAGAGAAAGAAAACTTTCATTTCAAACCCTAGATCTTACCATGACACCAAACTCGAACTTCGAAAAGGAGGAAGTGAAACCGCACGCAATGCTCGCATATCCCTCGCTAACAATTTTTGGACGAGTGAAGCCAGCTTGAGGAGACGTTTATCTCGTTATGGGATGCCACCTAACGAGGTTGAAAAATATGCTACCACGGCTGATCGGACTATTAGAAGCGTTCTTTACGAGAACTTCGACGATATCGACCCTCCACCTGATTGGGAAGTGTGCCCCGCATGTCGTGTCAAGGGAATATTGCGGAGATGTTCTTTTGTCATCTCTGTGGCGTAAGAGTTCATCCTAAATGTATCGAAAAGAATGCTGATCTGGTAAACGATTATCGTTTCCAAACGTGAGAGTGTGTTGCGTATTGCTGCAGGCCTTCGAAGACGATGGGAGAAAGTTTCACTACTTCTAAGCCATAGTGTTAGCTATATGATAATATGTGGCGTGTATTTTATGTTATTGTAGTATTTTATGTTTAGATTTTATGTTGTAGTATGCATATTGTTTTTTTTTGTTTTGTTGGCTGAGTCTATTCGAACTCTCCGAATTTATTTTAGTATAATTTAGCATAATTTGCATAATTTATTTTATTTTAATATAATTTAGCGCAATTTAGTTTAATTCAGTATAATTTAGTGACAAAAAAGATCTAAAAAATATATAAATACTACCATAAAAACACACACATAAAAAGAACCAAAACATAAGATAATCCAAACATAAAACACCAAACATAGTATACCAAATATAAATAGTACAAAACAATCTAACTAAAATCCAGAGGGGGACCATCTATTGGACGGTTGTTCCCTGTTCTCTCTGTCGGGTAGTCCAGACCATGGTCTCGGGAAGGCTAACTCTCAAGGTGTAACGACATTAGCCTCGGCCTCTCTACGCATCCGTACTGCGGTATCCCAGACTGACTCATCCTCAACCCTAGGGACTGACGGGGGTGTAGAGAAGATGGATGCTGCCAACTCAGTCGCAAAGTCAGGCTAAGTCTAAGACCGGCTAGCATTGGCTGTGGGGCATCCATAGGAGAGGACTAAAATGCTCTGTGCTATTAGGGGAGATCGGCTCATCAACTACAGGTGGTACTCGACGAGTCCTAGGTCGTCCTCTAGGCATCCTAATTTAAGAAATAAAATTATATTAACTTACGCTAAGTAAAACCCAAACCCTAATTTTAAAAATTAAATTATACTATAGTTACACTAAGTAAACCCTAAACCCTAAAACATGCTACAAGAGCTAAAATGCGATAAAAAGTGCTAAAATAAGCTAATAATTACGCTAAAATGGACTAAAATATGCTAAAATATGTTAAAATATGTTAAAATATGCTAATTGAGGTAAAATATGCTAAAATAGGCCAAAATAGGCTAAAATATGATAAAATACGCTAAAATATGCTAATTGCGGTAAAATATGCTAAAATAGGCTAAAATATGATAAAATACGCTAAAATATGCTAAAATATGCCAAAATAGGCTAAAATATGCTAATTGCGGTAAAATATGCTAAAATATGGTAAAATATGGTAAAATAGGCTAAAATCGGCTAAAATGCGCTAAATTGCGCAAAAATATGCTAAATTATGCTAATTGCGCTAAAATATTCTAAAATATGCTAAAATATGCTAATTTAACTAATTAAAACCAAAATATACTAAATATGCTAAAATATACTTAATTAAACTAATTAAAACTAATTAAACTAACTAAAACTAATTAATGCTAATTAAACTAAAATATACTAATTTTGGTACATTTGTAACAAATTCTATCGATTTACAACCATTAAACTAAATTTACTTAATTAAAACTAATTAAACTTAATTACCACAAATTAAAACTAATTGAGAACTAAATTATACTTATTTTGGTACATTTCTAACATATTCTACAAATTTATAACCGTTTTGGACTTCAAATGAATTTAAAAAAAATAAAGAGACTTACTTGTAATTGTGAGAAGAGAAAGAGAAACTTCGAAGAAAGTGAGAAAGTGAGGAGAGATAGTGTGAATTTTGTGAGAATTAATTGTTGGAAAAAACGGAACCCCTCTCATATATTTATATATACCCGCACTGGCCATTTAATGGCCGGTTGAGAAAATAAAAGGACCGGCCATTAAATGACCGATTTGGACATTTTTAATAATCCAGGCAACGTAGATATATTTATTATTGTATTTTCATTTGGATATTAATAAAAATAGCGGCAAATATCAAGATCTTTATTAATATCCAAAGTTATATAGAATTTAATATTTATGTCCAGAATTCTAGGTTTTCGCCAAAAATGCTCAAGCCGGCAACAAAATGACCGGTTTACGCTCCCCCTAAGCCGGCCATTTTGTGGCCGGCTTACTCTTTTATTTTTTTATTAAACCCTTATTTTACCCTATATATACTCCTTTTTTCTCTCTCCTCCTCACAACTCCCTCATCTCTCAACGGAATTTCATCTCTTCTTTAAGGTAATTTTTATTTATCTAATTTAAATTTCAATTTAGGATTTAGGGTTTAGGATTTAGAGTAATTTGTTGTAATTTAGTGTAATTAGCACAGTTGACCATATTTTAGGGTATTTTGGCATTTTTAACATAATTAGGCTAATTAAGCGTAATTTAGTCGAATTTAGGATAATTACAAAATTAGACCATTTGAGCATATTTTACCGAAATTAGGCTATTGTAGCATATTTAAGGTTATTTAAACCGCAATTAGGTTATTTTAGGCGCAATTTGACCCATTTTAGCATGTTTAAGCAGAGTTAAGACTTTTTTGTCCCTTGTTAGCATATTTTATTCGAAATTAGGTTATTGTAGCATGTTTTAGCATGTTTTAAGTTATAATAACTGCAATTGACCTATTGTAGCATGTTTAAGCAGAATTAAGCTTTTTAGTATATTTTACCGAAATTAGGTTATTGAAGCCTATTGTAGCATATTTTAGGTTATTCTAACTGCAATTGATCTATTTTAGCATGTTTAAGCATAATTAAGCCTATTTTGGTCATTTTTAGCATATTTTACCGAAATTAGGTTATTGTATCCTGTTTTAGCATGTTTTAACGGTAATTGGTCTATTTTAGGTTATTTTTGACATCAGGGATGTATAGAGCACGATCTACTCGTCGTCCAGTAGTGGACGAGCCGATCAGTACCAGCAACACCGAGCATATCAGTCCTCTCCCGTGTATTTCCCATGCCGATCACCGAGTCTCACTGGCTTCTCGTGAGATACATATCTTTTTTTAGGTTTTCTTAAATTTTGTTGAGTTTGAATTTTGTTATGATAACACTTTGTGAACTACTTTTTTTAACGTAGGACATGTTTCTGTTGGATATTAAGTTCCGGTGTGTTCACATGCGGTACTACGAGGTGATGGACCAGTACCTCATTAACCTGGGTCTCTACCAGGTTGTGGATATCGTGCGGGCGGAGAGAAACATCATCAATGCATCTCTCATCGCAGGACTGGTGGAGCAATGGCGTCCCGAGAAGCACACGTTTCACATGCCATTCAGCGAGATGACAGTGACTCTCCAGGATGTGAGTGCCCTTTGGGGTTTGTCTATCCGTGGCACACCCGTTGAGGGCGTATCTGACAGCTCCAGATTTAGAGGTGATATCGACGAGTCGTTGGAAGTTGATCCTCTCTATCTCCTTGGGGAAAATGGAAAGTCCAAATTTCATATGAGGATGACGAGGTTACGGGAGCACTTCAGCACGGGTCTCTCGGCAGATTCCACCGAGCTGGAAATTCAGAGGTAAAATCTATAATTTATTTCTATTAATTAATTTCCAATATGAGGATTCTATTACATTCACTATAAATTATTTCTATTAGAATTTTTATATGTTTTGTATTGCAGATATACACGGGGCTACGTGATGAATCTTTTTAGTTCTGTCATGTTTCCTGATTCCAGCGGTGACCAGATGCCGGTGTTGTATCTCCCACTGCTGCGAGACCTTGAGCAGCCGTCGCCGTACAACTAGGGTGGGGCTGTCATAGCCCATCTGTACTCCCACTTGTGCCGTAGTAGTGAGGTAAGTCTCTAACTCTTTTCTTACTAAATTATTTAATCAATCAATCCATCCAAATACTCTAACGTCTAATGTTCTAGAAAATGCAGAAGAATGCGAAGCAGCTCTATGGGCCGGTACTCCTACTTCAGCACTGGTCGTGGTCACGGCTACCGGTGCGCCGACCTATCCAGAATGAGGCGCCGGATTAGGGAGCGCTAGATACTTGGAGATGCCCGGCATAGGGGAAGAAGTGGCACGGTTACCACCACTACTCAGATCGGACCCACAGTGGTACTGTTGGGATCAGCCCAGTCTGGTCAGAGCTTCAGAGTTTGCCTGCCGATCTTGTTGAGTGGAGGTCGTACGATCAGTTGTACGCGGAGGAGCTCTTACCGGGAATGTGTCTCCAGGAGCAGGAGCGGGAGATGTGGTTGTACAGAGGTCCACTCATACACTTCTAGGTAGTGGAGCACCACTACCCAGATCGGGTACTTCGTTAGTTTGGACTAGGGCCGTTCATTCCCACAGATCCATCGTTGCCGAGGTCCACGTTCATCGACCTGCACAAGTAAGTCGTATCATATTGTCAAATACCTCATATTACTTAATAGCTTTGTATTGCAACTAACGTCTTACTTACAGGATGAACCACCGAGGGCGAACGGACCGGGACTGGAGCACCCATCTTTCAGTCTACTACAGTACGGCGGAGGATCCCCAGTATCTGGACTTCTATCATGAGCCAAATGCGATTGTTCAGACCTAGGGAGATCCCCAGTTGAGGTACGATACTTGGTACATGCAGATCTGCATGGCCAGTGTCTATCTGCAGGGCGATTACGGTGCCCATCTCCGCGACAGGATCAAGACTGATGATGGTTACCATCCCAACGGCATCACATGGGCTCGCCAGGTAATGCACCTAAAACTACATAGTTTTCCCCTAACTTAATAGTTCATCAAAGTTTGATCTGACAAAATAATTTTTTCAGCTTTTGTCTTCGATCAAGGAGTGCGCTCATGGGATCGCCGTGATGGGAAAGAAGAACTGGCGATATATTGGGTACCGCATCCTCAAGAAAAATGCGAATGTGGTTGAGGATGCCGGGCACGGTGGGAAGATCATCACGATGCTGCGAGACGCCGGAGAGAACATCAACTGGCGTGAGATAGATCCGACCGAGCTCGACCCGGGCCTGATTATAGCACATGAGATGCCACCTTCCCCTGATTCGCATCCAGAGTGGGACTACCATCGTTGGGTATTATCTAACGCTGGGTAGACAGCATGGTATGACGAGCATGGACGTCCGGTTCAGACTCAGGTATGTCATACTTCAGTATCGACCAGGTTTTAATAAATTTCTTCATTCATATCAAATTTACTAAATTATGTGTATGATTGCAGGGTCTGGCAGAGATGCCGCCACAGCCACCGCTTGAGGAGACCGATACTACTGATCTCGAGTCCCTCTCGTACAGTCTCCATAAGTTTGGGGTATACGAGGAGGATTTCATGTCGGCACCGCCAATACCCCGATATGGCACAGAGATGCCGCATGATGGAGAGGCTAGTGGTAGCGGGTCTCATACTCAGCCTGCCTTTGGGACTGGGTTCGCCGCATCTATCTACGGTACACCTCCGCCAGTACTGACAGTCTCCACGGGTGATGACATATAGGATACCGCCGAGCAGATACTCAGGTACGCCGATGCTAGTGTGGAGACCGAGAGAGACAGAGCCTGGCCGCGCAACGCCGGGCGAATGCCGGAGAACCGCCTCAGCGATGGTCCTCCTCTCCGTTTCAATTGTATCGTCGCTAGTTTTGTACTATTTATATTTGATATACTATTTGTTTGGTATATTTGGATTATCTGATATTTCGGTTCTTTTGTATGTGTGCTTTTATGGTACTATTTTTATATTTTTCAGATAAAATAAATTATCATGATAATGCTAAACAGAAAATATTACAACATTAAAATAGTAGTACAAAATAAAAAATAAACAAAAAATATTTAAAACAATTGAATAAGTGCGTTAAACAACAAAAATAAGCTTTAAAGATTAAAGACACACCAATTGGCGCATCTCGAAATAAATTGAGTCGGTGTGAGTGACATAAGTAACCAGAAAAATAGTTAAGAAATAATATATTATAGTACAATAACAAAATAAAATTACACTATATACAAGAAGAAAATATTTTGTGCAAAAAAAAAAAGAAAAAAAAAGAAAAAAAAGGGGTAAGCTTACGATAAGAGTAAACTGGTCATATAATGACCGGCTTGACATTTTTGGCAAAAATTCAAAATTCTGAACATAAATATTAATTTCTATTAAACTTTGGATATTAATAAAATCCCGGCGGCAAATATAAACCAAACCATAAATATATAATCGCATTAAATGAAAAGTGATTAGGCTTTGGACAATTGAGAGTGGTCATCAATCAAGGACCAGTATTGGGCAATATAATATTATCCCTTTTTGGTGACGACGTTGGTAGGATTTATCATTTGAAAGACTTGAGAGTAGGTCCGATGGGCATCGGACCTACCTCGGTTCGATGGGTTTAATCACCATCGATTTGCTTTTAGATTCGTGCAAAATTCTTTAAACTCAGTGCGTGTATGTTTCAATTTTCGTACGCACAAATCTTATACTAGATCGGGCGGTCAGCGTGACGTTGAACCTAAAAGTAGGTCCGATGGGCATCGGACCTACTCTGTTCTCCATTTGAAAAGATGGAAGTTAAGTTCATTGGGCATCATCCCCAAAAAGTTGCCTCTAGTCTCTTGCCATCTATCATATAATTCTGAATAGTAGGCCCTCATTGGTCCCAAAAGCTGATTGGTTCACTTTTACCAATTTATCTTAGCTGTTTATGTCGGAGTGGTGGGGTCGAGTCCGTTCGATCCGTATTAAAATTCGTGTAAATTTGATCCGTATGAAATTTAAAGTTGTTTGCATAAATTTTGAGGTGAATTGGATTATCTTGATCTAATATCGGACTGAATTTGATCTGATGTCCGTCGAACAGCTCCCGATTCCGATTCTGTTTATGCTGAACCATGTATAGATTTTTTTTTTTGTCTAAGTTGAACTTAAAAATACTAGTAATAATTTTTTTATACATTTTATTCAACAAACTACTTCTATCATAAATATATTAAATGCTAGTTTTTCTGTTTAATCAACTAAAAGTATACGGTGGAATTTAATTATTCAGTTATGGGTTTTTTGACAACAAAATAAATCCGAATGTGATCATCACGAGCTAAATGGACGGGGGTTTGTTGGACCCAATTTATATGTTCTTAAAATTTTAAAGGTTAAAATAATTTAATTAATCTACTAAAGTAAAATTTATAGTTATACTATAACCAAATCATTCTGAGTCCAGAAAAGCTACACATCTCCTAAGGCTGTTGCTCCAGAGAGATGAGAGGGAGAACCTCTTTCATTAAAAGAGAAAGAACAGGAACGAATGGGAGCTCCGCACACGTCTGGGTTGCCCTCACCGTTCACCTGCTCCAGAAGAAGGTAATCAGAGAAGGAAAGGAAGGAACGCGCTACTGTAGCGAGGGTTACGTGCTATACAAACTTGTCAAATTTGTACCTCCTAAATCGGGGTGTTCACTATAGCGAGGGGAACGCGCGCTGCCTCCTTCCTTTCTCTTCCTTCCTGTTCCTCTCCGCGTGGGTGTTGTGGAGCATAGTAACAAGACTCGCGAGAAATTCGCGTATTAATTATTTGTTTTTTCAACGTTTCCGAACTGAACTCCGTATAAAACGCTGAAGTTTTATTCGCGAATAAAACACGAGTTGACTAATTATTCGCGATAAAAATGAAAAAAAAAAAAATTTGAATTTTTTTTGAATTTTTTTTTTTTACGATTTTTTTGGGTTTTTTTTTTTGCTTCCTTGTTGTACCGAATCATTCCCGAATTATACCCGAATCACGAATTTTTGATCTTGCCGAACCAAACCCGAACTTTTGATTTGTCACTATGTTGTGGAGCACAGCCTAAGGACTAGAGTTTTATTGGATCTATATTATTATTTAAAAAGAAGAAGAAGACTGTTATGTTAGGCCGTCAAATTGTGAGTTCAGATCACCATAAGTATAAGAGGAACTCAGATTAAATCCGAACCGTCTATTATAAATTGATACAAAATTTTAAATTTTCTGTTCTTATTAATCTGCCCATAAATTCTGATCAGGTCCAAATTCTTTATTCCCATTTTGATCAACCTGATCTCAGATACCCGACTCATCAAATTGCAGCTGTAGCCCTTCATTAAAAGGCCCAAATATCTGGCCCATGTCCTGCTATTCCTCACAAGCGGCCCCAGATAAATTTGTATGAACAATATTACGATTCAAACAAGGGTCATACTTATTATTCATAAGGTTTTAGTACATGGGCCTTAAATGCATTGTCAGGCCCAGTGAAAACAAAAATAGTACCATTTCAAGCTTTTCTTTATCCGTTCCATTCTCAAGCCCCAAAAGGCCTATATTGTGTAGCACCCCCATGTGCGACTATCTCACCATTGACCTTACTTAAACCTGCCATATTCCAAATGGCCTGGTCCGCCTGGAAAGCTTTGCACTCACCCAGACCACCTCCATGCGAGCACCATTGTCAAGGTCTGCTCAGGCGAGAGGAACTCACGCATGTAGCCATGTTACGCACATGAGGTGTTCGATTATATATATGCTGTTACTGTTACGAGTGATTTTTCTCTTCTTCTAGAGCACAACATACTTCTTTCATACCTTAAGTACTGCATGTGTATTAACCACTTTTGACTATACCTGATTTATTTGGTCTACTAGCTAGCTGATATCAATTATATCCTTTGGGCTTGTTCGGCTGGAGAGAAAATAAGGAGAATAGATTGGAATAGAGGTTCTATATATGTCAGTCAAATAAAGAACAAACAAAGAAGAAATTGAGTGGAATAGTGAAAAAAAAAAAGTGAAATTGAGTGTGAATTTTTTAGTTAAATTTCTTGTTTTTATAAGTAGATTCCTTCTCTATTTCTTCATGCGCAAATTCTCTATTCTATGGGTATGTTTGGTTGTAAATCAAGAATGGCTAGACTAGCCAAATCAAGAATAATTATTGTTTGTCTTATTAGAATAGCCAAATCTCAAAACTCTTAGAAATAGTCCATTCTAATAAGACAAAAAGTTTGAATTCACTATTCTAGCTATTCTATTCTAACCTAACCAAACAAGTACAAAAACTAAAAATCAGGTATTGATGGAATAGAGAATTGATTATTTTCAATAGATAAAATTAGCTTATTTATGAATACTCTTACACTATTTCACCTGCAAACGAACACAGCTGAAATGGTACAAAATATATAAACCTATTCCAAATTTCACTATTGTTTCGCTATTCCACTTATAGCCAAAAAGACCCTTTAATTAATGAGATGTCATTCTATATGACATGTGCGATTGCATGGTAATGGTGACTTCCATGGTTAAACAAACCATTGGTGTCAGCCATTATCAGACTTACGAATGAGGATGGCGCTCCACCAGTACATGATTATATATTGGTTCGAAATAGCAGAAATATTTGCCTCAATGGATATTAGAAATGTCTACACTGCAATGTATATTTATTGCATCTCTTCTCTCTTATTAAGCATGTAAATGTTCTGATTCGCCAACGGTTGTGATTAAAAGATCGATCTTCTGATTGGTCCTGATTTCTTTTCATTTTTTAAATGTCATTTAAGTATTTTTGGGATTGATTGGATCATGTCTTCATTTCTTTCCATTTTTTATATCATTTAAGAAATATTGTTTGTCATTTAATGAGCTCATCTAAGTAAACATTATTCTATTATCTATTTTAGGTACAGAAATGCATATAAATTCTTGAGAAGGATAACCTTTATTGTTATAAAGAGCCATAATATGACAATAACACATAATACAACTTATATTGATGATTTTTTTTCTCTTGTTTCCCTCTTAAGCAACATATATATAAAAAAAAAAACTTATATGTACCCTTAAAAAGAAAGCTCATAGGTATATCATTAAAGAATGGACTTTACATTTGCATTAAGTCGATGTTATTTCTCATTGGATTTTATTATACCGATTGACTTTTTATTTATAATTTAGATTTAGAACCAATCTATTTTATATCATGCATGGATATTGTTGAATATTTATTCTTTTCACTGGTCTATATTTTTTTTTTTATGAAATATGTTATTATGTATGAGAATTTCTTTTTGTTATGTTATAATATGTTCCCATTGCAAGGGTACAATACTAGTTTTTATTGCATGGTTGAACTTGAACCCATCTTCTCATGCTATAATATTGATTCAACTTTACAATCCACCCTCATATTTCTGAGTCAACTCCGTGTCTGTGTCGTACATAGCTGATCGAAATGAAACAATAAATCTCATTTTAATATTCAATGGTGGTCGAGTCGGTTTAACTAAAAGATAAATAAGACATGATATAACATAAAATAGGGTTAATCCATACTCAACTCTTGGTTTCAGTCATAAGACCAAAATATATGGTGCACCTCATTTCTATAGTGAGGGCTATAAGTGGTTGTCAATAATACTCCTGTGTATATTCATTGAATCAAAATATTTACATCTTGCAGGATATTATCATTTAGACACTGTTTCCTAAATAATAGATCGATGCTCCTATATCAACATATAATAAAGATAGATAGCAACAAGATGTGCAAATATTGTGAGGGAAATTGACAACCACAAATGGTTTGCTCCCACCCTGTGTTTCCTTAAAAAGATATTAAAACATAGAGATCAGTTATATTGGGATCTGTTTGACATTGTTAAGGAGCTGGCTTATTCAAAATTCTCTGTTTATTTCTCTAAAAAGGGAAAACTTGGTCCACAACTATATACAGATTGGCATCTCTGTCAAGTTCAATTAGAGATCAAAAGAAGAAGATGAAAGCTATAGGGATCTCTTTGCTCCTCATTTCCATTAGCACTTGTGCATTATTCAGCTCAAATGAGGCACTCAATGAAGCCCAAACCCTTCATAAACTCATTTGGTCGCCTCGACAATTTGACAAAACTAACCCCCTATATGAGTCATCTTTAGCAATTGACACAGATACTGATGAAATTGTCACTCCCCTTTCGGCTGAGGCACAACGTGCGCTTAGGGAGGTCGACAAGATCGTATCACTCCCGGGTCAACCCAATGGTACAGATTTTGCACAATACGCTGGCTATATTACTGTAAATAAACAAGGAAGGGAATTGTTCTATTATCTTGCTGAGTCTCCTCAGGATGCCTTGACTAAACCGCTTGTGCTCTGGCTTAATGGAGGTTTGTACACATCTTAATTGATATGATCCTTGCTTTAGAATTTAAGAAACATGGATCAATATTTAATTATTTAGTTATTGGCAATGCAAGGATTCTAGGCCATGTCTTTTGGTGAGTTCCTATGACGAAATTATTCTTAGAAGCGCTTAATTTTCCTTGTTGTTTACACAGGGCCAGGATGCTCGTCACTTGGTTATGGAGCATTCGAAGAAGTGGGCCCATTTAGAGTGAGTGATGATGAAAAAACTCTTATAACAAACAACTATGCCTGGAACAAATGTAAGATTTCAGAAACTTGCTATTTTTCCTGCATGATTTTTTCTTTTTGTTTTTTCGAGAATGATGTGTCTCTCCATTGTTGCATCATTTTTTCCAATGTTGCCTTCCATTTTTTGAAAGAGCTATGTAGTTATATGTCAGTTATGTAATCATCGATGTTAGTTTTTTTTTAACATGATAATGCCAAAGTACTTCTCGAAATACTGGTAGACCAAAATAAATTGGCATTTGCCTCGGAGAAACCACCTAGTAGTTAGTTGGTTTTGTGCATGTATATTTCTGAAATTGTAACTGCGAATTTCAGTTGCTAATATCCTCTTCATTGAGTCTCCGGCTGGGGTGGGATATTCAAAGGCAAAAGATGGTCAAATAAATGGAGATGAACTCACGGCGAAAGAATCATATATTTTCCTTCTTAATTGGCTTGAAAGGTTTCCGCAGTACAAGAACCGCTCGTTCTTCATGGCTGGAGAGAGCTATGCTGGCCACTATATTCCTCAGCTGGCCGATCTTATTCTAAGCAAAAATTTATTTAAAAATAGAACTTCTATCAACCTTAAAGGTGTCGCGGTGAGTAATTTTGCTTACAGCTTAATAAGATGACCCTGTCAGTTGTTACAAACACTTTATGAGATATCTGCTTGCTTCTCTGTTTAATAGTTTTTTGCAACTTTTTCTAAAAGTTCTAAAATACAGAGCAAACTTTTTGATTGACATATAAATAGAGAGTGTGAGGTAGCTCTAATATATGACTAAAACTGCCAGGTACATATTTTATTGGGTATACTATAAGGATCTTATTTGCATCGATATCTTAGTAATTTGGTAATAAGTTTTGAAATTTTTTTTGTATCTAAAGAGAAACTTCCTATATCCATATGAAGCATATGTTTAAAGTCGCAATCAGAATAATTCATTTTTTGTTTCCTTTTACAGATAGGCAATCCATATGTCGATAAAGTAGATAACCGTAGATCACAAGATGAGTACTACTGGCGTCGTGAATTCATCACAGACGAAGGTTATGAGGTGATTAAAAGGGACTGTGAAATATACTACCAAACCGATAATTTCACGGTAGCATGTGAAGCTGCCAGAAACAAAAGTAACCTTGGACAGTTTGATTCCTACAATATCTACGCACCAGTTTGCATGTCGAACCCTGATGGATCACTTAAAAAAACCGATGAAACGGTAAAATGACACACTTACTGATACATTTAGTCCATTACTTTTATTGCTCTCCAAAGCATATTTTGATAGACATCTTCATCATAAATATAACAGAAAACTAAAAAATTATAAATTGGAAAGTTGAAATTATTACAGTCTTTATTGATCAGTTGATTTCTCGATGCTGCCTGCATGACCTATTTATTTTTAATAAAAAAAATGCAATAGTTCTCATCTCTTATATTTATTATCACACATTCTCCACATTCACTGCCACGTACTGTCCTTATGAAGTTTTCACCAGATGAATATGGCTAAATATGGAAAAGAGTCATATTACTATGAATATATATGATGCTCGTGTTTTGTACACAGGATATAGGCATAGATCCATGCATTGATACTTTTGTTGAACATTACCTAAACCTTCCAGAGGTGAAAAAGGCTTTTCATGCCGACCCAAATATTACATGGTGGGCATGCAGGTAGAACTTCTACACTGAATTTGCCTCAAGTCATTACTTTCATTCTTTTCATCAGTTTTGAGTCTTCTGATAATTCAACATGCTAGAGATATAACATACCCTGTGGAACCTGATACCACTGTCCCGACCATTAAGAAAATTGTGGCTAACGGACTACGAGTAATGCTGTACAGGTACTTCTATACCTTACTTAATACTTATTTATTTCTATCATCCTAATTTCTGAAATGAATGTTTACAAATGATACTATAAGCTGTATGGTTTTGTTTATGGGTTGTCACAGTGGTGATATAGATAGCGTCGTGCCAGTCACAACTACCAAAAAATCTGTCAAGGATATGCAACTTCCTATCAAGACACCATGGAGACCATGGGACTGCGATGGTCAGGTAGTTACATAAAATTTATCATGCTTATTATAAACAACAAAATTATAATAAGAGTCTGTTTACAATTTGTTTTATCAAAGTGGACTCAAGCACAAAGTAAATTTCTGGATAAGATATTTAATAATATACTCGGTTTGTTATTTTGAAGGTTGGAGGCTTTGTGGAAGAGTATGTAGGTCTGACGCTTGCGACAGTAAGAGGGGCGGGACACCAGGTTCCCTCGAACCAGCCAATGAGAGCATTCTACATGATCTCTAATTTCCTTGAAGGAAAACCTCTACCAAATTCACCGTTTGTCCCAAGATATGATTAGATTTGGAAATTAATTCACAATATGAGATTGGTATCTTCATATTACAATATTCATTTATGTAATCTAAAAATCTCTTTCCATGGTGCAATGATTTTTTAACATGTGTAGATTAATTTGGGCAGACGTAAAGTACATGTTTAACTCGCTGGAACTTTATATTTACAAACATATTAGTTTAAAAATTTCTCTCTCTCTCTCTGAGAAAAGAAAGTGGCATAGAATGTCATCTTAACTTAAACATAAAAGTTAAAAGTAAACGATACAAAGTACGGCATACATCTTGCGGAACACACAATGACAGAACCAAATGCAGCAGCTCAGAACGAAAACTACCTAGCTAAAGTTAATTGGTACACAAAACCAGTAACCAAAGAGTTCCAGTAATTCCAGCCACAACCAGATATCACCAAACCATCAATAGCTGAGCTGGTCCCACCTGTATGAGCAGCAGCCGTGTTTTTGTGATAAAGCTTCACATATTGAGAGCAGAACTGTAACCAGCTGAGCTGTGCATCTTATATTATTCGGCCCAAACAAGATTTATATTTGGATGGGCAGAAAGATCTGCAGATGTTCGCGAATTACGCTCTTTGCACTGCATCTAACATGAAGCGGCTTCAAAGAGCGTAATTTTAACTTTTAAGGGAGGAGAGTCAGAGATTTAATTGTGTGTCCACAGGCTTCAAAGAGAATAAATTTATGAAATATTGCTACTCTGTCACAATCACGTCAATCTTTTTGTATAAATATTACCAATCCTTGATCACCCAAGAGTAAAATTTAGAAGAATTGCTCAATGCATGACCAAATTTTGTTTGTTTTTGTCATTTTGAGGTAAACGGCAGATTATATCACAAGGGCAATAAGAAACAATTTTGGATTTATCATGTGCGAAATTTATTTGAAGAAAACAAGGTTTTGTTTCCCGTTTGTGAAAATCTTTTCACGAATCATAACCCTAGATATTTTGAGTTCTGTCAAAACTTAGAAGCTAAAATAATGTACGGAATTGCATTATTAGTAAACTATAAGTGTAAATGTATAATAACACTAGGACATCAGTTAATTTGGCTAACAAAGTAATGTATTTAAGAAAAAAAGAAAAGAAAAAAATTGATGTCATTTGATATCCTGTCAATATCTCTTGATATCATGATTTCCTGTCTCTTGTGAAATAACTAGTTAGAGGGTTTTTGGGCACATTAAAGTGTTAAATGAAGTGCCCATATCAACCTACCTGTATCATTCCATACTATGAAAAGCAATATGAACCGTTCATTTCAAAATTCACACGAAACTTAAATACCCCTCTGAAGTCCCATCGTGCTCATATGTGTTTGATTCGAATCAGATGGATCAGGTAGTGTGCTATAGTTGTGATGCCATTCACAGCTATGGAAACAGACACAGACATAGGAAACGACAACTGCAATTGGTTTGCAAATGTAACCGAGAACATTTGGTTACTTGCAGGGGCAGAGGCAGATTTCAAAG
Organism: Carex parvula; assembly: GCA_025461045.1. Classification (NCBI taxonomy): domain Eukaryota; kingdom Viridiplantae; phylum Streptophyta; class Magnoliopsida; order Poales; family Cyperaceae; genus Carex; species Carex parvula. The sequence continues at coordinate 381,491 of JAJGRW010000926.1, forward strand.
TTATGGGGGTCAAACCTTAGAAGTTTCGTATGGGGGTCAATTTTATAGTATTCATAGTATTTAGTCTTAAAATATATAGTAAATCGTATTAAAGTATCAAAATTTTGTAAATGAATGGGGGTCAATTGACCCCCATTCATTGTGAGTGGCTCCGCCTCTAGTTACTTGCTATCCACAAGCTTTCTTTAGGGATCAGTTATCTTGAAAGGTCTCTGATTATTTCTCTAAATTAAGAAAACTCTGTTGACATCTATAAATAGAGATGCAATCATGCCGAAAAATTCCTAGGAGAAGACAAGCAATAAAATGAAACCTTTAGGCATCATCTTGCTACTTATCACCATTAGCACTTGTGCATTTTTCAGCACAAATGAGGCACTTAATGAAGCTCAATGCCTCCAGAGAATCATTTGGTCACCTCGGCAAACTTTTGAAGCTGACCAGATATTTGATTCAGCAGCAGTAATTGATAAAGATACCGAGCAAGTTGCCACCCTCCTTTCGGCTAAGGCTCAACGAGCTCTTAGGAGGGCAGACAAGATTAAATCATTGCCGGGCCAACCAATAGGCGTAGATTTTGCACAGTACGCTGGCTACATTACGGTAAACAAGGCGGAGGGTAGGGAATTGTTCTACTATCTTGCGGAGTCCCCTAAGAATTCTTCGAGCAAACCGCTTATTGTCTGGTTTAACGGAGGTGTGTATACATCTTAATAAACATGATTCTTGCTTTGTTAATGCAACTTGGAAAGGGTTTGCCGCCATTTTATTTAATGGGTTACTATATATGAAGAAATTATTCTTTGATGACCTTAATTTTTCTTGGTGATGACATGACAGGACCAGGATGCTCATCACTGGGTTATGGAGCCATGGAGGAAGTCGGCCCATTTCGAGTGAATGCCGATGGGAAAACTCTTTCAAGATTCAAATATGCCTGGAACAATGGTAAGACTTAAAAACTCGCTATTTTTTGTTCATAATTTTTTCTTTGTTTTTTCCTATATTGATGAGTCCCTATTTTCTCGCAATAAGTTATCATTTGCATGTTAGTACATACTCCCTATTGTGCCAATGTGCTTTTACAAGTATTACAATTTGGATCACAGAAACCATTTTAATTAATTGTTTCTTAATTATATGCACATCTTTATTTCTGACTTGTAAAACACATGGGATTTCCAGTGGCTAACACCCTCTTTTTGGAGTCTCCGGCCGGGGTGGGATTTACGAAGGCAAAAGTTGGTCACGTAAATGGAGATATACAAACGGCAAAAGAAAATTATATATTCCTTGTCAATTGGCTTGAAAGATTCCCGCAATACAAGAAACGCGAACTATTTCTGGCAGGAGAGAGCTATGCCGGTCACTATATTCCTCAGCTGGCCGACCTCATTCTAAGCAAGAATGCACTGAAAAATATAACTATCATTAACCTTAAAGGTGCTGCGGTGAGTAATTTTAAGTTGCATATTTTTCAGACGATCTTGTCAGTAACTGTCTCCTAGTATTACATTCCAGCAGGTTTAATTTAGAATAAAGCATGTTTGAAGTGAAGTCCATCTGTTTGCGTTTCTATGAATTTGGTTAATAGTAATAATTGATATTTCTATAAATTATGGTGCGTTTTTAGAGATTCAGGTTGTAAGTTGGAGAAAGTTGTTCCAAGTGTTAAGTGCATAGAAACATAGCAAGCTAGGATAAGATAGACTAACGTTCGTGTGTATGTATTTCCCGTTACTGAGGTATTAATATAACCTTGGCAGCCGCTGTCACTGCCAAGTTATTTCAAAAAATAATTGATATTTCTTTGATCAATTATTGCTACAACCAGAGGATGCTTACTTCATGCATTCATATATTACTAGAACTGCGAGTATCATGTTTTAATATATTATTATGATGAACTTATTTGTTAGTATTTGATATTAACTTAATATATTTAATAGTAAAAGAAAAAACATTCTATGACAAAAATTTAACTTCTATTATCAATATTCTCTTACTCTCGTACAAATTACAAATGACAACATCTCAATTTGTAGACAACATGGTGCCCTTTAGATACCCTAGAATATAAATGTCATTAAACATGACACAAATACAAGTGCATGAATTGCACAATCCAACTTGACTCTAGAAAACCTAAATATTTAATCTATCTAAAAAACCCAAATACATTCACTAATCTAGCCATTTGACTAATTGACCAATTAATTAAGTTTACTATTTCCAAAATCCCTCCTTAAACTTAATTATTTTCCATCCTTTCCAATATATGGTAAAAAGCCATATAGTTTTTTTTTTAATCCATTGAGGCCTCTTCGTCAAACTCGATTATCGCTGTGGAGTTACATGAATGAGTTATCCGCTTATCATCATACTTGATCTCTCACCAAGTATCTTCGTAGTCACTTCTCCGTGCTACTTACTATTTCCATGACAATCATACTTGAATCACCTATCATGTATCCTCGTAGTCACTTCTCCGTGCTACTTGCTTCGGCCATGAGCCCTTGCACCATCACATAACTGATAACTCCCACTTGAACATTGATCACATCATTCACCACATCCGCAATCGTGCGTTGTTGCACCTTGGGCTCCCATGATCAAATCATAATTTGTCACTTATCGAGTTACACCCATGATCATATTCTCGATCGTGCCTGGGCCTCACCTTTGACCTCACCTCGACCTCTCACATCTTCCACGACCAACACTAGTAAAATAGTCTCCAATGGACCCACTCTCCTTCATCACAATCGACTCAAACTCAACCCTTAAGAGTTTGAAGCCGGTGCTCACTTTATAAACTACAACCACCGCAATTCTAAGAATTTTCCATGTATCCTTAGAACTCGTCTCATTGACAATTATCTCGAACATATTGTCATCCAACCTTTGATGAATGATACTTAGCGCGCATTGATTTCCATTCTTATTTCAAAGCAATGTTGTAAAAAATGACCGTTTGCCGATTAATCGGCCAATTAGTTGTTGACAATGACCAAACTGTAATGGATTTTCCTGACTAATAGGCCGATTATTTCCGATTATGGCCGATTATTCCCGATTATTTTTTACTAATCGCTTGACGGTACCCTGTCCGTCCAACGAGCGCATATCATTATTTACAACACTGTTTCAAAACATTTAACTCGTAGTGTTGTCTTTGCTTGCAACTCTTCTTCAAGCAATTTGTACTTCTTTCTCTTTTTCCATGATTACCATATGGCAATCCCACTTCGCTTGTTCTTTTTTTGTTTCATTCTTCTTTTTCTTCGTTTTTATTTCCTTTTCTTTTTCGCCATGGTTGCACCCTCTTCTATCTCACCAGGTTCTGATACCAATTTGATCGTATTGATATGAACTTGATATATTTAATAGTGAAAGAGATAACACATGACAAAAATTTAACTTCTATTATCAATATTCTCTTACTTTCATACAAATTACAGATGCCACATCTCAATTTATAGGCCACATGGTGCCCTTTAGATGCCCTAGAACATAAATGCCATTAAACATTACACAAATACCAAATGTATGAATTGCACAGCCCAACATGACTCTAGAAAACCTAAACATTTAATCTATGTATAAAATCCAAAGAATGAGTCTATGGTACTATGCATAGCACGGATTGGTCCGTACTACGGATCAATATTTTCGTTTCAAAATCCTAACGGTCGATCCGAACCGTTCAACATGATTTCCATATGAGAATATATTTGTGGGCTAAATTTTCCATTTTTTAGAATTGTTTTACTATTTTTTAGATAGGTAGAAAATCACTGTTTTTTGATGGTCCAGAATTTTCAGATCAAGTGATTTGCTACCTATCTTAAAATATAGTAAAAAAAAATAAAAAATATAAAATTTAGTCTGCAAGTATATATTCATGTGGGGATCACGTTGAAGGGTTCGGATTGACCATTAAAATTTTCAAAATGAAAATATAGCTCCATAGTACGGACTAATCCGTGCTATGCAATAGTACCATAGACTCACTCAAATCCAAATACATTCACCCTAACCATTTGACTAACTGACCAATTAATTAAGTTTACTATTTCCAACATTATTTGCATCTTAATTAATGGTTTGGTATCCAAATTTTGAAATTTTTCATGCCCAAGGAGCAATTTCTATTAGGAGTTATTTTGTAATTTTTCTTTTTCAGATCGGCAATGCATATGTTAATAGGCTACAGAATCGTCGAGACCAAGATGAATTTCTTTGGAATCGTGATTTCATCACAGAGGAGGCTTATGAGGCGGTTAAAAAGGACTGTGAAATATTCTACCGTACTGATAATTTTACCCTAGCATGTTTATCTTCTAGATTGAAAGCCTTTACTGGAGACTTGGATAACTACAATATCTATGCACCAATTTGCTTAAAGGCCCCTGACGGTTCACCTACGAAAATCGGATGAAACGGTAAAATCATCAGTGCTTGGTTTTACATTTAAATCATTCTTTCATATACCTCCAAAGCATATTTTGATCTGTATTTGCATCTTTTAATTCCAAATAATATGTGCATAATTTAGAGGTAAAAACGTAATAATAAAAGACACAAGCATGACTTATCTGTTCTTTTTGGTAATTAAACAATAAAAGCAATATATCTGGTTATTTGCTATATATTAAAACTTGCATACTTTTGATTAATTTTTTTTGCATAATTATTGTCAGTGTCTCTACTACGTTTTCACATAATAGAAGAAGAATTAAGATAATAATTTATATATGATGCATGGGTTAATTTTGTGCAGGAGCAAGGCATCGATCCATGCATCGATGATTTTGTTCTAAATTACATGAACCTTCCAGAGGTGAAGAAGGCTTTTCATGCTGACCCGAACATTAAATGGGAACCATGCAATGAGTAATATATACTATTAATTTGCCTAAGTTTCAATACTTTCAGTTCTTTTCACCATTTTTGATAATCTTCATGCATGGTAGAGAGTTTAATTTGGTTGCTAGATGAATACCACAGATTCAGACTCAATTTGAGGGCCTCAAACAACATATAATTTTATTGCATTCGCATTTTCTCATCGTTTTATTATAATTTTATGACAAAATTTTGTGTTCCTTCTTGTAGTAACTTAGTATACACTTTAAGATCAAACAATTCAGTTCCGACCATTAAGAAAATTGTTACAAAGGGACTCCGAGTAATGCTGTACAGGTACTTTTATTTCTTATTTAATTCTGATTTATTATCATTATTCTAATTAGCTAGTGTCGTGCCAAAGAGTTTCCAAATGAAGCCGAATCGTAACCTTTTTCTATATATTTATGCTGTTTCAGTGGTGATATAGATAGCGTCGTGCCAATCACCAATACAAAAAAGGCTGTCAAGGCCATGCAACTTACTGTCAAGAAACCATGGAGGCCATGGAACTGCAATGATCAGGTAGTTTATATAAAAGAACATCAATTGCTTATTAAAATAAACTAATTATAAAAAGAAAACTGCAATTTGCTTAGATTATGTAATCTGTGTGTTACTTGAAGCTTGGAGGCTTTGTTGAAGAGTATGAAGGTTTGTCGCTAGTGACGGTTAGAGGGGCCGGGCACATGGTTCCATCGAACCAGCCGCTGAGAGCATTTACTGTCATCACTTATTTCCTTGAAGGAAAACCGCTACCAGAAGTACCATTAATTCCTAAAGATATGATCAAAATTGAGCATTAATTAATTAATTAATTAATTCACTCAACCAGATCTGTCTTGTTCTTGTATTACAATTTGTTTTATACATGTGTTTTTTCTGAGCAGGTCATTAATTAGGTACTGCTCATTTATCAATAGGTACATAATAGACTAGATTCTTTTTTGTTATATACAAAAATCTGGGATCACCCATGAGTTAAATTTTATTGCTCAACGCATGACATTGCTATTGTTCAATTTTTCAAAGGAACATATTTTCATTTCATTATAAAAGTAAAATATATATACAAAATAAAAAGAGAGATAGAGCAGAGTATCTCTCAATCATTATTTCTTTCTAATAGAGGAGTACCTTTTAATTAAGCTGTTAGCTAAACTACACATTTGTAAAAGCGACAAGAATGAAGAAAAATATCATCTTAAGTTACAAGGGGCATATTCCAAGAACTTCTCTCTCTCAATCAGAAAAGAACATAGATTTTCCAGAACAAAATGACAGAATCAAATGCAGCTGAGAACGAGAACTACCTAGCTAAAGTTAACTGGTACACAAAACCAGTAACAAAAACAGCAAAGAATTCCAGTAAAAAACAACTAATAGAGGGGACCCAGCCGTATGAGTAGCTGCCCTCTTTTTGCGACAAAACTCCACATATTGAGAGCAGAACTGTACACAGAACTCTGCATCTTAAAAAATTCAGCACAGACAAGATATATATTTAGAGAGGTAGAAAGATCTGCGATGTTCGCAAATTATGCACTCTCCATTGCATTAGCATGAAGCTGGAAAAGACTTCTTACTGTTGCAAGAGAAGTGTGCCAGAGGATTTAATTGCGTGTGCAGTTCAAAGAGCATAAAATTATGAAATATTGCTACCCACCCAAGATCATGTCGATCTTTTTGTATAAATATATATTACAGATCCTTGATCACCCAAGAGCAAAATTAAGAAGTATTGCTAAATGCATGACCTAACTTTTTTTTTGTCATTTTGAGTTTAATGGATGATTATATCACAAGGGCAATAAAGAAACCATTTTGGATTTATTGTGTGTGAAATTTGTTTGAAGAAAGCAAGGTCTGGTTTCCAGTTTGTGAAAACCTTTTCATGATCATAATCGTATTTTCAGTTATTTCAAAACTTAAAAGCTAAGATTAATGTAAGAAATTGTGTTATTAGTAAACTACAGGTGCAAATGTATAACAACACACTAGGACATTATGAAATAACTAAGTGGGATTTTGGGCACATTAAGTTGTTAAAAGAATTACCAAAATCAACCTGCCCTCTAAGTTTAAATTCCGTAAATGGTACAAGAATCTTGAATTAGTAGGTATGTTTTGGGCATAAATAGAAGTATTGCATTACAAACATTCTATCTTAGTATTGTCTAAAGCTGTTTGTACACCAATCAAATGTTTTTGGGTTGGTGGAATCGCTCCTGTCAGTCTGTCACATCGTGCAAATATATCAAATTAACATACTTTTAGTATGGGTTCCTGCATTAGGAATGAGCTTCATGTACTGAAATAGTGATGCCCCGTCTATGAATTGCATGCTTTAATTGTGGTTCTTAATGAGAGAAATTCTTAGTCACCTCTGTCTCTGAAGAATGACGCGAAAACACAACAACAGATATCATTTCTACTGTTCAACTGAGCAACAACAAAAAAAGGTAAAAATGGAAAAAAAGAAGAAGCCCATTTCAACTCTTGCTTGAGACGAAGGATGGTGGGATTTTATTTTGACCAAGAGTCAAACTGAATGTGGTTTTGAAGATTGTGGGGGAGGAGTATAGTTGTAATCATTCCATAGTATGACATGCAATATGAACCGTTTGTTTCAAATTTAGCACAAAAGACAGACCCCTCTGAAACCCCATTGCATTCATGTGTGCTCGATTCAAATCACATGGATCAGATTGCATGCTATAGTTGTGATAATTATGACAACTACGACAACGGACACAGACTTAGGAAGCTACGTACAACTGCAATTTGTTTGCAAATGCAACAGAGAATGTTTGCATAGATGATGTTATCCACAAGCTTGCTTTAGGGATCAGTTATTTTGATTTGTCTCTTATTGTTTTTTGTAGATAAAAGGAAAACTATATATATTTACATCTATAAATAGAGATGCAACTATGCCAAATTCATAGGAAAAGACAAACAATAAGATGAAAACTTTACACATCATTTTGCTCCTTATCACCATTAGCACTTGTGCATTTTTCTGCACAAATGAGGCACTTAATGAAGCTGATTGCCTCCAGAAAGTCATTTGGTCGCCTCGGGAATCTGTTGAAAGTGATCACCTATTTGATCCATCTATAGAAATTGACAAGGAAACAGAACAAGTTGCCAACCCCCTTTCGGCTAAGGCTCAAGAAGCCCTTAGGAGTGCAGACAAGATCAAATCATTGCCAGGTCAACCCGGAGGTGTAGATTTTGAACAGTACGCCGGTTATATTACTGTCAACAATGCGGAGGGAAGGGAATTGTTCTACTATCTTGTGGAGACCCCTAAGAATTCCTCGAGTAAACCGCTTATTCTCTGGTTAAACGGAGGTGTGTATACATCTTAACAAAAATATTTTTTTAATTTAATGAACAGAGATAAGTAGTTTATTATTGGCAATGTAACTCTGAAAGGGTTTGCCGCCCATTTTATTTAATGTGTAAGTATGAAGAAATTATTCTTCAAAGACCATAAATTTTCTTGTTGTTATCATGACAGGGCCAGGATGCTCGTCACTGGGTTATGGAGCCATGGTGGAAGTGGGCCCATTTCGAGTGAATGCCGATGGAAAAACTCTTTCAATATTTAAATATGCCTGGAACAATGGTAAGACCTAAAATGTCAACTATCTTTTTCGGCATTTACTTTTCCTTGCTTTTCCTTATATTGACGAGTCCCTCTTTTCTCGCAAAATGTAATCATACGCATGTTGGTATAGCCAGCCTCCTTTTCTATTTTATGCTTTATATATGCAGTTATATCTTAGTTCAATCACTGTGTAATCAATTGTGTTTGAATTTTTTACAAGGATTGCGCCGATGTGCTTTAATAATAATGGCATGGTGACCCTATATATATTTTAATTTGGATCACAGAAATCATTTTAATTGATTGTTGCTTAATTATATATGCACATATATTTATCTGACTTGTTACACACTTGGGGTTTCCAGTGGCTAACATCCTCTTTGTGGAGTCTCCGGCCGGGGTGGGATTTTCAAAGGCAAAAGTTGGTCAAATAAATGGAGATGCACGAACGGCAAAAGAAAATTATATGTTCCTCGTCAATTGGCTTGAAAGATTCCCACAGTACAAGAATCACAAACTCTTTCTGGCAGGAGAGAGCTATGCCGGTCACTATATTCCTCAGTTCGCCGACTATATTCTAAGCATGAATGAACTGAAAAGTAAAACTATCATAAACCTTAAAGGTGCCGCGGTGAGTAAATTTTGGTTGCAACTTATTTAGACGATCTTGTCAGTAACTACATATCAGATTTACATTCCAAAATTGATATTTCTTTGGCGCATTTCTTTATGCGTTAGTGTATCACTAAAACTGCGGGTTTCATGTTTTAGTATATGCTATTTTATTATGATGACCTTATTTGCATTCTAATGGTTTGGTATCCAAATTTTGGAACTTTTTATGTCCAAGGAGCAATCTCTATTAAGAGTTACTTTGTATTTTTTTCTTTTTTCAGATCGGAAATCCATATGTTAATAAGCTACAAAACCGTCAAGACCAAGATGAATATCTTTGGCGTCGTGATTTTGTCACGGATGAGGCTCATGAAGCGGTTAAAAAGGACTGTGAAATATTCTACCAAACTGAAAATTTTACCATGGAATGTTTTTATGCTAGAAAGAAAGCCTTTATTGGATACTTGGATTACTACAATATCTATGCACCACTTTGCTTAAACTACAACGCCAGTTCACATAGCAAAACCGATGAAACGGTAAAATGACCAGTATTTGATGATACAATTAATCCATTCTTTTTTATTCCTCCAGAGCATACTTTTATCCTGATCTGCATATTTTAGTTCCAAATTACATGTGTATTCCAGGGGTAAAAACGTAACTAGAAAAGAAGACAATAACATTTTTTTTATCATGTAGATGCCACAAGCATGACTTATCTATTCTTTTTGGGGAAAAAAAAATAAAGCAATAGATCTGGTTGTTTTCCAAATATATGAAGTTACATATATACGGCTTGTAGTATTTTCACATAATTGTTCTTGTTGTCTCTAGTACATTTTAATATAATAGATGAAGAAAATAATTAGATATGCAAAAAAGGCATATCTGAATTATAATGTATGGGTTTTGTGCAGGAGCAAGGCATCGATCCATGCATCGATTATTTTACTGAACATTACATCAATCTTCCAGAGGTGAAGAAGGCTTTTCATGCCGACCCGAACATTGAATGGGTTCAATGCAATGAGTAATACTATTAATTTGCCTAAGTTTTGAATACAATCAGTTATTTTCATCATATTTGATAATCTGCATGGTAGAAGCAGTTTAATTTGGATGCTAGATGAAAAACACTGACATTTCAGATTCAATTTGAGGGTCCGAATAACAGATAATTTACTGCATTCGCATTTTCTCTTCGTTTATTATAATTTTATGACTTAATTCTGTTTGGCCTTCTTGTAGAGATTTAGAATACACTTCAAAAGATAATACATCTATTCCGACAATTAAGAAAATTGTTACCAAAGGACTCCGAGTAATGCTGTACAGGTACTTTTGTTTATTATCTAATTCTGGTTTATTATCATTATCATTATCATTATTAGCTAGTGAACAAAAGAGTTTCCGAATCGTAACATTTTTCTATCTAAATATGCTGTTTCAGCGGTGATATAGATAGCGTCGTGCCACTCACCAATACAATAAAATCTGTCAAGGCCCTTCAACTTCCTGTCAAGAAACCATGGAGGCCGTGGAACTGCGATGATCAGGTAGCTTATATAAAAGAAATCATTGCTTATTAAAAGAAAAGAAAAACTACAATTTTCTTAAATTACATACTGTGTGTTACTTGAAGCTTGGAGGCTTTGTTGAAGAGTATGAAGGTTTGACACTAGTGACGGTAAGAGGGGCCGGACACATGGTTCCGTCGAATCAGCCACTGAGAGCATTTTCTGTGATCAGTCATTTCCTTTCAGGAGAACCGCTACCAGTAGTACAAATAGTGGTCCCTAATACAACAGCAACAACAACAAGCAAGCCTTTAGTCCCAAGCAAGTTGGGGTAGGCTAGAAATGGAACCCAACCGGAGATCAATAGTGGTCCCTAATATATGATCAAAATTGAAAATTAATTCACATGACGAGACTGGTCATGTTCATGTATTACAATTTGTTTCATGCTTTAATAATTTCTGAAACATTTTCTTTGGTTCAATGCATGTGTTATTGCTGATCCCGTAGATTGTTAATTAGGCACCACTCATAAATTATCAGATACATAAGACTAGCTTTTTTTGAATTGTTATAGACAAAACACTGTGATCACCCATGAGTTGAAGGAACAGAGAGAAAGCACAGTACCTTGTTGAAAGCCATAAACTATAAACTAGTCAAGCCTACAAGAAATCATACAATAGATGCTCAACAACTAAAAAAAAAAAACAGAAAATCGAGCCGAGAAAGAAAGGAAAATACAAAAAAGTTATGTCGAAAAGGGAGATAATAATAAGTGCAAAATTCCTTAGTACTACCAGTTCCTTATATGTTCAATTTGTATATTTGTTTCTGGTTTCATATTGCAGACAAATAGTGAGATCAAAAAATTTTGCCCAGATTATCCAGACTAAAATATTCAAACCATTTTAGATGATGTTATGTGTTGATATGACATGTTCATTTTTAATCGGATGGTCCAGACTGAAAAAACAGGTCTTGTGATCTGATCAGTTTGGAATGACAGCAGTATGAACTATGAACTCATCGAATTATTAGGTCACACATGTCTGGTTGCTAATTGGCCATCATTGCAGAATGATAAAAAATTAATTAAATTACCAACAAAAACAAAAATTTGGAAAACCCATTAACCCATTTTATTCAAATCAGACATTAGAACAACACAACCGGAAGGTCCTATCATAATTTGATTAATTTCAATGGCAATAGATCGATAAAGGCATCATCAATTAAAATTCAAGTATTAGTTCCTATTTCATGGCGCCGTAGGCCTCTTATCAATAATCGCCACCTTCGAATCGAGTGATTCATTATGAATCGACCTTTCAGTAACGCTACTGGTTACATGATGATCTCCATTAAAGCTCCTTTCTGGAACTGGAAGTAGTTTTCTTCCATCACACGAGACAACAACTATTAAACAAAATAAAAAACAATAGCATACAAACATTTCTGACTTGGAGAGAATTTGGAGAGAATGACACTCTAGTTGCATATTTAGTGGAGAATTGATTTCACCATATCGAATTATCATGAATGGTTATGTAAGAATTGTGTAATTTCTCAAGTCAATTTACTTTGACCAATCTCTACCATATCATATCAACAAAAAATTAAATAGAGATACACTTAGTTATTAATTACTCGAACAAAAAAAGAAATGTAGGGGTGGTTTTAGAATTGATTATTTCACCATATCATATCAACAACAAATTAAAGAGAGATACACTTATTAATTACTGAAAAAAATAGAGAGATGTGGTTTTAGATTGAATTCAACTTAATCTATTTAATGATCATTAATTGTAGTACTGTATAGTTTGTTGAGTCAATTTACTTTCACCAATGTCTTCCATATCATATCAACCAAAAATTGAAGGTGAGATGCACTTATTAATTACTAAAAGAAAATGGAGAGATGTGGTTTTAGTAAAATGAAATGAAACCTTTTTTATTCTTTTCTTCAAAAGAAATTAAATGAGCGCAACCAAGAATTTGGATACTCAACATAAAAAAGTGTTAATTTCTCCGTCTATATCCCCAAGCATTAGTAGATTCAAATGAAACAACTAAAAGAAGTTCTTGAAATCCTTTACAATAGCAATTCTAATTTTGATTCTCTTCATTTGCATTATTAGACTTATTTTCAGAAAAGAGTACAAGTTCATCAGTTTATGTAGAAGACCAAGCTGAGCTAATGGAGAAAGATAAGATTATTTCATTGCCTGGACAACCAAATGTCGATTTTACGTAGTATAGCGGGTACGTATATCCGACTCAAAGCATTAGTAGGCTTTGTTCTACTACTTGGTTGAGTCACCTCAAAACCCGTCGACAAAAGCCTCTCCTTTTGGAGCTGAATGTAGGTAAATCACATATGTAATTGTTGTTTTTGTGTTTGCTTTTTTTTTAGATGATGATAGTGAAAAATCTCTGGTTTTTGTTCTCTTTTTCATTAATTTGGACCACTATGCTGTAAAAAGGGTTTCATTAATTTAGATGACCATTTTGTAATTTTTTTGACGTAACTTAATTTTAAATTGTTAAATATTAATTAATTCATGATAACAAAATGATGAGGAAGAAAGAGGTTTTCTAGAGAAAAACATGCAAGTCAATTTGATATATTGTACAAGAACATTTATCCTTTTATTTCAAGGAGTTGCATGAAAATTACATTATATTTTGTAGCTAAGAGCACGCTTTATAATTTGAGCTGTGATATATTAACTTCTTTCATCTGTCTCTTAGATTTTTTTTTTCGCTATTAAATGACATTATAACAGTGTAAGAATTTGTGAAAAAAAATAATAGAAACATGAACTCAATAAGAGTTTCTTTGTAAAACTTTACGTTGATTGAAATGTTAATGAAGTGTTAAGAAGTATTGTCTGTCCAATGCCAGCACACCAATTTCACGGTTGTTTTCAACTTGTTCATGTGGATACCAATAGAGACGCAGTCGTTATTACTGCTAGCATCTGACACACAAGTGATGCAAAAGTAGATTACGGCAGCCGTTAAGAAGAGTTTCTGCTGCGCTGATAGTGGTAATTTTTATCTTGAATTTAATTGTACACATGAATTTTAGTTTGTGTAGGAATTAAAAATTGAATTTTGAACCCTAATACCCTATCCGAATTCCCAACAGTTCACCCTTGGGATATGGCGGTATGATGGAGCTAGGCCCCTTTTATTAAATTTTAATTCCAATATTTTTGTTTGATATATTTTCTGATCAATACAGGAAGAGTGTTTCTTCCATTGTCCACACATAATTAATTATAATTTCCCCAATCTGACACACTTTTTAATTTGAAAATCCTAGTGGCACATGTGTTTTTTTTTGGAATCACCAGCAGGGGTGGTCCAAGATTTATTATGGTAACTAATAACTATGGATATGTTGCCAACTGGATTATGTTAATTAATTGGTTCAGGTTGGAGGATTTACAGTGCAACACAAAGGATTGGTGCTGGTTGTGAAGGGAGCAGGTCATGTCATATGGTGGCATGGTGCTAGGCGATAAACCAGAGGCAGAGAGCATTGGCTTTGATCTCCTATTTCCTCCAAGGGAAGCTGCCAACTGATACTCCCGTTTAATCTTCATTCTGCTTTAGATTGTTCATTTTTTAAGCATAAGCAGATGTATACAAACAAGTCAGATTTTCACGTGCCGTGTCATGCTGTGATTATTTAAAGAAATGGTCATAACACATTAGTTTATATCATGATGTCGTATCAAACATAATTGGTTACATTTATCACGCTGTGTTACGTTTATTTTTTTTTTCATAATTTAAGTTAAAGAGTCATGATCACATGTGACTTGCATAACTGCATGCCATGCCATTATACCAGTTTGCATGCTATGCCATGTCAATTTTCCAAAAGATAGTCACTTCATGCGAATAGCCATGACACGGAAGACACAAGTCACGTCATGTGACCCGCACATAGTTTACTGGTTCTAGAGAAAATCAACTAGAATTGTCCCCATTATCATCGGCAATATATCCATTGATGCAAATGCATTGCATAACTTTTGACTAGTTTGCTATTTTCTAAGCAAGAATAAAGGAAAAAGAGCATGAATTGATTCCAAAATATGCTCGACTTGTTCAGCCTCAAAAAACAATTATTGTCAGTAAACAAAAAATAATTCAGCCACCAACGTACTTCTACAGAGAAAGAGATTATTTGAAACCACTCTGTACCACCTTAAAGCATAAATTCAGAACAAAAGCACCAAAAATATTAACAATGACAGGACGTAAACAGTCTTAAATAGTTTTACTTCCCACCAGGTCAAAATTTTTGAATGAATATAACAGATAAAACTTAGTCGATAAAAAAATCCCTCGGAAGGAAGTGCTAGGTTCAGGGAATGGATGTACTTTACACAACCACCACACGCTACATCTCTCTAGCTTCACCTAATATCCGTTTAAGCACTATAACTAGAACTAGTCTCATCGCCCATTTATAATTATATGGATTCTATCCTTTTAGCTCTCTCTATTTTGATCTCCTTGTCAGTTCACTTGTTGCTGATTCCCATAAAATGGGTAGCTACCGTAAGCCGCCGCATACATTGATGGGTCGGGGAAAGGTGCGCCGTATGCATACCCGTTATAATACTGACCTGTGTAGTACATACCGTTCCATTGGTTG
Organism: Carex parvula; assembly: GCA_025461045.1. Classification (NCBI taxonomy): domain Eukaryota; kingdom Viridiplantae; phylum Streptophyta; class Magnoliopsida; order Poales; family Cyperaceae; genus Carex; species Carex parvula. The sequence continues at coordinate 396,831 of JAJGRW010000926.1, forward strand.
CCTGTATCTCCTCCTCTCGCCTACAAAGAAAGACAAATATTTTATTTTCCATATAGGTATACAGATAGGCTTGGATACAGATACGCATACAAATTGGATATATAAAACGAATACAAATACGGATGCTCAGATATTACAAACAAATTTCATACGATGCATTGAACTTAACAACAACAACAACCAAGCCTTTAGTCCCAAACAAATTTCATACGATGCATCAAACTTGTGAGGAAAATAATTTCTTTGATACTAACATGTATAAAACAAATATAAATGTCATAAATAAACTAAAATTCATATCATGTATTCCATTATAATGGCAAATAACACAACTACTTCTCATAACAAGTTATTAGTTACAAGATGCATATATGTATGTATATATACATGAGGAGGGTTCAAATGCCTCCATTTTTCATGCCTCCATCATGCCTCCATGTTTAAAAACTTTAATAACTCAAAATTTAAAACTTAAAAGTCAAAATAAAACCGTTGGATATGATCTACATCATTTTATCTATGTGCTCATAAAAAATTATCACATTTTGATTTTGTTTTTATGTGAATCAATAAGTTGAAAAATCAACGTCTAGAAATTATCCACATTTATATGTTTTTTTACAAGCTCTTGATGACAACCAAAACAAAATTGAAATGTCATAATTTTTTACACGTGTATAGATAAAATGATTTAGATCATATCCAACGGTTTTATTTTGATTTTTAAGTTTTAAATTTTGAGTTATTAAAGTTTTTAAAAATGGAGGCATGGTGGAGGCATGAAAAATGGAGGCATTTGAACCCTCCTCTATATACATATATCCACATGAATAATTATCCGTATCTTCTGGTATCAAAATTCAAAGGCAAATCCATATCTGTATCCATATCTGCTTTCAAAATTCAAAACCATATCCTTATCCAAATCTACTTTAAAAATATATCCATATACTAATTCATATCCACAAATATTCAGATCCTGGATTATCTGTATTAAAAAATCTGGATATGGATCAGATAAGAATCGGATAAAATATCTGATCTGTTTTCATCCCCAGGAGGAACCCTTTGAAAGTTACAAAATTATTACCTGCTTATTTGCTGGATTTCTTCCCCAGGAAAGACGTACGGTTTGCTTCCCAATTGCTGTTCCGTTTAACCCTTGCAATGCTTCTTCAGCACTTTTTCTGGAATAATTGCAGCTACTTATTTAACTTAAAGACAACTTATTATTCTCAGAATTAGATGGTAATAATCGGACAACAGGATCAACAAATGGACCATGTGGTAAAGAAATGGGGTCAAAGTTTCATAATATTTTTAATATATTAAAAAAGGAGGAAAAAAAAAGTAAATGTCTCTGTTTTAGTATTACCTCTGTGCGAATTGGACAAAGCCACATTGTTTACCAGCTGGGACCTTAACAGAAGAGATCTCTCCATACTTGGAGAAGGCTTGCCTCAAGTCGTCTTCACTGACGTCTGGGTCCAGTCCGCCGACAAATACCTAAAAAAAATTTCATGGAAAAATGGTGTCATTATATAGAACAATAAAAAGCTCAACCAGAAGGAGACGCACTTACAGTAGTGTTTGTTACATCTCCCCCATCAGATGGCGCCGTGTTGCCATTAGATCCAGGACCACCTACACATGATAAACTCAATTAAAATGAGAGGAAAAAAAAAAATTATCTGCCCCAAATGGTAATCTGTATATATTATCTTAAGAGTGAGGCTATGGTACTATGCATAGCGCGGATTGGTCCGTACTGTGAATCAATATTTCTGTTTTCAAAGTCAATTGAAAGGAGCTATTTGGATAAATGTTTCACATTTTCAAAATCTTGTAAACAAAGAAATTGAGCAAAAGTACCTTTTAAGAGTTCAAGTTTACCAAAGTAACAAGAAGCATGTTCAAAGCATCAAAATTGTATTAACCTTGACATTTTAGCAATAAACATACATTTTCATTATTTAGCACCCAAATTCTATGAGATACTGACTGTTTCCAACAAACCATACTTCTTTTAGAGAGAAAAAAAAGTACGGCAAGAAACTCTTTACTACAAGGCAACAATGTTTGTTTGACAATCTGACTCAGCATTTTTTTCCCCTTACTGACTCTGCATTTGAAACAAATTTGCATATACCAAAATACTTTACCAATCTAAAAAGAATAAACAACCCTATGCAGAGTCACAACAGCTGAACATAATTAAAAAAAAAAAAAAGATAGCAGACAAACCATAAATTTGCACAATCAAGAAAGATGTAAAATATAAAAATAAGAAATAGAACAAAAACTCTAAAATATACAAAACCTGAAGATTTTCTCGGAGTAGCAGGGCCTATACGCATGGCCCTGGTAGAACAATATTTACCATTCATCTCAGTCATAGCTTGGGCCTTCTCGTCATCATTTCCAAACCGCACAAAGCCATAACCCTTAGATCGGCCTGTGTTTGCATCAATAACAACCTTCGCACCCTTCACTGAAGGATACCTGAATTGACCAGTTTAATCCCACATTAAATGATAGTGTATTGTAAGCAAAAGTTGAGATACTCGTATTATGTGAGATTCTGGGTAACGAGATATACTGTTAGTACTTAAATATAATATAAAACAGGGACGTACATACCGCAGGAATACTCCAACACTAACATTTTACATTCTAAGACACAATTGGAGATTGGAGACCTCCCCCCCCCCAATCCCCATCTGTCCCCTTCTAATAAAAAACAAAAACAGAAAAAACACATGGCCAAACTAGCACTTATATAAGCTTTAGCTACATTCAATAAGCAATTCTGATTACCCAAATAGGAAAAAAAGAGAGATCATATATTGATCGCATAGTATCAGGACCACCTCAAATGAACAAAATTCATCTAGAATACTGAACATATCAGGTTATTATAAATGACAAATCAACACTAGAAACAGCCATCGAGACAAACTATCAACTACCTGCTAGCAAAGGTCTCGAGCAAAATGGCATCGGTTACGTCGCCAGCCAGATCGCCGACGAAGATTGAGTGGTCAGAGGCAACATCTGCGCGGCGCTCGCCCATGCTGAAGGAAGCCCAGTTTAACCGGAAGGGCTGGTCAGTGTTGGGCATAGCGTGGCCCCCGAATGTCTGCAGCACCTTCTCTGCAGCTCCCCGTGTGTTGAACTCCACGAACCCGTACCCTTCTGAGTTCCCCGTCATCTTGTTCCTTATCACCTTTATGCTGTGCACCTGAATCCCAAAAGTGATCAATCAATACCAGAATACCAGAATACAAACCCCTTCTTTTTTTATTTAAGAAGTGTATTATGGAGATGGTCCCTGATGTTTCAAAGTTTCCAAATTAATCCATATAAATATTCCTAATTGTAGAGTTTTGTTCTGTACATTGATTGCAGAAAATGAAGAAGAAAGGAAATACTAATCGGAGCTGATACATGGAATTAGTCATACAGTGATAGGTTGACTAGGAAATAATGGCTGATACCGAGAAAGATGCACATCATCTGATTAATTATTCAAGATAAAGGTTAAAGGCTTAACAAATTGAGCAAGAGATAAGAAAAACAAAACAGAAAGGAAGTAACAAGTCCTGATAAGCTCATAACAGTCTGAAAGATAGAAGTCAGAGGACACGAAATTACTAATCTAAACCTTCATCCAAATGTGGTTATGTTGAATACAATGATACAGAGATGAACGATTACTCTGGAACTGAGAAATATTTTGGCTATTTTATCCAGTCACACAAGCCTTTTCTTTCGGTTCACAACATGAAAATTGAATAAGATGCTTACAACAAAGCTTGAATAGATAAATATACATGTGTAAAGTGCTCTACTTAATCATAGTGAAAGTCTAGGGAACTGCTTATGAACTTCTCTAAACCTATGCCCACAATACAACTACAACATACAAACCAACATAGTACAAGTCTGTTTCACACATATACAAGTTTTCAGAAAAATATGACAATTTTATTTAAGTACTTAATTGCAAAACCCATAATGAAATAAAGACAAGAAAACTGTGACCATATTCAAGGGTTAATTTTCAAGGAACCAAGGTCAAACATTTGACTTAGGTTCTTAGCCATTTAGAACAATATGAATCTAATAATGCAGCCAAGTAATGAACAATATCAGATTTAGTTTACAATGTAATTATAAACTTTTACTACAAAGTAAATATTTGATGTCACATCCCAATCCAATTATTAGATCCCTCCAAAAAGCTCACAAGCACTTGTCATTATCTAGCAAAAAATAATTCACAACCATTTGTTGTACAACGCTGTTCAAGATCTAACCATTCAGACAATAATAAACGAACTTGCTATCCCAACTTTCCCGATTTAATGTGTTTATCCACAAATGACATAAAATTAACAACAAACATCATCACTACTCGTGAAGATCTACCAAAAGAAATGAAGTCAAGAGAGAAACTAACATCTCCAGTATGAATGAAGCAGCTGGCCAGATAATTCTCGTCCATCCAGTAATGGAGGTCTCCAACCCAGATCGTCTTGTTATCCTCCCCTCCTCCTCCTCCTCCATTCGCCGCCGGAGTCGAGGCCGGAGAAGAGGCGGCGGCGGCGGCGGGGCTGTTAGCCGCCTGGTACTGAGGTCGTGGTGGTGGGTGGAAAGGCATGTAGTGCTGAGGAAACTGAGGTGGCGGATGCGGAGCAGGCACCGCCGCCATCATCTGATGTGGCATTACCATGTGAGGGAACTGCATATGAACCCACGGCTGTTGTTGCTTTGGCTGGGGATTCGTATCAGCGGCGCTTGATGCCACGGTCGCAGCCTGTTGCATCCCGCCGCCAAAAGAGATGTGGGGAAGGTGGAGAAGAAGTGGCGAGAAAATGAGAAGGAGAGGCGAGAGAGAGGCAGAGAGAAGAGAGAAAGCGCGAGAGAGAGAGATGATGGGATAGGTCGAGAGGGAGACTAAATAGGGAGGCGGCTCGGGAAGGGGGCGGGGGTACTGTCAGCCGTTGGATTTAGAGATGGGATCACTTAACGGCCGTTGATTGAAGATCCCAGGGATTTGACCGAAGCGAACGCACGTTGATGTCGGGCTGACAAGTGGGGCCCAGGACAACCCCTGCTGCCTACACGTTCCGGTCGTTTTCTCCTTGGGTCCTTCCCTAGGGTGTCCATTTGAAAAACCAAAACTAGAAAATTATTCTTTTTCAATTACAGCCCTCAAATGTTGTAAATGTTGCTGTTAGTGGTACTGCTTCCTATCTGGAGATCAGAGTTTGTCCCGGTTAAAAGGAGAAAAAATAATTTACCAAACAAAAAGAAAAGAGCAGTGGTGACTGGTGATACCTATATTTAACAATTGTGCAATGCATATTATATATTTTTAATTTAAGGAAGTATATTAGAGAAAAAAATTGGATATATAGGAAATATTTATAATGCTTAACAGTGAAGGAAGTTATTTTTGACTCCTTAATTCATTTATTTATTACTTAAAATATCTTCTTAAAATAGGTAAAAAAAATTTTTTTTGTCATTCCACTTAAAATAGCTCCCGGAAGTCTACTTCCTTTTAGATAAAGCAATGATAAATACAAGGATTGATGTGATAAATTTGGAGTGTGTTTCCAAGCTATATTTCAAACATTAATTCAAGTGTTCAATTAAAAGAACAATGAAACCTCACACTAGACTATATTTAGCATTATAAATATAACCTTGGTCGAAGTTTTGACTCAACTTTGCATTAATTTTTATAACATATATAAAAAAAGAAAATTGTGAGGATAAATATAAAAACTTACCTAAATATTTTTGAACCAACCAGTCAGACAACTTGGTATCTGTTCACTAACCATGTTTATCAAAAGTTCAGATGGTGTAAAAAAGCTTATAGGAGGCATCATTACACCTCAGCTCACTGGTCTCCTTTAAATGAGTGTTTATACTACAATTTACCTCATTAATTAACCAGTGGATAATAAAGAAGAGGTTAGTTATTTAATGCTTCCCTTTAGTAAATGCAATTATTATAGTAATGATATTGACAGAGCTATTTTTAGTTCACGCAACGCACAATAATAGAGATAAAATCAAAAATGTATATAAATGATGTGCTGTATGAAGTTAAAATAGCTCTGTTAATATCTTTATTTCAAAAACTACCTTCAGTAAATGAGGTTAGTTATTTAATGTTAAGATGGCTATGTCAATAATAATGAAGAGGTTAGTTATTTAATGCTTCCCTTCTTTAAATGTGAAAAAAATTGAAGTAAAGATATTGACAGAGTAACGTTTGCTTCATGCAATGCACGATAATAGAGGTAAAATGAAAAAATATCGACTGATACGCTGCGTAAAGATAAACTAGCTCTGTCAATATATTTAAAAAATTACCTGGAGTTACTGCTACCTAGCGCTAGAAAGTAGGATTTCATGAATTTCTAATTTGGAATAATTGCAGAGGAAATAGGACAGGAATGGCAGGCCGTTAGGGCACCTTTTCCAAGGTAACAAAGGACTGGACTGGACTGGACCCAGAAATACAAATAAAGAGAGAGAAAAAAAAAAGGACTAAAAGTCTGAAATTATCTTCTAATCAAAATGTTGAAATATGGGCTTTGATCTGACGCTGATTTAAAGCCCAGTACATGTAACATGTCTCCAGTTAAAGATGACATTAGTTGGGCTATATTTTACTTTTGAAAGCCCAAATATTTTGCTTATGAATACCCCGTTAAGCAAGAATGATGATGCATGATTAGGAAATTTTCTACATTAAATTTAGCCCAATATAATTAGCCATATTTTGAAAGCATGAGGTTGGTTTGTATATATTGGGCCCCAATTTTCTGAAAAAACTAATTAATTTTCTTTTAAAATGAAAATCCCACTAGAAAAACAAGAAAAATAATGTCGTTACAAAAATAATAAAGTATACCAGTAATATAATTTAAAAAAATAAAATAAAAGTGATGATCCATTACAGTCCTGCTACTTTTGAAATTTTCAGAAAAAAAATAATGCTACCAACTTAATTTAGTACTTTTGTAATCCTATGAAATAAAAAAAAAAAATCCTCTTTTCTTTTGTCTAGTCAAAAAGCATTTTGATAATTACTATGTGACAAACTTTTTCATTACCATATTAATTTGAAATAAGTGTGGCCCTTTGGTTGGTTCCGAAAACACTGGAATTTTCGGTTCCACACACCAAAATAGAAACTCCTAGCACTCACACTCCATTAATTCCTTGAGAACGGAGTACGTCCGATGCCCATCGGACCTACTTTTAGGTTCAACGAGCATGATGACCGTCTGATCTAATTTAAGATTTGTGCACACGAAAATTGAAACAGGCACGCACGAAGTGTAAAGCGTTCCGCACGAATCTTAAAGCAAATCGACGGTGATTAAATCCATCAAACCAAAGTAGGTCCGATGGGCATCGGACCTACTCTCAAGTGTAATTCCTTTGATAGTGCTTTTGCAAATCAATCAAAATGATTGCACTTTTGGACCTCACCTATAGAAGTGTATTTAAATGCCATTACCTCTTCTAATCAATGGTTGTGGAGGTTGGAATCATCAAATTAAGTTAAACCTCTTACCTTAATCAATCAAGGTTTGACCCTTTTGTGTGGCGGCTGATTGTCAGCCACCAAAAGTTGCTCCATTGGAGAATGAAGAGGGATCGATCAAATGTATCTAATTTTCTGCAATCATGTCCTCTACAATTGCTTCAAATTAATGTATCACAAAGGTTCAAATTGGACAGTTTTCAATAACCACAATATAACATTTTAAGTATTATGCCAATTAGAATATAATGTTTGGACAGTGAGTGGATTTAACTAATCTATTAAATTTGATATATGAATGTATTTTTTTAATTTTAATTGCATATCAGTTATATATAATTTTAAAAATCTTGTAACATTTGAAGTTGAAGCTAGTAGCTAGTTGTTTATTTTGCTTGTAGGAGCATTTAATTTCTACTAAATATACAAATTTTGAATTACATGATATTATATGTTTTTAGCACATTAGAGTATCCATGTATATTGACAAAATTAATAATATATTTTGTATTTATGTTTACAAATATGTTACAGATAAAAATTCATTACATGCAATTAAAATGCCAAAAGCTAGCCATCATAAATGGGTTTAGGAGGCACTTGTTTGCCCCTAGTCCAACTTTTTTTTAAAAAAAAAAATAGGTTTCTTTTGTCATGTCCTTTTCTAGAAAAAAATACAAATAATTAATATACTTGTGTTTAAACTAGTTATACAATTATTTACTATTCTGGAAAAATTGTCTCATTTTATCTTATTTTCTGCCTTCGTTCCTGCATGCATAAATGGAATTGACAGACTAACTCAAACTAAACTTGATATTAATTACATAAACAGTACCATTTCGTAATTTGATTGCCATGCATTAATTCATGCAATCAATAAATAAACCAAATTTGGTGGTTGCATGAACATTATCAATGTGTCTTGTCCTTTGAATAGCAATATATAAGAAAATACATAGGAATTCATTTCCCCATGAAAACGACTATCTCCAAGCAATATAATTATGCCAGAAATGCACCAGTCCCAATGTACTACAAAAGAAAGTTAATGGTTACATTTCAACAAACATACATGATTATTCAAGCATAACAACAAACTACAATTAATTGCACCTAAAATTAATCTTCCAATCGATTGACAAAAAAAAAAGAAAAAAAGAAAAAAAAAAAAAGTATCCAACATTTACTACCTATGAGAATATTTCCAAACAAAAAATTTAAATGAAAGCCAGGTTTTATTTCCTAGTAATTCTTCTCTACAATCTTTCCTTTAATTAATGTTTTATGACCTATGCCCGGGCTATGTCCCGGTGAAGTTGGCCGGTTGTCATCCGTCGTCATCATGGTACCGCCCACGTAGTTTACAGAACTTGTGCTTATGGTAGAATGAACATTTTGCATCACATTTCTCTCTGGAAGTAGCTTCCTTGCCTCAGTACATGATGAGATAAAAAATATTGTCAAACAAAAGAGGAGTATGTAAGGGGGTGTTTGTCTGCATTTTGCCATGAATATATGAATGTATATATAGTATACTTGAGAGAAGAAGGTAGCTAGCTAGAAGAAATGAAATGCAAATATAGCTAGGCAGAGTTTGTGTTGGTCTTGTGAGGGTATCTGTATATATAGGGGTACGTGTGGGGAATCCTCTTTGGAGCGGGTACAAATTAAGAGTATATTGAATTTTTTTATTTTTAGAAATTAAAAAACTAATTTGTGAGGAAAGCAGATTGATGGTTTTTTTTTTTCCTAAAATAGTAAGGACCGAAGCAATGGTCCCATCGTTTCTTTCTTTCAGATTTTTTGTATGGTCAGTTATGTAAATATATGACAAATGGAAAGCCATACTTTTAATTCGATCACCTCCATCATAGATCAAATCAATAGTTCACTTTTAACTTTTTTATTTAGAGGAAAAAATAATCAATTTCGTGACAAATCGATTTTTCAATATCTAAAAAATTGAGCAATTGTTTGGGGTTTGTCGGGATTTTCTGTGGCGCTAGATCTATTAACCAAATGTGCAATAATTACATGTCGACATCCATAATGTTTGACATTCACATTGGATTTTATTTGTGATTCTATCAACAATTTTGGGAGTACTTAATTATCCTATATATTAATAATTAACTTCTGCTTCCCAATTATAATTCTAATAGATCGAGATATATATATAGCTGGGCTATGGTGAGTTGTGAAGTAAGAGGTCATTTTTACTTCACGCTCATATTTCTTTTTGAAAATTCAAACAACCGATCTGAACTGCTCAACATGTTCTAAATATTGAAATGTGTTTGGAGACTAAATTTTACATATTTTTTGGAATTTGTTCACTATTTATTAAGCCACTTTGAAAATCGCTGATCCGGTGGTCCAGAAATTTTTACTGTTTTTTACTGTTGACAGTGGATCAGCGATTTCAAAGTGGCTTAATAAATAGTAAAAAAATTCCAAAAAATGTAAAATTTAGTCTCCAAGTACATTTCAATATTTAGAACATGTTGAGCGTTCGGATCGGTTGTTTGAATTTTCAAAATGAAAATATGAGCGTGAAGTAAACAGGGGTTTTACTTTACGAAGTACAATAGCCCATATATATATATATATATATATATATATATATATTAATTTCTATATTAGCTAGGGGAGTGAGCCTATGGTGCTATGCATAGCATGGATGGAGTCCGTGCTACGGCCAAAAATTTGACTTTTTAAAATTCTAATGGTTGATCCAACCGTTCAATGTGATAACCATATGAATATGTACTTGCAAACTAAATTTTATATTTTTTCGAATTTTTTTAGATAGGTAGAAAAATCAGTGTTTTCTGAAAATTCTGGACCATCAAAATTCTACCTATCCAAAAAAATAGTAAAAAAATTCGAAAAAATATAAAATTTAGTTTGCAAGTACATATTCAGATGGTTATCACATTGAACGGTTGGATCGGCCATTAGAATTTTAAAAAGTCAAATTTTTGGCCGTAACACGGACCCCATCCTTGCTATGCCTAGCACCATAGCCTCACTCTTAGCTAGGGCACCATATATGGGGCCTGGCATCATGATATTTTGTATAATGAAATGAGGGTCTAACCCTCTAATTTTAGGAAGCTGATATGAGTACCCGCACTCTAGTATCTGCATTGTACCCACACCTTAACTGTCATATTTCTGACGATCTGTGAGAAATTTTGCAAATCTAAAACCACGAACATTTTCTACATAATTTTCTCTTTCAAATGAGATCTATGATGACGTACTTTCAGGCTCGTCGTCACGCAAGTATTTATACATATACTTGCAAATATTTTTTTTACATATAACACTGGATTATATTTGAAAGTATTAATATCAAGTATTGTAAGTATTTATACCTATAAGGTCAATTATTTTTGTTAGAGGGAGGTTGACGCGAAGACTATTAGGGAATGTTGATGGGGGGGATACGGGGTCTCTACTACTTCATTAGAGGAAGGTTGACGCGGGAACGATTAGGGGACTCGAAAAGGGAATGATCATATCAAGTTATGCATGCAAGTATTTATATCTTATTTTGCGAGTATTAATATTTTATGTTCCAAGTATTTATACCTATGAAGGTTGACGTGGAGACGAGTGTGGAGACTGAAAAAGGGGAACCATAGTACAACCTTCCTCTAATTAGTGGGGACCGTATGTAGTACAACCTTCCTCTATTGTTGCTGCGGGTACAATGCGGGTACTGAAGTGGGGGGATTGAAATAATTATTCCTAATTTTATCAGAATAACACCAAAAGTGTTAAAGTTAAAGAAAAGAAAGAAAAGTATCTTTAAATAATTACAAAGATAACAATAGGAACTATAAAAAAACCCAGATTACATAATATAATTATGTAGTTCAAAATGTCAGGTTGACAGTTGTTGAACTGTTCTTTCCGTATCTGAAGATTCTTGCTCAATATTCTCTCCACAATGCAAAATACAATTTGGTACAGAGATCAATGGTTTGAGAGGGTTGTTAAATCCTGGCCATTAACAGATCTAGGCTAATACCTTTGTTAATGATGCTATTATTCAACTATCTTAGCTTTTCTATATTCTATGTGTCCCCATTTTTTTAATTTCTATGTTTGGGGTTTTTTTCCTGAGCAAAGTTGGAGTTTTTCATATTAAGGAAAAACATATTCAGTTGAGCAGTCAGAAAATTAAGATTTGAAGGCCGAATATTTATTTAAGAGGACCGGGTTCTAAATAGCTAGCTATAGCTACGCAATAGCTTTTCCGGATCTCAAAAGCTATAACGCTATTAACTGCTTTTCTTTTATAATGATTCTAAATAGCTAGTTATGGTTGCGCTATAGCTTTTCCGGACCTTAAAGTTGTAGCTCTATAATCGCTATTTAGAACTTTGAAGAGGACTGAAAAATATTGATGCATGTAAAAATTATAAAGTTTAATGGACAAAAATATAAAATTTAAATTTTTGGGAGAGATTAGCTTCTTTTTCGTTTCTTACTTCCTTTTGCCATTGAACTTGTTCATTAATTATAAGCTAGAATAATGAAAAAGTGAAATTGAAAAAAAAAAATTCCATTATGCATTATTTTGATTGTATTTAATTAACATATATGAAATAATAAAATAATGAAAATTTACTACAACCTATAAAAGAAAGATATTTTTTCATTATTCCAACGGAGTCAAGAAAAAGTATTTCGTATGTGCTAGTTGAGGACTATGAAGGTGCATTATATTTGTACAAGCATGGTGAAGAGTTTTCTCTTTATTTCATACATAGTAAATGTCTAGTGTGGTAATGTGCCATTATTAATAGACAAACTCATAACAATTTGGCCTGAATTATTGAGTTTTTTTTAGTAAATATTAGAGGTCAAGCCATCCAACTATTTAATATTCATAAGAGATCTTTTATCTGAATTTCTAACATGCGATTTCTCACATGAAAAATATTACCTTTGCAACTAAATCAAATACTGATTCTCAGAAACAAGAGTAGTAAGAAAAAGAAGCAACTAACCCTCCCCCATATTTTTAGAAGTTAGTAATTTTATCCGTTAAATAATTTAAAATTTATATTTATTAATATTTTTTAGTTTCTCTTATAAAATAAAATTACACTATATTAAATTATTCGATTTTGAATTTTAAGTTTCTAGCTCCACTCCAGCTGGCACCGCCTCCTTTCATTAATAGTGCTAAAGTGAAAGATGATCAACATCCATATTTCATTAATACAAACTTAATTGCACTTGTAGATAGGGGTGTTAACGGGTACAGTAAGGTTCGGGTGGAAGCATTTTCATACCCGTACTCGTTATAAATTGTTCTTACTCATATTTTATCCTTACTCGCTACAAATTATCTTATCCGTATCCTACTCTTATTCGTTATGGTTGTCGGATAACAAAACGGTAGCAGGTAAATAATAGATAATACTAATATCATAATTATTTTTATTATTTATTAAATAAAACATTAAAACATATACATTCATTTCATATATGTATTGTACTTTGTTGAAAAAAAAATCTGATTATACTAAGCGCAAGTAAACCAATTAAAGTGGTACGCTGGTACCTTATTTCATTCATAAAGGATTAGGATTTTTTTTTATACAAATAATTAGTTTCAGCGCTTACACAACATGCACGTGTATTGTTCAAATATTAAGTACTCTTTTCAATACTCATTAATATATAATATATATTTTTAAATAATTATCCGATCAGATAACAGGTACGAAATAGGCTTTATACATACCCTCACCTGTTTAGATAACGAAAATAAATCTTTACCCATACCTGATAAGTTTACAGAAAAAAAATCTTACCTATACTTGTCTTATCAGATATGTACGGGTCAGGTAAACGGATAAAAGGGTGCCATTGACACCCTTAGAGGCGGATCTAGTAGGAAGCTATATATGGGGGTTAATTTACCCCCATTTATTTTCAATTTTTTTTAATTATACATAAATTTATGTATATTTTAGAATAAAATGCTATAGAACTATAAAATTGACCACCATTCGAAGTACAAAATTTTATATAGTTGACCTCCATTCAAATTTGACCATCATACCTTAAAAGTCTGGCTCCACCCCTAGACACTCTACTTGTAGGATCAATTGAATAAGAAAATATTTTGACTTACAAGAAACGACAGAATGTTGTGAATGTTATGGTGCACACAGCACTTAACTTTCAATAATTAATTTGGTTTTAATTGATCAAGATCTTTGACCGCCGCAAATCTTTTCAAGGCCTCTAATCAATTTGGTTATATATATAGAGGTGAATATTCCACATATAATTAAGTTTTCTGACCTCTATATATGCTTAGCAATTTTTGTGAATTAGCAAAAGTTTTTCTCTGTAGTTGTTCTTCGGTTTAGGGTTCAAAATGAAGCGGCCTCCAAATGGGCCCACCAAAAACTTCATGATTAAAAACAACGATATCTCTTTTATAATATAATAATTGCATTCATAGTACGGATCGGTGCTTTACAATTGGCTTTGTTGGTCGACAAGTGTATTTTAAGAAAGAAAAATGGAGTGAGAGCATCCAATTAATGGAGAACCGACCACAAAAACTCCAGCTACAAAAAAAAAAAAAAAAAAAAAAAAAAAAAACAGCTCCAAAGATAATTAGATCTGTATGGATAATATCCGATTCGTATTCTATCCGTATTCGAAAAATTAGATGTGGATATCCGATATCCGAGTATCCATGTGGATATGGATTCTGATATGGTTTTATGTTTCAATTATCTGTATCCGAATAGTAGATATATATCATATATTTTAATATATATTATGAAAATATATTGTTATTCACTGTTAAAATTAGATAAATATTATGAACTTTAGTATATTTTAATATTATAATAATTATCCGATCCAATTCATATCCGTATTTGTATCCGGCTGATATCCGATCTGTATCCGTATCCAGAAAATTAAAAATAATATCGGTAATCCGCTCCGTATTCGCTCCGTTTTCACCTCTACCACCACCATAAGCTGTATTTTGTGTGTGTGTGTGTGTAAAATAACACTCAAACGGTGCTTCTTTTATTTGAACTTTTTTGTATAATTTTAATTTACAAAAACCCAATATGTCATTTGGTAATTTTAACATAAACCACATCGTTACATTTGTGAATAAACTTTAACGTTAGCAACTATGGAAAATTTAATAGTGAAGCACATATTTAAAATTTAAATATTCTTATAAGTTTATATTTTTTTTATTTTGAAGATATTGGATAATGTATCATCAAGTTTAAATATAGTCGAGAATTATTCCTAGAAAAATATTCTCTCTCACTTTTCTTGCTTGGTTGAGCTAGTGTATTGAAAATGACCGGTCGGTCCAGGACCGGACAGGACAAATCCATAGACCTAACCTGGACCGGACCGGACCGGGGTTCAAACCCATGGTGGACCGAACCGTTGCTAGGGACGGGTCTAGCATGGTTTTTGGCAGGTGTTTTCCACTAGATCTGGACTAGACTAGAGGTAGACCGGACCAACACTATTTGATCTATTTTTTTCATTATTTTTTCTTTGATCTATTTTTCATACAACACTATTTGTTAGATTTTAATTTGTTATATTTATTTTTAATATGTTAGAAACTTTAGATATGTTAGATTTATTTTTAAATTCAGATTTATACTAATTTAAATTTTAAATTCGGATTTATTTTGATTTTAATATCTTAGATCCAAGTTTTTGACTATATTCTGACATTGCTTAATTAATCGTTAAAACTGTATAAATTTGTAATATTTTTGTATAAAGAAATTATGTTCTTTGAAAAATAGACTTTCGTACCTTTAATTTGATATAAACAACACAAAAATCCATGTAGCTATTTTCTCTAAATCGAACTTTAAATCTGGTTAAAAACTAGGACTGCTCACTGGAATTTCAGCAACGTGATATCTGTCAATTAATCGTTAAAACTGTACAAATTCGTAATATTTTTGTATAGAGAAATTATGTTCTCTGAAAACTAGACTTCCATACCTTTAATTTGATATAAAAAATACAAAAATCCATGTAACCATTTTATCTAAATCGAACTTTGAATCTGGTTAGAAATTCGGGCATATGTGATGTTTTGATGTTTTCGTTTTTTAAACAATTGATAAAAAAAAAAAACACCGAACCGGACCATAGACCGGCTCAACCCGTGTGGGTCTGAACCATGGTCCTTAGCACGTGTTTGGACCATCTCCTACAAATTTGGACCGCCTAACCCGAACTGTGCGGACCCGTGAACCGGAGAGACCCGTGAACCGGGAGGTTTTGGACCGGACCGTTTTCATAACACTAGGTTGAGCTATATAAATGGGGATGGCAAATTGGCAATCATTCATCCAACCCGACCCGATAGATTAATCGGTTCAGCTATAATTTTGTTTTTATGATCCGTTTAAATTCGGCTCGCTATTAATATTAGCCCGGCCCATAAATGAAGTTATCGGGAAATTATCTGAAAACCGTATGCGCATATCGCATAGGCACAATTGTAATTCAAAGTAATGCAAAGGCCTCTATTTTTTGTAATTCTATTTTCTAAACATTAATAAATTTAAATTTAAAATTTAAATTTCAAAATAAAACCGTTTGATTTGATCTATATCATTTTCTCTATGCACATATAGATTACGATATTTCAAATTTCCGTTTGATTTGATCTATATCATTTTCTCTATGCACATATAGATTACGATATTTCAAATTTGTTTTGACCGGTATCAAGAGCTTGCAAAAATATATTCATATGGATGAATGCTGAACGTTGATTTTTCAACTTATTGATTCATATAAAAATAAAACTAAAAATTCATAAATTTGTTATGTACATGTAGAGAAAATAATATAGATCACATCTAACGGTTTTACTGTGACATATAAGTTTTAAAATTTATGCTATTAGAAAATTAAAAAATAAAAGTATGATAGAGACACAAAAAATGAAAGCATTTGAACCCTCCTCATTGACAAAATCTACATTGTTCATTTGTTCTTTTATTTCTTAAAGAAAGCAAAATCTACTTTTTTATTTTTTTAATTCAGCAAAGAGAAGACCAGCAAAGAAAGCTTTGCAAGGAATAGAAGAATTTTAAACAGAATTTGGCGTATGTAATGATATGGTCAAGTGAGGAATATATCCCTGCCAATCTGATACCTTTGTTAATTTTTTTTTAATCTTTGCCCTTTTTGCACATGAACAAAAAAGTGAGATGTTGTTTTGTAATTAAATAAACATCATTGCACGGTACTTCATTAACACACTATATTTTATTTTTTCCTTAAAAGAAAAGCAGTATACAATCGTTTATTTTATTCTAACACCAATGTGTTTGGAGCGTAGCTAAAAACTTAGATTGAAGGGTTTTTGAAACCTAAAATACATAATATGTTGTGGTTGAAATTTAAACTCAAATTTCCACAATCATAAAATTTTAATCACTAAGTTACAAGTACACATTTAACATTTTATTAAAAGACTAAATAATATATATATAAAAACTTAAAAAAATTAAATTAAAATAAATTTCATTATAAATAATTAATAACATCGTGACTTGGCTATAAGTATCTCAGGAAATACCTACTGGCTAAGCACCCCTTGATTTGGTTGTAGATCCGGTTTGTAATGCCAACCTAATTAACAAGGACGTAACTCTCCCAAATTTTTATTAATACCATTTCCAAAGAATAAAAAATAAAAAACCACTATTTTGACAAAATTCAAAAAATACCAAAACAGCAATGATAATTGGCGGTTCTATTTTTGAAGGCCGCTATGTGTCGTTGCGGCTCCAATTGCGGCCCCTCTTTTTTTTTTAAAAACAGAAATTGTATTATTTTGTTTGTTTATTTGCTTTTTTTATATAGTTTAGTTATTATGTTTAATTGTTATTTTGTTTGTTTATTTGTTTTTTTTATATAGTTTAGTTATTATGTTTAATTGTTATTTTGTTTTAAATGTTGTTTATTGGATATGTCATTTATTTTTAAAACATCGTTCGTTTGTCGGATCAAAATCCTGAATCTGTCGTTTATTTTTAAAATATCGTTCATTTGAAATGTCGTTTGTATACGAAGAAATAATTATATATTCAACAAAATAAATAAATAACAAAGCAACAAAATAAATAAATAATAAAACAACAAAATAAATAAGTTACAATATCTGACAAAAATAAATAAGTCATAGTATCTGACAAACACCTAACAAACTATAAATCAAAACCTACGGGTCTGGACTAAATATTGTCCTCGGCTTCTTCTTCTTGAACTCCCTACCCCACCTGTAGAGTGGTGTGTCGTTTGTATTGTCTAAGTCGTCCTCCTCATTGACATCCTCCGCATGAACCTGTTTGTCATGAACCTCCTCAATCTCGGATGTCTGCTGGACTCCAGGAACGAAAACCGTAGTCTGTCCAGACTCACCCTGCGTGAATAAATACGCATGCCTCGCAATCGGGTCATCAACCCATGGGCTATGTCTAAACATAGCTCGACTGATAGGTAGGAGGTATCGTCTGAGTTGGACTGTAACTCTGAGAATACAGTCCATCTCCCTCGGTGCCAAAATCTGTTGAGATGTTGTAATATAGCGGCTCCTCCTCACCCTGCAACAACTTACAAATTAGTTAATCAAGAATTTTGAAAAAAAAATCATAATTAGGCATTTAAATAATACTATACTTCGGCATCCTGAGTAGGCAGGTCAGGGTTTGCGGCTCGGCATAATGCCTCTGCACCTCGGTCGATCGTCTGACCGACGGTCTCAGCGTTCTGGACACTCTGAAACAACGCCTTGTCAGCGTACGTACCGTACGTAGATATCATGCTTGTCAGATATGTCAACAATCTGATCACATGAGCCCACTCCAGCGCATCTGATAGGGAGTCGAGGCGCGACCTGTACCCACAGGCGCACACCGCACATTGTATTTCAGGATGGCTTTCCCGAGCCTCTTCCAGCCCATCATCGTTGCCATCGTTAATGCTGCTATAACACAACTCTTCACCAAATATAAGGCCTGAAAAAAACATTATATAAATGCTGTACAAATTTAAATATTGTAAGTTTTTAATTAGAAATTTAAACATAAACATACAACGGATGCGAGCGGTGCGCCTGCGGGGATAATATCATGAATCCGTCCTCTCCGATCTCTCGGCCTCGGTACCTGCTCATGAGAAATTAATAACACATTTGACTATGTGTCAACTTCAAACCAAATACTAACCTTCAAAAGCAAATACTGTCAATTTAGTGTCGTTAAGTGTTAATTGTCATGCTGGAGATACTGTCAATATAGTATCATTAAGTTTTCAAGGCTTTATTCTTAATTTTGTTGTTTTATGACACCCTTGGGAGATCATATCTGCTATAAATTAAATTATTTGTCAAAACTTTTCCTGGATGCTGATCACACAAAATTGACAGAAAAATAAAAAAAACAAAAATATTCTCATGTAAAAGGAATTCAACAAAAGCATAAATTGAGGGATGCTTCTGTGCATACAAGGACCTATTTGTAAAATGAGCATATTTTCATTTTCAAAGTTCAAACAGTCGATCCGACCGTTCAACATTTTCTCCATATTACAATGTACTTGGAGGTCAAATTTTATATTTTTTGGAATTTTTTTACTATTTATTAAGTATTTTACAAAACTAGTCAAATTCAGACCATTGAATTTTGTACCCATCTGAATAAATAGTAAAAAAATTCAAAAAAATGTAAAATTTGACCTCCAAGTACATTGTAATATGGAGAAAATGTTGAACGGTCGGATCGACTGTTTGAACTTTGAAAATGAAAATATACTCATTTTACAAATAGGTCCTTGTATGCACAGAAGCATTTGCCGCATAAATTAGAGCTTTTTATGTCAGGAGTGAATAACTTGCAAAATAAAGTTTATGTTACAATTTGCCAGATAGGAACATTCTGACTTATAACAATTAGCCTTGAAATATTTTCCATTCCTCTCTTAGAATTTATTTTCCATTTATGGAATATTTCTCATGTATTTTGGTATATTCTCTTAAATGTTATTTAAAATGATCAGCCCAACTTGCAAAGTATGCTTCTCTTGTATGCACAGAAGCATCCCTCTTAAAAGAATATACAAGCATATATACATGTGATCTATTCCATAAATGGAAAATAAAATTTCAGGCGAGGATTGGAAAATATGATACCAAATTATATGGGTTAATTATATGAGGGCTTCTTTTAAATGTTATTTAAAATTATCACTCGCCTGACAGTTAGTTAGTTAGTTCTTTTTGGGGCTCTTGTGATTTCACAAATGACTATCCCACTAACTACATAAAAAAGGAAAAAGAAAAATTAAAAGAAAAGGTAACGTGAGACCAACTTTGAGGTCACCGTTGGACATTTAAAAGCTGATCTATTAAAAAATAACCTGGTATTAGAGAAAACCTAAGGCACTGAAGCTCTCTGAAAGCATCATCATCACTAAGCATCTCGGATCAAGATAACTATTATCAGTTCATCTATACATGTATTTCGGTTGGCTGTAAGATTGACTAGTGTCAAATTGAAGTAATGGCTATTGTATCCAACAACAGTGTATACTTAATTTGTACATTATGGCATGAATTATATATACACTATGTGCAATGACTTTCTTTTGTTTTCACCTTATAAATATCCATGTGCAATGAAGTTAAGTCAAACTTGTGTTCACTAAGAACTAGACTTTGGTCTAGTAGCAAAAGCAATATCCTTCACGTGGGAGGTCGCATGTTCAAAATCCGGATGTGTGTTCCCTTGTGAATATTAAAACTATTGGGTGACTTGACATGCATCCAACTATAAAAAAGAACCAGCATTTAATCTAGTGGTTAAAGACAATACTACTAGTGTGAGAGGTCACATATTCGAAACCTGAATGGGGTCTTTCATGAAAATATTTAAAAGTGAGGAGTTTATTATCCATCTTTTTTTTTTAATGATGTTTACTTTCCACATTTCAAAGGACAGTCACATGGACAGTGCATATGTAATGTCAGCATGCTTTTTACATTTACTATTATTTCATATGCTCCTTTCAGATATATGTATTTATTTATTAACTGTTCAACCGTTTAAGGGGACCATTTTTGAGCCTCCATGTAAAGTGAGAGATCAATGGTTTAGATTGCTCTCCAATCCAAGCCATTATCAGCCCACTATACACATTTTTTAATTTACGTGTACCACTATGCATGCATATAGTAGTTATTTATGTATAGGAAAATGTATTGGCACCTGACCTCCTTTATAGCCCTCTCTTTTTCTTTTATTTTCTTTTTCTTACTTTGCAGGAGATTTGGTGTGCACAGCTAACACAATTGGAGCTCTGAATGTAACCAAATTACAGTTAATCAATAACGTATTGTCATTTATAATGGTGAGGTTGAAATATATAACATGAAATATTTCATTAATTGGTATGCAACACTTGGGGTTGTAATTGTGATATCTTGCCTATCACTTCTTCGATTCACTGTTGCCATTTTATTCACTTGAAAGAAGAAATACTGATAGTATCAAGACATCGTCTCTTTTTTTTTTTTTGGAGTAAAAGATAGTACCGAGACATCGTGTGAAGTCAAATTATAGAACATGCAAACCGCTGGGTTGTTTATAATAAATATTTTATTCTACTAAAGTAACATTCAATTTCTATACATAAATGTTGCAAGAGTTAAATAGATACTCCTCAATTCAGAAAAATGGCAAATTGCCATGATTTCAAAACTAGCTTAGAAATAATTAGAATAACACATTTGACTGGCCTGGGCTATTCAGGACCACTTTCTAGTACTAAAAGGTGAATATTCCTAATGTAAACCCTTTTAGTTAATTTAGATAATCGACATATCTTTCCATATCTTTCCGCTGTAAATAGAAGATGCCAGTTTAACAGACACTAACAAAGATTTCTATATTAGTCTAACATTCATGCGGGAGCTACGAAATAGTAGTAGCCAGGTCCAAACAAAATAATGTAATATAATGGACAGTTAGTAAAGTTTCTCTGAAAAATGCACTAAAAACCCATTTACACGCAAGACAATATGTCGAGGCATCTTTTACCAAAAGATTTTTCAACACCCAGGAGGAACACTTTTCGAAGGGTTTAAACTATCTGCAGGTAAATCAGTTGTGAGAGAATTACATATAGCTTGATGCCGATGCTATAATGATCTGGTCGAGCGGAGGATTAGAGCCACTCTGATACTGTTTTTACTTTCTTTTATGTTTATCTTTTTTGCATATGCAGAGAATTCATTTTTTTACAATGGTTAAATTTCTTGCAAACTAGTAAACTTAATTTGTGTACACACAAGCAAAACATTTTTATATAATGTCTAATTTTGTTTTTCTGATTTTAAGCCACTAATTTAAGTTAGGTGCATCATGAATGGTGCAAGTTAATTTTGCATTCTGAATCTCTGATTAATTCATAAGTTAAATATGATTCTGTGGCTTGTAAAAATTCAAAGGTTATATAGCTTACAGCTGTGTACACTTGGAAAGTACTTCGTCGACATGAGAATAAATGGAAGAGAAATATTAGAAAGTGCATCTCAGAGTTTTAGAGATAGTGGAGCATTTCCAAGCATTCATTTCCAATTCTAATTTTCAAGTAACAATCACTAGATAATATATTGCTACAATTAAACATAATCATTCATGCAAGACTGGTACATCAACTGTATGACAAAAAGGGAAATAAAAGAAAAAAAATGTTTCAGTCTTCTATAGATTCTTCTCTGCAACCTTGTTTCCAGAATTATGACCTACACCAGGGCTGTGGCCTGAATTTGACGGCCGATTATCATCAACCGTCATATTCGGTTTGGTGATTCCATTTAGAGACCTTTTGTTTATGTGATCACCTTCGGTTGCACTTCTCTGTGGAAGTAGTTTCCTCGTGTCACATGAGATTGCAAGTATTAAACAAATGAGAATGATTAATACACTTGTGTGTTTGAATGTAGCCATGAGTACGTGTCCTCGTCTGGGCGCAGGAGAGTGAATGTAAGTGTGTGTGTGTGTGTGTGTGTGAGAGAGAGAGAGAGAGAGATTATGAGGTAGAGAAAATTGGATGTTTGGTATTTCAATATGTGATTGTTCATTGCAATGGTACCTTTATATACAGTTCAAAACCGTTACACAAGCTGCAACTAGGCATAATAAAAGAACACAGAAAATAAGAAATATATTATCTAATATGGGACCTTTAACAACTTTGATATGGACACATAATTAAAGATTTATCCAAAAGGGGCTTGAAGAAAACAAAAATTAACTATTCTAAGAATGTCGTCACAATTAAGCATCTTGGATCAAGAATAGTGCTATAATCAGAAACCCCGAGGTTATGTATAGATTGCCCTTTAACTGACAAAATTCATTGCAATTATCACACACACACACACACACACACACACATTCAACAACAATAGTTAAAATATGAAGCAATTTAGCTCACATAATCTGACAATTTCAGATGTACTAATTTATCTGATGCTAGTATAAGTAGCAGATACTAATTCATTATCGATTTCTGAGGGAATATTTCAGAATTTGTTCCTCTTTCCAACCATGTACGGCTACGAGAAAACTTGTCGCCAAATCCTTTTTCATTAGTTGGTCCTGATTGGACTTTCCAATTAAGGTACTAATATTAAAAGTCATCTTTTGACATAGTGTGTGTAATGTCAGCATTAGTTTGATTGGTTGTATCATTATTATTGAATATGCTCCATTTTAAATAGATATAATCCTTAATGTTTGTATTAAGTATGAGCTGAATCCAACTGATCAGTGAGCACATAATAGGATAACAATTGTTTAGCAAAGGTGCTCAATCTGAGCCAGTAACACAGTCCTAGCTGGTGCTTTTGTGGCAGTGTGCCATATCTTTTTATTAAATCTGCATGAGAAAAAAGTGTTGCCATATATTTGACCTTCTCTGTGCCTCCCTTTCTTCTCATTTTCTATGTTTCCTTTAGGTATCAGGTGTTTCACTGCAGAATTAAAGCTGTGAAAAACAAAACATTTAATCAAGACACCAACTGGTATTGTACCAATGTTTAGACCATACTGTTGGTATGGTACCATGTTCTTGCCATATCTCTTGGTGCTGTTGTAGCATTAATAATAGTAAAGTGCCTTTATTACTTCATAACTGTTCATGCACTTAAAGGCAATTCAAATATATGGACAGTACAATGTTATCTGCAGAAATTTTTTCATATGATTTTGAGTGAGGCTATTGTACTACACATAGTGCATCATTGGTCTGTGCTATGGCTCCATTTCTTTATTTTCAAAGTTCAATGGTTGATCAGGACCACACAAAATGATCTTCATATGAAAATGTACTTGGTGACAAAATTTTATATCTTTTAGAATTTCTTTACTATTTTTTAAATAGGTAGAAAATCACTACTTTTGAATGGTTTAGATAGTGATTTTCTACCTATCTAAAAAAAATAGTAAAAATATTCTAGAAATGCAAAATTTGGTCTCGAGTTACATATTCGTATGTAGATCATGTTGAGCGATTCCGATCGACCGTTTAGACCTTAAAAATAAATATCTGATGTCATAGTACGACTGATGTGCGCTATGCATAGTACCTTAGCCTCACTCTATGATTTTTATATAATGCATGATAAAAAGTTTATAGAATGCAAGTGGATATTTTCAATGTAAACATCACATATGCAGTGATGTAGAGATTACTATTATAATTTACTTAAATGGCATGTTTGACTGCAAGAAACTTTTTTATGCCTCTGTCAAGATCAATTTGTTACTAAAAGATAATTATTCCAGACATTGATTTTCTGAGTTTAATAAACACACTCAAGTAGTGAAGTCATAAAGAAAAAAATTGCCCTCTAGTAAATGAATGCAAGATGCCTCCATAATCAACTCTTGAAGAACCTTTTTACTGTACCACGTCTTAGTAGGAGAGAGGGCACAGTTACACAGGTTTGACAAAATATTGTAAAAATCATGGCCAATGAATAAAATTTTGAAAATGTTCTCAAGCACTCATGAACCACTTGGACCCAAAATTTTATTCTTTTTACAGACAAGAGACCACCAAACAAGGATTTTTGCATTTAAAATTTTTGATAGATGCTAGAACAAGTGACTAAGGAATCAAGATAAAACCATATTAATCGATAAGTATATTACGAATTTTTCAAAGGACATACAGTTGAAGAACAAACAAGAGTATCCAAATAAGCTACAAATCGGCTTAAGCTTTTATTCATTCAATGAAGAATCATTATACAAATAAAACAATAAAGAATTTCATGTTAGCAATTAAAATAATCAGACATTTGAAAAAGATCGAGCAATTCTAATTTGAGGTGATCGGCTCTCGCGCAGTCGTCTTTCAGTCAACCTACTAGAAAAAAATATACAGATGGAATCAGGATATTCTCTCTAATATAATGAACTAACCTCACTAAAGCTCGTTTGTTGCTTCCTTCTTTGGTGGGCTCCACACGGCCAGTCTCGAGATTCACCCTTGAGACCAGTTTCTTCAACACTGATTCTCCAACCTTCACCAAATTACCCAAATCAACTGAAGCTACTGTACCAGTCAGTATATCATCCTATTTACCCACATTTTTATAATAAGAGTGATTACACATTTTTAAGAAGAAAAAGCACACAAAAACACCATATTTAAATATGAGTGAGGCTATGGTACTTTGCAAAGCGCTGATTGCTCCATGCTATGGATCCATATCTTCATTTTTAAATTCCAAATAGTCGATTTGCACCGCTTAACATGATCACCAAATGAAAATGTACTAGGAGACCAAATTTTATAGTTTTAGAATTTTTGTACTATCTTTTTAGATAGGTAGAAAGTTACTACTTTCAGAGGATCCAAAATCTTTAGATCAGGTGATTTTCTACTTATCTAAAAGATTAGCAAAAAAATTCTAAATAATATAAAATTTGGTCTCCATGTACATTTTCATATGGAGATCATGTTGAGCAGTTCGGATCGACTGCTTGGACATCAAAATCGAAGATATGAATTCATAACATGGACCCCACAAGGCACGAAAAAACTTCGTCGCTTTTCCTAATATTCCACTGACAAACAAAGAAACAATTAGCAAATAGGACCAGAATCACTAGATCATCATGATACTTGTATCAGCACAAGGCACAACACTGATACTGGTAATTGGTACTGGGTATCTCAAGCACTGGTACCGAAAAGTCAACATTAAAAACTTTTATTGATTACAAACTAATACAGAGAGAGAGAGAAATGAAAGAAAGCAATCTTTATTATATTCTTGATTGTATTCTTACAAATGAGTAATCCATCTATATATAGGCAACAGCCAACAGACTAATTCTCTAATTACAAGTATTGCCACTAACTAACTGCTGTTGCTCCTAATTACAAAAATAGCCCTAACTAACTAACTGCTCCAATACAAACCATGATTGAGGAAATATCTTGTCAGTTCTCCAAGTAGAAGTTCTTTACATCCTTAGCTGCAAAAAGAGGTCGGTTTTCCGAGTTTGAGCTGTCAGGAGGCCACCTGTGCTGGTAGTCCCTGCTATCACATCAAAGTAATCTGCCAGCCTGGCATCTTCCCCATCCAATTTCTTCAAAACAAATAAAATCGATGTTTCGAAACGTATTTGCTATTCAAGACTTTGTTCTTGTTTTCTGCTATACTGTTTAAATACGAGTACATTGCTCACTAGTAATAACAGTAAGCATGCAAATTAAGAAAATTTTCTTAATTCCGTGTTCTGAAATTATGGCAGAAAAAAGAAACATAGTCTTCCATTGCACAAACTCTTCTTAGTAACTCTATAATAGTTCACAAAAAAATAAGTTATATAACCAAAACTTGTTAAACCAACTAGAGTAACACTTTTAAAAGATGAGTTATGCAAGTACCTGCAACTCTGATTCAAGGAAAGATAAGATTACAGCTGGTATAATGCCTCTAATTCCTCCACCATCAATACTCAGAATAGTGATTAGGTTGACATACGTTGACGCCTGGATCTGAAATTTGGGCCCCACTCACTGCGCCATTACAAGATCAATTTGTTTTTGTTCTCTCTCGTCTAATGAAACTTTTTGAGCAATTATGAAAGAGGAGAGGGAGAGGATTATAAAACTACTCTGGTGTGATGAAACTGGACCACTAGGGCTTGCTAGTTATAGCTTTTGAAACCTTAGAAAGTTTTTGTGCACAATCTCGAGTCATACTTTTGTTTAGTAAACATATGCGTAGAACACACTTACATTAGACTTGTTATCTAGGTCAACATTTGCAGTCATTATTCGGTTTGCATGAGCCGCCTAGACTATAGTGCCTCGCTATGGAGGGGCGTAACTAGAAATTTGATATTGGGAAGGCTGGGTGAATAAATATAATGTAAATAATTTTATGAGGGGGGCTACTAGTAATAATTTTTACAAAAATTACAAATTTTAAATGATAAAAATGTAAAAAATCAATTTATATGGGGTACTTAGCACCCTTTCCCCTATGTCATCTTGCCCCTGTCACTATGTTTATTTAAAGGAGATTATATCAAGAGTAATGTGTTTAACTAGTGTAAAGAATGACATAATGTTAACTTAACTGATTTATGTGTGTTAAAGGTCAAACAAGGCATAGTATAAATAAAAATTTAGATCAACTTGCTTAGCACTATTACCTCCAACTTTTTATCAGCACAATGTATACATAAATGTAGGTATTACAAGAGAGAGAATGATTGAATGATTGTATTGTATTGATCTTTACAATTACAATAGAGGGCTTTATATAGCCTTGTAGAATCTTGTAGAAGAAGCTACATAATTCCTAACTACCAAGCTTAACAGATTTGACTATCTCTAACAACCTTGACTAATCCTATTATGCTTTGACTATCTCTAATAACCTTGACTAATCCTATTACGCCCCCTCAAGCGAAACATGGTGCGCGGTAGCAATGTTGAGCTTGCTCCGAAAAGAAGAAGAATGATGCCAATATCTCAATGCCATTGTTCTTGCGATGTGAATCGTCAAGTTTGGGTCTCCTTGAAGAAAGAAGTAGGTAGGGAGAGAAGAATGAGCTATTTTGGCTCAAGAATGCTTCCATGTACTCGAGAGGCTCGCTTGAGTCCTCTTTAAAAAATAAAAACAAAAAGAAAGCAAAGAAAATTGAATAGCTCATGGCTTTGAGTACATGGGTTCAAGAGGCTCTTTAGCTCTCTTGTCTCATTTTTGTGAGAAGCATTTTGGAGATAGAGAAGAAGAGAAGAGAAAAGGAGCCCGGCATTGGTTTGGCTTTGATGGCAATTTGATTTGAGGAATTGGAGGGGTTTTCTTGATTTGTTGGCATGCAGGGGAGTTTGGGTTTAGGGTTTAAGCAAATATTCTTTGTTAAGCACTTGAGCTCAAATAAAAAAGGATAATAAATGACCCATGTTATTTATGCATGCATTGCCATAAACATTATACTCAGGCTAGTACAAAAACCAACAAATAATAGCTTTTGAACATCACCATCATCAACAACAACAACAACAACAACAACATTCTTAAATCGTTATAATTCCAGGTCTTTCAATTTTGTACATCCTTTCTACAACGGGTTATCATATAATACTATAGAGTCAAATAAGACGCACTTGTTGGTCAATGTTAGGCTGCTAATGACCAGCTTAATAACAGATATCAGAAACCGTGAACTCTTCAGTGGGGTGCCTTCTTTTTACATTAATTTTTTATTCTATTGTGTGTTCTACGAACCTGTTTTTAGTTGAGTTTGCATACTAATAAACTGTTTTTTTTTTGGTTTAGGAGCTCTAAATTTAGTGACAACTAGATGTGCTAGTTATGGCTCGTGTAACAGTACGTGCTACTCAATCGCCAAACTAACAATATGATTTTGTAAAATCATGCTATTATCAGACAAAGCCATATTTAATATATTACAGTACAATAGCCCAAACTGACCAAGTCCACATCGGCAAATCCAACCCATACTGAGCCCAAATTGAACCAAGATGATATTTTACCAGAAACAGTACTACCAGATAACTTTGTTGACTAACAACCCAAAGCAATCTTAGATCATACAGAATGAATGGAAGCATTATGATCAATATAGGAATCACCCAGACTAAACCCATGGTGAACCAACCAGACAATTTTCCACCTCCAGTGATAAAATCAGCATTAATAGCCAAAATCTAGCATTAATGAAGACTACTTTTTTTTGGTGATTAATGCCAGTACACAATTAATAAAGACCATTTTTGGCACAAAGCACTGCACTACCAGTTCTACCCAATCAGAGGAACATAATTAGTCAATTAATATGGAGAATTTTGTATTTTCACAAAAGAATTTGAAGAATTGCATAAAAGTATATTTCCTTTTTCCCTAATTGAGAACAGTGCATGAACCCAGAAATAGACAATATTTGTAAAAGAAAAAGAACAGCAACGATTCGATCAGCAAAAGTTCACCTTACACAATCAAGCAATCAGATCCTATGAAGGCTCCAGAACATGAACCAGCGGTTCATGCATTCACCCACAACCATCTCCCTTATCAACTAACTCCGCTGATTCTCTTAGGTAAGAACAATTCTCAGGCCTTAAAAAAATCTAATCTAAGAATGAGAGGCCAGGGTTTGGGACTTTAGATTTTAGAGCACAGTGCACGAGGGACGGAGTGAGCTGATGGAGGAAGAAGTTGTGAAATTAGTATCCTCGGTAACTCAAATTTTGAGTTTGAATGCGAGCCAATCGGGGCCGAGGTGGAATGCACAGGATCTCTTTAATATTCGTGTCAAAGCAGATCAGCGGATCATATGCAAACTCAAAATTTGTGTTACCATAGGTAATGAATTCTAGCGAGCGTGGATTTTCAATATTCGGTAGCGCAGGAACAGGCGCACAGCCCCATTGCATCATGTTGAGATTTGTGCAGACTCAATTTTAAGTTTTTAACAAACCCCTAGAATTTCTGTTTGGATCTGGACCGTTCAATCAGAATCTGAATGATTATTAAAGTGGCCCGTGCGTTTCATCTCGATTCAACCGATTTTTATATTAATAGGAAAAACAAAAAAAAATATTGATAATGGAGTAAGATTTTATGAAATTTTGAAATATAGGAATAATGTTATGGTTTATAACGTCCAGAGTACTGTAGCTGGACGTTATAAATCATAACGTCTAGTTTAAGAAAATGCCCCTACCTAACCTAATATTATCTCCCACAACGTTTTCACAGAAAATGATTTGAAGTGATGTCCCTAGTGTTAGTTTTTAATTACTAATGATTGTAAAAAAAAACACTGTAATTGAACATTATGCTTTATAACGTCCAGCTACAATGTTTTTTTCGTAAAAAAACAATCTCACAACAGTTAGAACTGAATTAAAAATAAAAATAAAAAAAACACTGTAGCTGCACGTTATGAATCATAACGTCTAGCTATAGTATTTTTTTTTTTTTACAATCATTAGCAATCAGATTAACTGGACGTTATAGTTTATAACATTCAACTACAATATATGAACGTTATAAACCATAACGTTCTTCTTATTTTCTGAAATTTCACGAAAACATAACTCATTATCGATATTTTCTTTTTATATCTCCTATTAATAAAAAAATTAGTCGATTCAAATTGGTCCCGATTTCAATCGTACGGCCGTGATCAAACAAAAATATTCTGTTACCTCAGAGGATATGGATTCTAGAATTTCAAGTTCACATCAGGACAGCTGGACAGGTAACTCATCCTCTCAAGTTAAATCCGAATCAGACCGTTATGAATTGACACGAAATTTAAAACTCTATATTTATTTTATTAAGGGCTCAAATGACTTTTTGCTTTAGTGTTCCAATCATGTCCACGTTCCAATTTTTGTTTCAAAATCTAAATAGTCCATAATTGGAGACTAAATTTTATATTTTTTAGAAATATTTTATTATTTATTTAGATAGGTAGAAAATTATTATTTATTTAAGATTCGAGACCATCTAATAACAATGATTATATCTTGTATCTATTTTAAGAAATAGTAAAAGATTTTCAAAATAATATAAAATTTGGACTCTGAGCACATTTTAATATGGAGATCATGTTGAGCGATTCGAATTGTTTTTGTAGAATTTAAAAATGAAAATAAAGATGTAGGACGTGATTAGAACACGAAAACAATGGGTATTTATGATTAGAACACAAAACAATGGGTATTTGAGCCCTTCTCTTTTTTATTAATCTGTGTCATAAATTTCGATCGGATCTGAATATCTGATATTATCTTGACCCAATTTTTGAGCAACCTCATCTTTTCACATACTCGAGTTAATACCCACTCTAAAGAAACCATCCTTCCGTACCTGTGCAACACACGTGCAGTCGCATTACGAAATTACAGACTGAATAATTTCAATGCTTTTCATGATATTAAAAATAATTTCATTGCAAAACTGTTAAGAGCCCATCGATGAAGTTTTGTGAAAAATGCGCTCTTAACAGCTAGCAAAACCAAAAGAGATAACCCCAAAAACAGTTTTGCAACTGAAAATTTCTTAGATTACTAGACAATGAAGAAAAAATAATTTCTTTTTACAATATTTTTAAGAAAGAAAGTACACAATAGAACAAGCACTAACAGAAGCAAGCCCACATAAGCTTCTGATTGGCTTACATTTTATTCATTTTCCATAATACAATCATTGTAGAAATAAAACAACAAAGAATTTTATGGTAGCAACTAATCAAATCAGACAGTCGAAAATGATCGTACAACCCTCGTCCGAGGTGATCGGCTCTCACGCAGTCTTCTTTCAGCTGATAATAACTTTGCAAATCTGCAAAATAAATAATTAATTCTCAACATTCTGGGAAAAGATTCAAATAAAATCAGGACATTCTTATAATATGAACTAACCTCACTAAAGCTTGTTCGTTGGTTCCTTCATCAGTGGGCTCCACACGGCCGGTCTCGAGATTCTCCCTCGAGACCGGTTTCTTCAACAATGACTCACCGACTTTCACCAAATTCTCCAAGTTCTCTTTTGTTGATATATCGACTGAGGCTACTGTCCCAGTAAGTGTATCATCCTATATACCCACAAATTTGAAGTCAATATGACAATAGATATCAAACAATCAAGAGAATATAAAACCAAATTATAATATAATATGAGTGAGGCTATAGTACTGTGCATAGCGCATATTGATCTGTGCATCACCTATCTCAATTTTCAAAGTCTAAACAATCCATCCGAACCATTCAAAATGATCTCTACATAAAAATGTACATGTATATCAAATACATTTTTTTTACTATTTTTTTAGATAGGTAGAAAATCACTTGATCTAAAGATTCTAGACCATTCAGAAGTAGTGATTTTCTACCTATCTAAAAAATAGTAAATAAATTCTAAAAAATGTAAAATTCAGTCTTCAAGTACATTTTCATATGGAAATCACTTTGAATGGTTCAGATTGACTATTTGAACTTTGAAAATGAAAATATTGATTTGTAGTACGAACCAATCAAAGCTATGCATAGTACCATAGCCTCACTCATATAATATTAATAGAATAATTCACTTACTTGGATCCTGAGGTAATTCTGCTTAGAGTGCAGAGCCTGGAAAGCAACCGAGATATGGATGTCAACCATGTCAGCACTAGCTTGAGTGAAAACATCAACCAAAGGAGTTGATCCACGGCTGAGTAGCCAACCAAAGACTCCCCACCCCTTGGCAAGCTTTGCACTGTACCTGTCTTCTCCTTTTGAGGAGCCAGTACCGAGAGAGATGACCAGGAACCGGCGATAATCCATGGGCTTCATTGGGAAGAAATCTGGATTCTCTTTTATCACCTGCTTCGTGACCTCTCCCATTGCAACCAAAGCCTGAGAAAGAGAATTAAATTTCTCTTTAATAAGTTAATAATTAAAAAAGATATAAAAACCAGCTCAATTTTTTGGGATGATATTTTTAACTTTTTAGAATTCACTTACTTTCATTGTTTTTTCTTTTCCTCTTTTCCATTTTTAATACTCTGTAAAGCATATCCATCATATATTGGCACACACACATACACACACACACACTATTTGTTATATTACTTCAGATTTTTGCATTTTCTTACTGGGTTATTAGCAGCTACACCTCCATCAATTAGGTTGAATTCTCTCATGCTGCCATGGCTGTTTTCAGTAGTGAAGTAATGTGCCGGCAGATAAGTTGGAGCTGCCGACGTGCCAATGATGATGTCAGATAGAAGCGCATTTTTCAGTTTTTTGTCATTGCGCACCTATTGAAACATATCAACAGTTTCATTAAGATAGATATACTATATTTAGAGAGAGAAAGAGAGAGATGTAGGGAGTGAACATACCTCATAGGTAGAGAAGATGGTAGGCTGAAGGCGCTTGATATCAAAGGTTGGTATAACAATATTAGTAACAGTCTGATGCAACCTTGTATTTCCTAAGTTCTTCCTGATAATATTATGAAGGTACTTTCCATCATATCGTGGGCCCCACGTCACACGGAGCAACTTCATTGCTTTTCCTACCATTCCACTGCCAAATAAAAAAAATTAATATAAAGAACAGAATCACATTATCATCAAATTAATCACAATAACATTATAGGGTAGTATCAGCCATCATAAAAGCCCGAGTCAAAATATTTGTTAATTAAACGAACCAGGTTTGAGGAAATATCTTGTTTGAGTTCTCCAAGTAGAAGGTTTTGATATCCTTGGCCGCAAAAAGAGGCTGATTTTTCGAATTTGGAGCGGCCAGCATTGCTGTAACCAGGCCACCTGTGCTGGTGCCCGCAATCACGTCAAAGTAATCAGCTATCCTGGCATCTTCTCCATCCAGTTTCTTCAAAACAAGTTAATAAAAAACTATGTTAGAAAAATCTGCACAGGTGGCAAAATCAATACTACAATTCAAGATTTCATTCTTGATTGTGCCTGACTGTTAGGTACTTGCACATTGCTCACTACTACTATCAGTAAGCATAGCACCAAATATAGAAACATTTTCATTATTCCTGGTCCCATTTATGACAATACAGAAAAAAAAAAAAAAACTTTAAGTCAACTAATCCACACTCCTTTTATCAATATTGGCACTAAAATACTTCACATATGTACCACTTGGGCATCATGGTTAGTGTCAATACCTGTAACTCTGATTCAAGAAAAGATAAGATGACAGCAGGTATTATGCCTCTAATTCCTCCACCGTCAATACTCAGAATGGTAATCAGGTTGCCATAAGTTGGTGCCTGAAACTGCAATTTGGTGCCCGCTCCCTCCACCATTTTTTATCTATTTTCTTTTTTCTTTTTTCTTTCGTCTAGCAAAAGTTTTCAGGCTCTCAAGTAAGAGGACAGGTATATGGCTACAAATATGAAGAGAACTTAAAACTATTGTGGGGTGTGACGGGATTGCTAGGGATCGATACATATATATAGATTTTGAAATCCCTAGAAGGTCCATTGAACTTTCTCTAGTCATACTTTGTGTTTTACACGCACGCCCTACAAAAACGTGCGCAGTCTTTTTTACCTAGAATTGTCTTCTTCTTCAATAACAGCTGGCTTTTCGGATTTTGAATAATCCACCTTTCTCTATAATGTCTCACGTTTTTTATTTGTACGTCATTACTTCAGGATGAACCATGTGTAACTATCGTTGAATGCAACATACTTCTGACCATTTTAGTTGTTTATGTGGTGTATAATGTCATCATGACATAATTGTCATGTGCGTATAATATCAGGATACTTTATACTGTATGGCATAAAAGGTGATAGAATAGAATATCAGAAGTAGCAATCTATATCTACTTCCCGTAAAATATCAGACGTAGTAATATATTTCTACTTCCAAAGAATTTAATTGATTTATCAATGCAATTTACCCAATCAATGTTGTAGGTTTTTATACGAAGTTGTCTTATAAAATGTAGGATGTACCCATACACTGATTTTTCAAATAGACATACAATATATACCAGCAATAAAACTCTTTGGAAGTTCCAATTGAAAAAAATAGACTCATGCAGTCGTGCCTTTATTTCTTTCTTATTATTTAAATTCAATGTATGGAGGCAAATGATGGAAGAGCCCTGAACTGAAGGTAAGATAGGGACTGATAGTTTTTATTGTTAGGTGGCGTCTTAATCTTACTTTTACAATTTAATACCAAAGTTAGAATAGAGTAGCACAGCAAAACTAAGCATCTCATAGGAGAGCTGGTTCAAATCAACTAGATCAAATTGCAAAATTGCCAAACCAATGTTTCATTACTTGCTCTAGTTAGTTTTATAATTGACAAATGAAACTATCAGCTAAAAAAATATTGTTAATATGAAAGAAGAGCTTACTAATATATATCCCTCATTGTTTAGGTATTCATTGGAAAAACAGTGGGCTTATGTTAGTACGAAAACAATGAACACTATAATATTCATAAATTCTTACAAAAATTTTAATTTTTTCTAATATTATTCCTTCCTTGCTACCATGTGTTAGAATATACTAATGAACTCACAATAACAAGCAATAGTTTGTTAAATGGTAGGTTATATAGTGATGACCAGCTCCATGACTGATAACAGAAACAGTTAATGTATTCTTCAGACAAGCCATTTTCATATTATTTCGATGAGCACCTTTTGTAGTTCAATTTATATACTTGTCAATTTTTCATTTATCATTTGGTTCAAAA
The DNA here is from genome assembly GCA_025461045.1 of Carex parvula. Taxonomy (NCBI): domain Eukaryota; kingdom Viridiplantae; phylum Streptophyta; class Magnoliopsida; order Poales; family Cyperaceae; genus Carex; species Carex parvula. The sequence continues at coordinate 432,273 of JAJGRW010000926.1, forward strand.
ATTCTACATAGACCTGCTAAAGTTTCATGAGAACTAAACATCATAAAAACTGCTCATCTAAAAGTGTGTGCTTTTATTAAAATGACAGTTCCAGTGCCTCCAGCTTTGTGCATTTCACGTGGTTCCACTTAACAAATGACAAATCTAAATTAATTAGATCTACCAATAACTTTTTTTTCTATGAGCATGTCAATGGTTTGTTACAAAAAAGTTAAAAGGATAATCACTCTATTTTCACCCAAAGCCATAAGTAATTTATTGTTGTACATGAGGCCAAACAGTCCAAATCTAAAATCCAACCAAATTGAAACCAGAACGAACCGAGTCCAGAAACAACCTGAAACACGACCAACAGACAACCTACTCAACTATAAACTTAAATCAACCTGAATCCGCCCACAACTAGAACTCAAAGCAACCAGTACAAATGAAAGCATTATCATCTGGAATTTACATTACCCTTACTTAACCCAGGTCAACTCACCTGACCATTTGCCACCTCTAATAACAAAAAAGATAGTAATACCAAAGGAAAACTAGTATTAATGAAGACTATTTGGCACCATGACATTGTTCCCTCCGTACCTGGGCACAAGCACTGTTCTTTCAGTTTTACCCAATTATTAAGGAGTCCATATCCTCTGAGGTAACAGAATATTTCTGTTTAGTTCCGGACCATCCAATCAGAATCCGGGCCAATCCGGCCCGAGGTGGAATGCATGGGGCCCCTTTAATATTCGTGCGGATTCTGATCGGTCGGTCTGGATCTAAACAGAAATATTTTGTTACCTTAGGTGATATGAATTCATTATTAAAAGGAACAGGAATAGAGTCAACTTAGTCTAGACTACTTTTTCTTTTCAATAGCTAAATATAGTCAACTTAGTGTAAACTACTTTTTCTTCTCAACAGGTAATGAAAAACGGTTGAATAAATAGAGGCCGAGTACTAACTATTGTATGAGGTTTATACTTCTTTGCTATGATAGTTTAGTTTATTAGACTTTCTACATGACATATAAGTATCGGCACTTCTGACCAAATAGCCTACCTAGGACCTATTACAATATTTATTCTCATATACCATATAAAGAACCTAGCCCTAGCAGTTCTCTCTTGACCTACTCAATTTTAAGAGATTTTGTTTCCCTAAATTGGAAGCAGTACATAAGCACAGTATAGACCATCATTGCCAATTAAACATAAAGAAGACAGCAATTCAGCAAACAGTTGATGAATGAATAGGGAAATGTACCTCATAAAATCACGCAATCAGATGCCACAGAAGATCTAGAACAGGAATCAACGCCTCATGCCTCCAATAACTGCCACGTCCCTTCCCAACTGAATCCACTGATTCTCTAAGGCACGAATCATTATCAGGCTCCACAACTCTCTCAATCAACACCATTGCTCTCAGTGATCTAAATTTGAGGCTAGGGTTTAAGATTTGTTTGAGCACCAAGTGAGCCGAGGAGGGAGGAAGAAGCAAGAGAGCGGCGGAGAGAGAGAGGAGAGTGGCGAAATGAAAGGCCTGTGTTTTAGTTTTCGTTTTGGGCCTTCATTATAATGGGCCTTATTTTTAATCTGATTTACTCTGGATCTTCTGATTGAAATCGAACTTTTCAGATTGATACTATAAATAAAATTTTAGAAAATGCATCATTAGTTTTGTGCTTCAATCATGCTCCACATTCTTATTTATGTTTTCAAAGTACGAAAGTCAATCCAAACCGCTCAATATATTTTGCATACTAAAATGTGCTTCGAGACCAAATTTTGTCAAATCAAAGTGATGTCCATTGGTCTCACACGGGATACGGATTCCAAGAAAAAAATATTAAAGTGATATCCCCAAGTGGTCCCTGTTTTAAGTAGATAAAAAACCCAAAAATAAAAATAAATAAGGGGCCGCATAATGCCTGTGCGATCGGGGCCGCAGAATCATTCTGTGGCCGTGGAAGATCTCGAAATACTCAGATTTCGTGGTTCTTTGGTTTATTTTTTTTGAGATAATGGTAACTTTAAAAATTTCGATCCTAGCACATTTTAATATGGAGATCATGTTGAGCTGTTCGGATCGTCTTTTTGAAGTTTAAATATATAAAACATGAGCGTGAAGTAAAACAAGGCCCTTACTTTACAACTCACCATAGCCCAACTCATATATATATAGAGAGAGAGGGGCTAATATACAAACGTTTTTTCCTGGACTTAGGAACAAACGGTTCGGTTCTCCGATTTTCAAAGTCCAAACAGTCCATCCAAACCATTAGATATTCAATCTATATTAAAATGTGCTTGGAGACCAAATTTTATATTTTTTTGAATTTTTTTACTATTTATTAAGCTGGTTTGAAAACCGCTGATTTTATTAAACTTATGCACCATTGAAAAACAGTGGTTTTCAAACCAGCTTAATAAATAGTAAAAAAATTCTAAAAAATGTAAAATTTGGTCTCCAAGCACATTTTAATATAGATTGAATATCTAACGGTTTGGATCGACTGTTTGGACTTTGAAAATTGGAGAACAGAACCGTTTGTTCCTGAGTCCAGGAACAAACATTGGTATATTAGCCACTCTCTCTCTCTCTCTCTCTCTCTCTCTCTCTCTATATATATATATATATATATATATATATATATATTGAAAAGTGAGATAATTAAATGAGATAAGACAAATTGCCATATCCCTAATTATTTAAATCGAAGGTACTGGTACAGTTAAATATTAGAAGAACCCCAGAATTGTAACTAAGTAAGATTAGGACTTTCAGTTTTGATTGTTAGGTTGCTTCCTGTAATCTTATTTTCATCCAATAAAACCTAAGATTAGAAACACTTTCATAACAGAACAATCTAAGCATCCAATATGCATGCAACAAGTAAAATTTCAACTCGACGAACTTGTAAAATTGCCAAAACTACTGCCACGTTATTTGTCGTTTAACAGTATTCAACTCACAAAATCAATGTTGTCGCCTTTAATTCACCGACTCGATAAATGGATCAAGTGGCAAATCTGAAGATAGAAGTAAAAGAAAAGAAGAAATCAGTAGCTAAAATATCACTGTAAAGATGAAAATGACTTGCATTACATCAGTTAGGCAAGCATTGCCATTACTGGTAAATAAAGACACCAGAAAAGAAAGCACTACTTTTAAACAATATTCATACAAGTACTACTTATGGCCTCTATTTTTACTATTAATCATTACTGACCATGGGCCAACAGTTCAATTGCTTTAAACAAAAGCATTGACTGGTAAAAATAATGCACACTAGATGGTATGTTGGTAGGTGTATGGTACATAAATAACCAGGTCATCAACATATAAAATACAGTCAATAGATTACTCATTTGCATCCTAGATTTTTTTTTTAGTCTTTTGCAAATTAATTCACTTATGATATGTTTCTTCATTTGAGTTTGTGAGCATATCACTTTGTTGTTCTAGTTTTGCTTTAATATCTCTCAGAATGTCTGTTAAAGTTTGGTAACAACAAGAGATAAAGATGTGATATATATACATGTTTGTACTAGAAAAATAAATGCTAATTCTTGAATTTTTCTTTCATTTCTGTAAGTATACCATATACAAAATCGTTTCGGGTCCATTTCATAGTTTGGGTCATCTAGGTTAGGTTACTGAGATTAGAATGTACGGATTCCAGCTTAGTCGGGTCAGGGTCCGAATCGATTGCAGGTGGCTTAGATTTTTACATTTTTGGGTGCAGGAAGTTCAGGTACCTGCTCTCTTTTTTGAGTTAATTAAGTCAGATTTTGCTAGCTCCAGTAAAATTCTATTATGTCAGAACTCAAGACAACCCGAATAAAGTATTTGACCATATATATTCATAAATAAAAAAGAATTATTTTATACTTTGTCAAAAAAAATTATCTGCTAATATAGAAAGCAGAACTAATTAGTATTAATACAAAAATTTACCTTGAATTATTTCACAATCAAGTTCCATAAAGAGTTCCAAATTAAACAGAAGCCAGTGCCTTATGCCTCCACCCACTATATATCACATCTCTTCTCAAATGAATCCTCTGATTCCATTAATTAAAACTTAAAAAACCATTCCCAGACAATACTCCCAATCCAGAGCATTATAGAAAACATATTAAAAGAAAAAAAAAATGTTCATGTGAGGCTATGCTGGTAGGGATTGGGGTAGTTGGTTGAGCTAATTCCTTTTCTCTATTTGGGGGAAGTGGCCAGCAATTGGGCCTTCATTCAACAGGCCTCATTTTTTTAAATTATCTGAGAAATTGTCAATGATGAAACCCGGTGCATTTAAATGTCACTTTTTTGTAACAAGTTTGTCTGCTGAATGCAAATAGCAACACTGCCAATACATACATTAAATAATTTATCTTGACAATACAGTTGGGTTGGTGATTTGGTGAGAAAATTCACCTCTTCAATAGTTTTCATAAGCATTTTTTATAGAGTGAGCCTATGGTGCTATGCATAGCACGGATGGAGTCCGTGCTACGGCCAAAAATTTGATTTTTTAAAATTCTAATGGTCGATCCAACCGTTCAATGTGATAATCATATGAATATGTACTTGCAAACTAAATTTTATATTTTTTTGAATTTTTTTACTATTTTTTTAGATAGGTAGAAAAATTAGTGTTTTCTGAAAATTCTGGACCATCAAAATTCTACCTATCTAAAAAAATAGTAAAAAAATTCGAAAAAATATAAAATTTAGTTTGCAAGTACATATTCATATGGTTATCACATTGAACGGTTGGATCGACCATTAGAATTTTAAAAAGTCAAATTTTTGGCCGTAGCACGGACCCCATCCGTGCTATGCATAGCACCATAGCCTCACTCTTTTTTATATATATATTGATACCTCCTATTTCGAGGAGAATAGGTTGTATGTGAGATTTGAGTTGATGACACATTCTGTCTCAGGAAATCAGGCCATGCGTGAGAGATCTGAGTTATCGGTTCTCGAGGTGGGAAATGATTTAGGTATTCGGACTTTTTCATATAATGATACCTTGCTTAGGAAAAAGTTCATTCCCTTGCTCAGTTGAGTTTGGGGTCTTATATAGGTCATCCGGTGACCATAATGTGAGGGTGGTGACGGACTGTGTCTACGTGGCCTGACAAGTTGTCGCATAGCAGCCATGTAGATGCGGTATTATCCGCATAGAAGTGAGAACCATCATGAGCTCGCATGGGGCTCGCTCTAGGAGGTTAACTGAGTGGGCTTTATTGGATCACCGCGGGATCTCCCGAGCCCGATCAAGAAAATGGACTCGGAAAGCTTTTAGTATCGGATCCAATGCTCAACCTGTGAGGAGCTTATATGGAGCCTTTGGCAACATTACCTTATCATATATGCATTTTGATCTCATTGGAACTATTTGTTATATGAGGAGGGTTCAAATGCCTTTATTTTTTGTGCCTCCATTATGCCTCTATTTTTAAAAACTTTAATAACTCAAAATTTAAAACTTACAAGTCAAAATTAATCTAGCTTAAAAATGAAGACATGATGGAGGCATAAAAAATGGAGGCATTTGAACCCTCCTCTCGTTATTTATGGATCAAATTAATCCACTGGTGGTTCTATTAGCCATTGAATTTTGCTGTTTATATAAGCAGATAGATGCTCCGAAGGCACACAATTTGTCAACGCATGCCCATCCTCATTTCTCAACGCAATTCATTTGATTAGACAGTTCAACCGAATGTATATATAAGAAGGGGCTTTCATAATGCGCTAAGAGCATCTATATTTTATAAACAAAGATCTAAATTATGTATTTCAATTATTGAGTAGAACTAGGGTGTTCTTAAGTTCACCAAGCCTCTTCGTGAACTTAACTCTAAAACCTATCGAATTGGTTTCAAATGACGAATCTGAACCGTTGAAACCCGTCTACCTTACGAGTGATGCGTTTACATTTGAAAATTTTAAATTTTTGAATTAATTTGGATAGAGTCAAGCGGTCAAAATTAGAAGATCTATCAATTAATTTTAGTGCATTCATTTTTTAACTTTTTTGACCACTTGATTCTATACAAAATTAATTCAAAAATTTAAAATTTTTGTATGTAGATGCATCATTCATAAGGTAGACGGGTTACAACGGTTTGGGAATTCATTATTTGAAGTCAATCCGATAGGTTTTAGAGTTGAGTTCACAAAGAGGCCTGGTGAACTTAGGAACACCCTAGTTGTACTCATTATTTTAATATAATTTGTATCAATATATGTTTTATCTTGGAATATAAATCAATGGATGATTAATTTGAAACAAGAGAAACAAAATAGTAATAAGATTTTTGATAATACTCTGTATTATATTCATTGTTTTTTTTTTTCAAGACCTTCCACAAATTACAAATTTTAATTTGTTTTGTAAAAATATCAGTATTTTTGCATATTATTTGTATTAGAAAATAATAAACTATTTCAAATTACATGTGTGATATCTAAATTATGAATTTGTCGAATTATTTTAAATTACGAAATTTGGAACCCATGGGTACCTTTCACAATGAAGTAATTAACCAAGAAGGAAGCTGGGGAAGGCTATATCACTGTCCATTAATTAGATGAATTAATTAGTACATTAGCTTCTCATTTTGTTTAGGATTCTGATAATTGTCCCCGCACTCCCATCTCCTTATTATCTCTCCACTTAACTTCCATAACTACCATGAGGACCACAAAAATTTCAGCACTGATTTTTTTCTATAAAATATTAATATTTATGCACAAAAGTATTTATCCCTATTAACGAAAGTATTATACCTATAAGGTGATAATTTTTACATAAATAATTGTCTCTTCAACTATATAGGGGGACCACTCAAACACATTTTTAGAGGTGTAAATACTTGCACGACGAGGTATAAATACTTGTGTGACCCGAAAGTACGTCATCATGGATCTCATTTGAAAGATAAAATTGTGTAGAAGACGTTTGTGGTTTCAGATTCGTAAAATTTCTCATAGATCATCAGAAATGTGGACGATATTGAAAAAAAAAAATCCACCTCTAAAAATGTGTATGATTATCCCCATGTAGTTTGAGTGGTCCCCCATATAGTCATATCAAGTTACGCATGCAAGTATTAATATCTTAGTTTGCAAGTATTAATTTATTATCTTTCAAGTATTTATACCTATGAAGGTTGACGCAGGACAAGTGTGGGGACTGAAAAAAGAGGACCATATAATTAGTGGGGATCATAATACACCATTCCTTTAATGTAGCTGCGGGGATAGAGGGGGGACAGTAGTGTGGGGATTCATATAATTATTCTTTTGTTTATCAGGGTAATAACTGATAATGTAATTAAAGGGAAACCAAGTACACCAACTGCTTACGTCTTTAGATTTTTCAAAAAAAAAAATTGAAATTCTTGAAAGTGGCTGTCAAGGTAGAATTTTCAAATCTTATTAGTCAAACAAAAATTCACAAGAGAGAAAATGATGGTTAAAGATATTAACAAAGCGGTTTTTATTTCGTGCAGCGCTCGAGTAATCTGTTATACTATTCAGACTCTATTATTTGTGCGCAATAGGAAACAAAAACTGCTTTGTCAATATCTTTACCTGATGGAAACCATGTCCCTCTCCAGCCACTGCCCAAAATTTCACCTCCCCCTTTCCATCCACTTTCCTTCAACTTCTCGTAATAATACCGGTCCCGATCTCTTAATATATTCATTTCTGCATCTATAACAAAAACCCACTGGCACCGGAGCCCTACAAGCGAGAGTCTGTGTCCCCCCAGGTACCTGAGGTACAATTTAAAAAAAACAAACGGCCCAGATTAATTCCAACTGGGCCAAAATCAATCCAGTGCTTATGGAAACTGTAAGAGGTCTGTTTTGAGATTCGTGCCAAGTAAAAAGAATGGTCCGAATTTAGAACTTGTACCTCAGGATTCTATAAGCGACGCCCCCACACACAAACCAATGGATTGATCAACAAATTATTCAGACTGCTTGTTTTTGGACACTACTACAAGAATATATTTTCGTGAGAGTAAAAAATGACTATTGTCGAGAGTAAGCTGACAGAAATTACTATTTCCGAGAATGTTATTGTTAGTACCGACGAGAATATTCTCAAGAATACCAACATTGTTAAGCACTTTTACCTTTGCGGACAAAACAGATTCTTATAGTAGCCATACTCCCATAAGTATAAGTGCTTAACGAGGCCAATTTGGGTCCGATGCCTATCGGACACAAAGTGAGTTCAATGGGTTCGATGAGTCCGATCTGCTTTAAGATTCGTGCCTGCAACTTTCGCGCCTGCTTTAAAATTCGTGAGCACAAATCTTAAAGCAGATCGGACGATCCCGAAACCCATCGGACCCAAGCTGCTCTCGTGCTTAACAACCCTCACGAATAAGCCCTTTTACCGACGTAGCCCAGTATAATAGCGTTTCCGGTTGCACGGATCTTAAGTGAGAATTTATACCAATTATTGCTTTTTAGTTCGATTAAGTGAGAATTTATACATCCATAGCTTTTATTTATCAAAGTTCCGAACTCCCAATTCATTAATTGAAAAAGTTCATTTTAATTAGTAATAATGAGACACTATGTTGCAGAATTGAGGAACTAATGAAAATTCAAATCTTAGATTTTTGCTTATCTTTTGAAAAGAGATCTGAACAGATACATGCAATATCTCCTGTAATTATACTGATCTAAAGAAATCACTCAATTTAGGTAATTCTTAGATCTTAATAACTGTAGAAATTAAGTTTGCTCAAATTAAAAAAATCATGCAATATATACATACTTCTAACAATCGATACCATTCATCTCTTAACCAATTTATGGAACTTATTTGTATAACACAATTAAATAGCTGATTAAATAACCACAAAAAACAATAGTTATTCATATGAAAAATATAAAAAAAGAAAAACTTAACTGATATATCAAAGCTTAGTCAAGAATTTACATATAACTTCATCTTGAGCCCGGGCATGATCAGATTCTGGCTTCCTTAAATGGAAACAATGCCCTTCTCCAATGGCCTCCCAAAATTTCACCTCACCTTTCCATCCACACACCTTCAACTTCTCGTAGTAATCTCTTCCCCGATCCCTTAACGTGTCGGTGCCTCCAACCAAGACCAAAACCCGCTCACACCCTAGCCCGGAGAGCAACGGTGCATTCTCTGCTAACGGGTTGATCCACGGATCATCGAAACCCGTTGTCGAAGGACACACTATTTTCCATAAGCTTGTTAGGTTGTTGGTAGTCACTGGATCGGTCTTCTCTGATTCGACCTCTTTTGAAGAAAGGAAGTATGGATGGATCAACACTGCACCTCGGATCTTGGCCCCACCATACATCGCCACGTGATGCGCAATGTTTCCTCCGGCACTCTCACCGCTGACGTACAATCGGGTGAAATCTCCATGCTTGCAAAGCCATGAATCGGGCCCGTTATTACTCTGAGAGAGAACCCAATCTAAAGCGGCATAGGAATCCTCATAGGCCACCGGGATGGGGTGCTCTGGTGCAAGTCGATAGTGCACCGACACGGCAACAACATTGCTTCGAGCAACTAATGAGATCATGTAGTTGTGCAAGGGCAATTCAAATGCGGAGCCAAGACAAAACGCGCCACCGTGGAAGTGGATCAATATTGGGAGTTTCTTGTCGGATTCTATTTTGGGGATGTAAAGCCGTGCACTGACGCCAGGCACGATCGTGGTGTCCTTGGAAGAGACGCCGGTATTTGGATCGGTTGACGGTGATACGAAATCGATACCGATAAAGCGTTCGACACGGCCGCTCTTGTAAATTCGAATGTAACCCTCGGCATCATAGATGAGTTCATCATGGGGAATTTCCATTCTGACTTTGGAAGGAAATGAATTGAAAGGTAGAGGGAGAGGAGATATATGCAAGGATTAGATATATAATTTCATCATGTGGAATTGCTAGTTGCTACGTGTCTGAGAGGTTAAGCTACCTTACAAACTTTTTTTATCTATTTAAGAATTAATGCATGAAGGGTTGACTTAATTATTGGATGTTAAAGCGGATTGGACGGTTATGGAGCCCATCGGATCAAAAGTAGATCCGATGTCCATCGGACTTACTCCATTTTCGTCACGAGGAGGATTAATTAAATAAAAATGCAGGATTAATGACTTTAAACAAGGTAAATTTCGGTTTAAAGCGTTAGTTAAGAATTTGGGAATCAGAATATCTATGTATTCTATATTAAGAAAAAATTAGTATTATACTTGACATATGTAAACCGTGATATCAAGATTAGTTCCAAGTTAATGAATTTGTGCTAGTAAACTAATTTTGTGTTAAATGGAATAAAACATAGAAAAGTTTCATATTATATAGGGAATAAATAAGAAAACATGCAAAATTAGACTTAGGCATGAAGGTATGATTTATGCTGTCACATCTCACCTCATTGCTCGGAAGAAATTCATAAAATACACCATTAGACAAATAAATAAATACTCACAATTTACATCTAAGAGGAAAGAAAATGATAAGATAATCCCTGACGGCCTGACCTACTAATTAATAAGTTGACTTCTTCTTTTATGAACGTCACGACTTCATAAGTAGGGTTTGTTCAAACCAATTTTGTAGAAAATAATAATGTAGGATCTTCAAATTAAGAATTGATTTCTGGTTCCACACAAAGAGAGCGAAAGACAGCTCTTCTGAAATAGCTCTTTAAAAAAACAAATACTGCCAAGATAGGGGATTTTTTTTTAAAACAGTAATTAAAATAATAAAAGTTAAAGAAACGACATGATTGCTTCGTTTGTTATACAAACAGCAAAAACCGAATCTCGGATTCGGTTAAGTTATTTTTTTACTTCACCGAATACGCTATTCGGTTAAGCTAATGGTTTTAACAGGGGATACAGTGGGTTGCCGACGGGTTGCCACAGAAGATCGGTGAAGCCATTTTTTTGGCTTAACCGAATAGGGGATTCGGTGAAGTGGATTTTTTTGTTTTTTTGGCTTAACCGAATCACGGATTCGGTGAAGCCGATATTTTTGCTTTTTTGGGTTAAACGAATAGGGGATTCATAGTATTATAAAGTGATTTTGCTTTTTTGGCAAAACCATAATATATTTGAACGCTCCTCATTAAATGATTACTTATTTTATTACATACTATTTTATCCGTGATTTTTATTTTTACTCAAAAAAAAATATTTTAATATAAATAATCACGTTTTTAAAAGAATTTTATTTCTACCCAAAACCGCAAATAATATTTGCGGTTTGAATTAACAATTCAAACCGCAAGGAATATATGCGGTTTGAATCGCATTTATAAAAATCGGTTAACCAATCACCATTTCATTTATTATTTTATTAAATGGTAATTTTTCACCGATAACCCTAGAAATTTATTCACCGATAACCCTAAAGTTATTTTTATTACAAAGAATTATATTATAAAAACTTATCAATAATATAAAATTTCATTTATTATTTTATTAAATGGTAATTTTTCACCGATAACCCTAGAAATTTATTCACCGATAACCCTAAAGTTATTTTTATTACAAAGAATTATATTATAAAAACTTATCAATAATATAAATGGAAATGGTATTTTATAAATGGAAATGGTATTTTATGAGGTAGTTTATTTTATATTATTGATAAGTTTTTATAATATAATTCTTTGTAATAAAAATAACTTTAAGGTTATCGGTGAATAAATTTCTAGGGTTATCGGTGAAAAATTACCATTTAATAAAATAATAAATGAAATTTTATATTATTGATAAGTTTTTATAATATAATTCTTTGTAATAAAAATAACTTTAGGGTTATCGGTGAATAATTTCTAGGGTTATCGGTGAAAAATTACCATTTAATAAAATAATAAATGAAATTTTATATTATTGATAAGTTTTTATAATATAATTCTTTGTAATAAAAATAACTTTAGGGTTATCGGTGAATAAATTTCTAGGGTTATCGGTGAAAAATTACCATTTAATAAAATAATAAATGAAATGGTGATTGGTTAACCGATTTTTATAAATGCGATTCCAAAACATAAATTTAATAATAAATGCGATTCCAAAACATAAATTCCCCAAGTTCAATTGTCGTAAATTAAAATTTAATAATTTTATTGTGAAGTTAACCGAATACCCTATTCGGTTAACAATAAAAAATAAAAATAAAAATCCAAACCGAATACCCTATTCGGTTTATAATAAAAAATAAAAAAATAATGTAAACCGAATTGGCTATTCGGTTTACATTAAAAAATAAAAAAATAATCTAAACCGAATAGCCAATTCGGTTAATGGTGGGTGTTACACGCTAGTTACATAATTCCGGGATCTGTTATTTGAAAATATGCTTAACACATAATTCCGGGATCTGTTATTTGAAAATATGCTTAACCGAATAGCCAATTCGGTTAAGCAAAAAAAAATAACTTAACCGAATCCCGGATTCGGTTTTTGCTGTTTTTATAACAAACGAAGCAATCATGTCGTTTCTTTAACTTTTATTATTTTATTTACTGTTTTTAAAAAAAATCCCAAGATAGGTGTCAAAATGACTAGCATTAGGTAATTAATTATTTTTGGTTGATGAAAGTTTAAAATTAAGAAAGCTCAAGTTAAGCAAGAAAGAAAAATTATCAAAAAACTTTTTCATTGACAACGGAATCTACAGATGAAATAATTTATTAAACTACTTAAATTGCGGTTTAACTTAGGCCTGCCTAAAATTTGCTTTATGGCTTATTTTTTTTAAGTTGGTCTAACTATTTTGTGTATTACAAAAATTTGTGAGTATCTTATGAATAAAAAATAACTATTGAGGATAAGTCCACAAAAATTATTATTTCTGACAATATCACTATTACTTACGAAAATATCTCCAAGAATAAGCACTAATTATATAATAAAACAAATTCTCCTAGACAGTTCAAGTGAAATTAAATCTCAGTTTAATTCTCAATCAAAATATGAACTAAATTTTTGTAGTATCTTCCTTGATTTTTAATTTTATAGTGGAGGGATCAAGTTACAACAAATTTGAGTTACAACAAAGTTACAACAACCATTGTTTTCATTTTCAAAGTCCAAATCGTCGATCCAAACCGTTCAACATGATTATCTAAATAAAATGTACTTGCAGATCAAATTTTACATTTTTGTTGAATTTTTTTACTATTTATTAAGATGGGTACAAAATTCAATGGTCTGAATATGACTATTTTGTGTAAAATACTTGATAAATAGTAAAAAACTTCAAAAAAATGTAAAAGTTGATCTGCAAGCATATTTTATTGTGGAGATCATGTTGAACGGTTTGGATCGACGATTTGGACTTTGAAAATGAAAAAAATGGTTGTTGTAACTTTGTTGTAACTTGATCCCTCCTCATATATATATATAGGCTATGGTGAGTTGTGAAGTAAAACGTCGTTTTACTTCACGCCATATTTTCATTTCGAAAGTCCAAACAACCGATCCGAACCGTTCAACTTTTTCTAAATATTGAAATGTGCTTGGAGACTAAATTTTACATTTTTTGGAATTTTTTTACTATTTATTAAGCCACTTTGAAATCACTGATCCACTGTGAACAGTAAAAAACAGTAAAATTTTCTGGACCACCGGATCAGCGATTTTCAAAGTGGCTTAATAAATAGTAAAAAAATTCAAAAAAATGTAAAATTTGGTCTCCAAGCACATTTCAATATAGAGAACATGTTGAACGGTTCGGATCGGTTGTTTGGATTTTTAAAATGAAAATATGAGCGTGAAGTAAAAATGACCTCTTACTTCACAACTCACCATAGCCCAGCTCTATATATATATATATATATATATATATATACATATATATATATATATATATAAAGTTCTAGGAGCATCAAATGTATGTTAGTGTTTGCTAGACCGACCTTGAGTCTCTCTGTTAACCTTACCAAAAAACATTATGTTTAGTTGTAATTTCCTCTACAAAGAACATTATGTTTGGTTAGTTGACATTAGGTCCCAAATTAGATGTGTCTCATTGCAAATATTTTACCACAACCCCAAATTACATTGCTGCAGTAATAATTATAGACAAATATATTTTTCAATAATAATTATTCTAAACAAATCCCAATAATTGTGAATTGTTGAAATCCATCAATCTTATGGTGATGTGTTTACATTTCAAAATTTTAAACTTTCGAATTAATTTAGTATAAAGTCATGCAGTCAAAATTAGAAGATTTATATATTAAACTTAATGCATTCATTTTTTAAAATATTTTATGACCACTTGACTCTATACAAAATTAATTCAAAAATTTAAAATTTTCGCATGTAGATGCATCACTCGTAAGGTAAATGAGTTTTAAAGGTTGAATTCGTTTCAAGTAACGAATTCAAACTGTTGAAATCCATCTATTTTACGAGTGATGTGTCTATATTTCAAAATTTTAAATTTTTGAATTAATTTAGTATAAAGTCATACGGCTGTAAAGGAGGGTTGACTTATTGGATGTATTCTCGGGCATTAAAGATCTGTTTAATATGATACAATTATGCATTTCTGTTATGAGTATGGAGATTACAAAATTCAGTGATATTTCTGTATATAATCTATTGTGCATATATGTATAGTTTAATTAAACTAGACATGATATTAATTACTTTTGATGTTGAATCAAAATCAATCAATGGTTAAGGTTTGGTGGCTACATCCAAATAATACAGATGCATAATTTTAAAGTCAACACCATTCATCTCTTAACCAATTTATGTAACTTATTTGTATAACACAAATAACTAAGATCAATTAAATTGCCACAAAAAACAATAGTTATTTATATGGAAAAATAAATTAAAACTTAACTGAATTATATCAAAGATTATTCAATAATTTACTTATAACTTCATCTTGAGCCCGGGTCTGATCAGATTCTGGCTTCCTTAAATGGAAACAGTGCCCTTCTCCAATGGCCTCCCAAAATTTCACCTCACCTTTCCATCCACACACCTTCAACTTCTCATAGTAATCTCTTCCCCGATCCCTTAACGTGTCGGTGCCTCCAACCAAGACCAAAACCTGCTCGCACCCTAGCCCGGAAAGCGGTGGTGCATTCTCTGATAACGGGTTGATCCATGGATCATCGAGACCCGTTGTCGATGGACACACTATTTTCCATATGCTTGCTAGCTTCTCGGTTATCACTGAATCGATCTTCTCTGATTCGACCTCTTTTGATGAAAGGAAGTATGGATGGATCAGCACTGCACCTCGGATCTTGACCCCACCATACATCGCCACGTGATGTGCAATGTTTCCTCCAGCACTTTCGCCGCTGACGTATAATCGGGTGAAATCTCCATGTTTGCAAAGCCATGAATCAGGCCCATTATTACCTTGAGAGAGAACCCAATCTAATGCGGCGTATGAATCCTCGTAAGCTACCGGGATGGGGTGCTCTGGTGCAAGTCGATAGTGCACCGACACGGCAATGACATTGCTTCGAGCAACTAATGAGATCATGTATTTGTGCAAGAGCGGTTCAAATGCGGAGCCAAGACAAAACGCGCCACCGTGGAAATGTATCAGTATTGGGAGTTTCTTGTCGGATTCTATTTTGGGGATGTAAAGCCGTGCACTGACGCCGGGCACGATCGTGGTGTCTTTGGAAGAGACGCCGGTGGTTGGATCGGTTGACGGTGATACGAAATCGATACACGTAAAACGCTCGACACGACCGCTCTTGTAAATTCGGATTAAACCCTCCGCATCATAGATGAGTTCATCATGGGTAATTTCCATTCTGACTTTGGAATGAATTATGAATTCTAATATGGAGCAAGAGTTGGAAGGTAGAGGAGAGGAGATATATGCAAGGATTAAATATATAATTTTGTAGCACATAATTAATCATTCAATGCGCGCAGGTGGTTGTTAACGGGTGGAGAGGTTAAGCTATCTTGGAAACTATTTTTATCTATTTAAGAATGCACAAAAGGGTTTACTTAATTATTGGATGTATTCTGGTGCGTTAAAGATCTATTTAATCTAGCTAATTCAATTATGCATTTCTTGTTTAATGTATATTATATATATAGATATATAGATAGATAGATAGATACATAGAGTTGGGCTAGTGTACTTCGCGAAGTAAAGCCAGTGTTTTACTTCACGTTTATATTTTCAATTTTGAAGTTCATAACGTCAATCCGAATAGATCAAGTTGATCTCCGTATTAAATTGTGCTTGGAGATCAAATTTTACAATTTTAAGAAATATTTTAATATTTTTTAGAGTTTTTTAAAATCACTGTTTTTCAGAAAATGATCGGTGGGTCATAAAAAATCAGTGATTTTAAAAAATTCTTAAGAAATAGTAAAAAGTTTCTAAAAAATGTAAAATTTGGTCTCAAAGCATAATTTAAATGGCGATCAACTTGAACAGTTCGGATTGATGTTTTGAACTTGAAATTGAAGATATAGACGTGAAGTAAAATATAATTCAGTAATTTACAACAAAATATACTTCTGCATTCTATTATGCACATGAATTGATGTTGAATCAAGATCAATTAATGATTTAGGCTTGGCATGAGGATGATTAAATAAAAATGCAGGATTATTTTAAACATTGTAAATTTTAGTTAAAAGTGTTAAATTAAGTTAAGAATGTGACATCAGAATATCTCTATGTATTCCATATTAGGAAAAATAATAATATTATACTTGACATATGTAATTAAACCGTAATATCTAGTTCAAAGTTAAATAAATTTGTGCCAATAACTCATATTTGATGGTGGATGGTGGCATAAGTCATGAAACTGTCAACTATAAATAAAGTATAATGGAATAGCAAGGAATAAATTAAAGATCATTTATATTGTCATAAGTTAATCCAATAGAGAGGTCAATTAATTTATTCCACATTATTATTATTGTTAGCTTCATCATCATTATTATTATTTTTCTCGTCGTCATCATCACCATCATATATTATTATTATATTATTATTATTATTATTATTATTATTTTATTATTATTATTATTATTATTATTATTATTATTATTATTATTATTATTATTATTATTATTTGGAGTTGCCTAGCTAGTGTTACTGACATTTTATAATGAATTTAGTTTTTATCCATCCAACCAGTCTCAATAATGCGTAAGACTAGACTATAACATCTATAATTTTTTAAATTTTAAATTAGTTTGTATTTAAAAAAGTTTGCTAATTAATTTTTATCAAATGTGTAAGACAAAAAAAGGAAGAAATTGCTAGCCATAAATATACACCGTATTAATCAAATTGTCATCTTCAATACAACCATAATTTTTTTAAACAACACAAACATAAAATACAACAATATGCAATTCAACAAATATTTAAAGCAATTACTTAAATAATTAGCTCTAACTAAAGAAAAATAGTTTAAGCCGAAATTTTTATTGTTGCCACAAAAAAAAACAAATTAAATGATTACCATCCCGCTGGGATTTTTTTCAATACTACCATCCTCGCTAACCCAGTTCGCGCACCAAATTGGCAGGTGTGCGGACTGAGCTGGCGCACCAAGTGGTGCGCGGACTGGGTTAGCACACCACCCTTTTCACCGTATAAGAGCTGCGCGCAGCTCATTTTGTTGCACAAACGGGAATCCGCGCACGGGCTACAGTAAAAAGGTAAGTTTTTTTTTTTTTACTTTTTTTTTATTATTTGTAAATTAGGTAGTTTGTATAGGTGTCCAAAATAGGTCCAAATAAAGTAGAATTGTAATAAATATTAGAATGATGTCCAAAATAGATCCAAATAGAGTAGAATTGTATTAAATAATTAGAATGATGTTCAAATAGAGTAGAATTGTATTAAATAATTAGAATGGTGTCCAAATAGAGTAGAATTGTATTAAATAATTAAAATAGTGTCCAAAATTGACAATAATTTAAATTAGCTATATGATGTTGTATTTTAGGCCAAATTATTTTAGAAAATTACCAAATTAGACCAACTTTGAGTATGAATGCACCAAATTTACCCTGTGTTGTTTTGATTAACCCAAAATTGAATCGTTGTTTTTACCGATGGTGCAAAAAAATTAGTAAATTATTAAAGTACCCTATTTGAGGTACTTAAGACCAAAATCGACTAGAAATACACCAAATTGTAGTATGGCGTCATCCAGCGGGACCAAGCACACCAGTCTGCCTCATGATGATGTGGACTTGGATTTAGAGTTGGCCCGGACCGTCTTTTCGCATATGACGACCGAGTATATTAGTCCCGTTTGCTGGTTCCCGTACAAGGACCACAAGATCAGAAACTCATATGTAAGTTTACATCTCTATACCGCTTGCAAATAATATACATTTTCATTTGAATAAAATAATAAATTGTATTCGTGTTTATTTTGAAATTAAATGCAGACTCATACTCTGACGTCGACGAGGAACGACCAGATGAATATCCTCTACGACGAGTGATTTGCACCCGCATTGCAGAGGCTGGGTCTGTGGCATGTGTCACAGCTCAGTGACTTAAATGCAAATGTTGCTCTTATATCTGCATTGGTCGAGAGGCGGCGGCCGGAGACCCACACCTTCCACTTACCTGTTGGAGAGATTACAATGTCTCTCCAGGATGTGAGTTGTCTCTGGGGTCTGCCCATTACCGGAGAGGCGGTGACGGGTGTGGAGTACGGAGACTTCGAGCAGCTCGTCACTGACCTGCTGGGAGACGGGTTAAAGAAGCGGAGGGCGACCAAGAAGGGATACGTCTACTCGAAGAATGACATCAATTTACCACACTTGCGGGAGCGGTTCAGGTAACATTTATTTTATAAAATTAATTATTTGATGTCTATTTTTCGTAATTTTCACTAAATTGGTTCGAATTTACAGTGGAGTCCTAGACGAGAATGTTGATGCTGAGATGGTAGATCGGTGGACCCGGGCTTACATCATGGAGATGTTTGCTTGCTGGCTGTTCCCAGATTCATCGGGGAGCACTGTCCCTGGATGTTTACTTGAGTGGCTGAGGGACTTGGTCCAACCGAAACAGATGAACTGGGGTGCAGCGGTATTGGCATGTCTATGTCGGGGTTTGTGCACCGAATGCCAGGTATAAATTATTTTTTGCTTGTATATGAATAATTAAATGGTTACACACAAAAAAAAACCAGAAAATTAACTGTCACTTGTACCTAAATAGATAAACAAGCACAATTTCTACGGTCCAACTGGTCTCCTGATGCATTGGTCATGGACGAGGTTCCCATTCGGCCGTTCACAGCCACGAGAGAAAGGTTGGGCTCCAGATTGGGGGCAGCCCAACGGGATTACATGTTCGGCTTACACGCAGAGATTCTGCTCGAGGAAGACGTACATCCAGACCCCGCACGGCAGACCTATAGGAATAGATTTCTTCCGAAGTCAGTTCGAGCAGATGACTCCTAATAGGCACGTCTGCTGGCAGCCGTATGACACCCGTATTGAGGTTGAGGACGATGTTATTGTCCCTCACTCATTCCTGTATGACCTGCCTCATATATGCCTCGAGCAGCGTCAGTTCTGGTTTGCTCAGGTACCCCTTACATTATTATTGTATTTCAGTTTTGCATCACTTTTATTTATTACGTACGTAGGATTATTTATTTTTATGTACCTGCTGGTACCACTTGTGTTCTACCATTTTGTCGAGCATTATTAGCCTGGACGGATTATGCGTCAATTCGGTATGCGTCAGCCCTTTCCCGTCCTGAATCCCATCTCCAAAGACAAGTGGTACAGCTTCACAAAGAACTGGTCACTACTAGCGGTAAGAATTGGCAGACCGTGCACGCCGATTATGTGACCCGGTGATACGTCCTATCTCGGGAGATGAGGCCGTATGGTAACTCTGAGTTAAGTGATGACCGTCCTGTCCAGGGATGACAGGCCGATGTGCTATCTAAGTTATGAACTCGGGGTATGGATTGAGTTATGTACTCGGGGTATGGATTGAGTTATGTACTCGGGGTGTTTGTGAGAGATTCTGACTCTAACCTGTATAGTCTCTCTATGTGAAAATTGCGTCCCCTGTTTCATGGGAATCACTGCCTTATATAGTCTAGCCATAACTGCCATCTCGGGCGTTTATGGGAGAACGTGGGCAGTTATGTCGTCCGTTACTGGGACGTGGGCATTAAACCGGCCGTTTCTGGGACGTGGGCATTAAGCTAGCCGTTTCCACGGCTATCCCGTATGTCGGTCGGCCTTAACCTATATTCGGGCTGCATGCTTTTGAGGCCTCCGAGTTGGGCCCCAGTTTAGTGAATCTTTGGGCTTTTTCATATGACGTCGGGTTGGCCTTATAAAGGTCCGAATCCCAGTCTTTCATGGCCCAATTTGGAACAAGTAAAAGGGCCTGTGGAACATGGCCCTATCATTAGCCCCCGAAGTCGGAATGCATCAGCGAGATGCTTTCGACTTGAGGGTGAATAACTCATAAAACATACTTTATTAAATGTTATCTATATCTTGAGTTTAAGATATGTCGGTCATCTATCCCGGACACGTAACCCGAAGTTAACGTGTTATCATAGTGAGTAACCTGAGACAACTAAGCGTACTTAGTGTCGAGGATTTTTTATAACCGACGTTAGTGTACTAGTCATACCGTAATAACTCGAGTGTGACATATGATTGTTGATATGTTTCTCACAGTTTAAGTGTCTCGGTATATATTACCGACACACATACGTATATGTATATATATATATTATTTTTTTTTTTTTACGTGACAAGGGAGATAGTATCCGAGTTATTTTTTGACAAGGGAAATGGTACCCGAGTTAGTCAAAAATGAAAGAAGTGAAACATTGAAGTTATAAGTAATCATTAATATTGCAAGAACATAACAAGTCTAAATATAATAAAACATCGAAATCATACAACGCCTCGATCGAGTAAAATATCGAAATCATACAACGCCTAATTAGACTAAACATGGGACATGATGCTATATAGCGCCTGGAAGAATATTTCCACTATGAGCGCCATGTTCAAATAGACGGGTGTGATGTCGTTTCTCGGACCGCTTATACCCTGCCCTGGTCGGTGTCTTCGAAAAGATTGTCGGCGTCGAGTTCATCTTGGGTAGCGGTGTACAAACTCGGGCCTCCAGTATTACGGGATAAACACCCAGGACATTTCCAGAACCGACGTCGAGGGTCCGACCGGCCTTGGATGTCGTAATGGGTGAAGCAACTCCATTCATAGCACCCCCGACATTTTACCATCTCGTGCTGAGCATCTTTGTTACGGCAGATGATGCATCTACGCAACTTGGGTTCGAGATTGAACTTATAGATGTCGTTCTCGTCTTCCTTGGTGAACGAGGGTGCGTTAGCAAGGGTGAGGTCAATAAGGTCACCGATTTGGAGGTCCTCGTTTACGAGCATCCAATCCAGGTCTTTTTCGGGGAAATGTTGGAGGAGTGTCCATCTCTCAGGCCGAGATAGGGCCCGTATTGTGTCCCGAGAATATCGGGAATTGGGGGGAGGCATGTCGTGTCGACGTTTTGACGGTTGGTCGTCGCTATTCTGACTTCGATCGAGAGGTGTTTTGTTTTTAGAAAGAACTCTCTTGATAGGCATCTCGGAGGTTTTGAGGTGTTGAGGAAAAAGATAGGAAAAATGTGCGTTTGTCCTATTAGTGGCTGGTTATTTATAGGCGTTATGGGCGAAGGTTGCCATAAATACCGTGGGCCATATTGTCTAAAATAAGAAGCCGCCAGCTATTAGCCATAAATGTCATTGGGCGTTGTGTAAGTTATACGACATGACAGGCTTTCGGCGTTTCCGAGGTAGTTAAGTTGACTTACGTCAGACGGTATACAGTAGTAATGAAATGCCTATGAAACATATATTAATCAAAACATCCCGAGGTTAGAACCTCGGGGAAGTTTACAAAACAGGCATTATAGAGTTAAGAAGTTTATAAAACCGCCAGTTAACCAAAGGACGGGCTATTCCCGTTATATCCTATACATATCTAAGGATATTCATGGCGGGAGCGCTTAGCCCGGCGTTCTTGAGCGAGACATCCTTGACAGACGAATGTTGTGAAACGTGGATCATCATGGTTCCGAGGTGATCTGCGAGCTAGACATCCGGGATGGAAAGCTTCCTCGCAGCTATCACAGTGGAACATGCGTTGATAATTCCCTCGGGTTTTGCACACAACACATCGGTCCCAAGCTAAAGGGTCGTTGTCTCTTTGCTCGGGATTAAGCGGAGGTAGCTCATCATGCATATCGGGGTTGTTATGTGGAGGAGGTGCGTGAGGTAAAGAAATATCCTTCTCCACTTTAATTTCCTCAGTCTTTACATTGTGATCCGCCATCGTGTTATAGCCCGAGATAGGAAGTATGATTGTAATAGTTGGATGTCCCGTTAACGGGAAGACGGAAGAAGTATTTATAATAACTCGGCATTAATTAGGTGACGCCTCGTCTTCCGTTACCATCCGTCAGACATCAAATCAGTCAGAGTACGGGATTATGGCGCAATCTTCGTGGGACACTTGGCATGTATTAAATTGGAGAGAGTCCGACGGGCAAAAATCGAGGCGTCGTCATGATGAAAGGGAGCAATGCGACGCATCGTGGTGTCTTTTCGAGCCTTGTGCAAGTATTGGCGGGAAAATGGTGACCCTAATATATATACTTCTCCCTGCTGCGTTCACTCAGTATCCGTAATCGTTAGCAAAATCAATCTCGGACAAGAGAGCGAAAGTGATCTCGGAGAGAGGAAGTACAACGTGTGCAAGCGATTTCTCGTGGGTACGTCGGGGAAAGAAGACCGAGGTGCGAAGGGAATTTCGATACTAGGTAAACGTTGCTATCTCGCTAATTGCTTTTTATGTTAACTAATTATGCATATGTATTGCCGAGTTTGAAAGAACGGTTGAACTGGTTAACCCTGGTATGGTAATGTAGTTAATAGCCTATCACAAATTTCATTATCTCGGCAAGTTGTATGTATATGTTTAAAATGATGATTTGTAACTCGGTAGTCCAAACAACACTGGTTACCTAAGCCAATCCTGTTTATTTATAAAATTTAGAAATGGCCGATGAACAAGATGGATCCCGAGATCAATCATCTGATGCCTCCGGGGAGGTATCACCACTGTCTCACCATCCTCCCCGACCAGGTCGGGGAAAGAGTCTGTATGGTTTGACCCCCCCAAATCCCGACATATTACTAGAAGACGTTGAGGAAAATCAAATTAGTGATGAAAGGGAGGACGGAGAAAATCAATCTCGGGGGGAACTTGTCTTGTCCCAAGCCGGAACGTCTCAAGGCCCTCGAAAGCCAAGAAAGAAAAAGACTCATGAAAACATTGGTCCTCGTGAAGGTCGTCCACTTGATTTGAAGTTTCCCACATCGGCTGATATTGCTCCCAAGCGGGTTGTGCAATGCGAAGATTACGCCAATGCCTTTTACGAGGAACTTGTGGATGAGGGCGACCGAGAGGACTATCCTGAACATGTACTTGATTTAGTAGCCCCGGGCCCGGATGACCGGGCACATGACTGGAAACGGGGGACATGTATATATTGGAAAATGCCCAAGTGTGGGTTTAAAATCAGGGTTTCTAGGTTCGTTCGAGAAATATTACGACATCTCGACGTGGCCCCTGCACAGTTAACCGGGCCTGCTTGGTGTTATGTCATGAGCTTCAAATATTTGTTCGATTATATGCCCGAGTTAAAGCTGTATTGGCCGAACGTCGGGTTGTTCTTTCATTATTTTTCTCCCATATATAATACCGAGAGTCATCTTGCAATCCGGAAGCGTGGTAAGATTGCACTTTTTGAGAGTATATCTAAGGTGGACGATTGGAATCAAGGTTGGATTTATCTCGCGAATCCCGGCGATTTGTCTTGTTTCCGCGAGATAAGGAAGGAAATGGCGTCATCTAACGAAGGAAACTTTGGTCCCTAGTTCTCCCCCTTCTCTGACATCGGAAGATTTAAAGGCTGTTGATATTCTTGATGAATATTTCACAAGTTAGTCTTCTGTTTTACCTCGTACCCGATATACCTTTGCATCGCATCTATTCATCAATCATTTTTTATACACAAATTATTAATGCATGTTATTATCGCAGGACGCGGGTTTATGGCTTTACCTTGGAAGGCCGGTCGTTCAGTGCTTGTTTTTGAATCTCCGGAGGACGGCTTCGCGAAAGAGAATTACTTTGCAACCTCTAAAAAGCCGGCTTCCTCTTCCAAGGATCCGAAGACTGCAAAGTCGGGGTCGGGGAATCCTGTAATAATCCGTCCGAAGTCTACTGCAGCAACTGCCAAAGGAGTCAAGGGCAGTGCTTCTGGTTCCTCCAAGCTCGGGAGTTCTCAGAAGAGAAAAGAAGTTCCTGCTACCCCTCCCGTGCGTTTAACAAGACAACAGAAGGGAAAAGAAGTTGCGATAAGAGAACCTGAGTCGAAGAAGCAAAAGGTTCAAGCTGACCTCGTGTTAGGGGTGTCCGAGGTCGCCAAAGAAGAGTCGCCTGAGGTTCTTGTTAAGGCTGCTGAGAAGGATCTTCAAAGAATTATTGAAGAAGCTGCGCGCGACGTGTGGGATCCCGTAAAGGAGTACACCGAACACCTCAAGTCGAATATATCCGAGCAAGGTCGGGCGACTGGATTCGTGTGGGGGACCCATATCTCATAGGGATTTCCCGATAGTATTTTGGCTTACCTCCCTGGATATTCTGACATGCAGGAAGAAGAAGAACATCCCGAGGTCCATGCCGCATTTTCTCGGGAAACGTTTAGGCTGACTACCACCGCTCGTCAGAAAAAATGGGCTGAAGAGCATCCTGATCAAGTGGTTGGTCAGGTGGTAAGGTCGCTGCATGACGCCGGGGTGTACTTTGGGTTCCTGAAGGATATCCTGGAAAATCGTAGTCCTCTTACTATTACTACTGATCAAGAGATGATCAATAAGGCGATCATAGAGAGGGATTATTGGGTTAAGCTGGCGAGGTTGAAAGACCAGGAAAACAAGTTAGCCACCGGTCATCTGGCCGTTGCCAAGGCGAAATACGAGATGGCGAGGATTATTGGTTTGAGGGCTGATGCCGAGCGTAAAGATCACGAGGAGAAAGCGAAGCGCTATAAGCACAAGGCTAAAGAGTGCAAGGATAAGATCGATGTCCTCAATTCTAAGTTGGCGACTCAAGCCAAGGAGGCGGAAGAGATGAAGTCGGAGAATGTCCGACTAAAGGCTGAGATGGAAAGTCTGAAAAAAAAAACACTTAGCAACTTTCTAGGCAGCAAGGCCTTTGCTCAAGCCGTTCCCTACGCGTGTCAAGAAATGATGACAGAGACTGTCTATACTTATTTGAGTACGCTGGCCGGAATCTACCCCTTCAAACCCGAGCATCTGGGTTTTACTAAAGTGGAACCCGAGAAGCTTGTTATCAAAGATCTCTCGAGTTATAGTTGGGACGAAGGGAGGGATGTGTTATTAAACCCGGATGGTACTCCATTCCAGAAGGAGCTGGAACTTGAAAACCATCCGTTTGGGAGGATCATCCATCCTTGGCCGAAAGACAAATGGCCTAAGTGTCTCGAGCTTCCTGATAACGAAGCCGAAGGGTTGAATGACGGGTTTCCATCCGAGACCTCGGAAAGCGAGGAGGATGACACAGAAGACGCCGAGGTGAACACTGCTATAATCACCGAGGTTAATATCGGGACAGACCCAGTTGTCCCGTCAGAGAACCCTATAGATTCACAAGGTGATGGAAACGGTCCGGAGGATGTTTCCAGCTTGCCTTGTGACGATGGAGCCGGTGCTCTTGAGTCCGATAAGGTTCCGACCTCGGTAAGCAAAAACTTCTATTATCCAGATATCGAAATGTTACTTTCATACTTAATCTTACTCCTTTTATTATGTCTACAGGAAGTGTAATGGTCAAGCAGTGGATGCAACGTCGATTTTTCTAGTGTGTGGAAATTTTATTTGTACCCCCGGGATGTGGGGGTCTGAACAATGTTGTGTCGTATTATTTTATTTATACCCCCGAGATGTGGGGGTTTAACAGAGTATGTTGTACTAGTATTTTTATATCCTCGGGATGTGAGGATTAACAGTATTTGTGTAATGTGTTTAAACTTTTATTGCATTTACTTTATCTTTTCCCGAGATTCTTTTCGTTCTTGAAATATATCTCGGTATATTATTTGAAGTTCTCGTTGCATTCATGTGACGTATCTCCCGAGATTCTTTTCGGTTTTAAAATATATCTCGGTGTATTATATGAATGTCTTTGTAAACGAGCCTAATATTAAGGATAACCTTCTCCCCCTTTTTTTATCTTTATTTTCGACTAGTGGTCAACATCGGGGAAAAGGAAAGTCGGGAAAAACGTATGCGTTACCCCTTAGGATTTTCGATAAATGTTTCCGACATTCAAATTACTGATCATCAGTCGTCGTCCCTTGGGACTACATTAAGTTGTATGTATATGTCAGGAATAATACTCGAGATAAATTCGTTGCCATAAAAGGTTTTCGTTCATATAATCTCGGACCCAAAACACAATCATTCATAATATTGATAAAAGTTTAGAACCATACAATAAATCATAAAAAATAAAGGCTTATCTCGTCTTAAATGTAAATGACATACATTAAATGTAGAATTTCCGGAGATGACAAGTATTCCATGGACGCGTGAGTATGAAACCACTTGGGTCTTCTAACTCGTAAGCGCCTTTTCCTCGTGGGCGGATGACTTTAAAAGGTCCCTCCCATTGAGGAGCCAATTTACTAACATGCTTGCCGGTTGCTTCCACTGTCTTGAGAACTAGATCGCCTGGTTGGAATTCCCGAGGTACCACATGCTTATCAAATGCACGTTTAACCCTGCGTTGATACTCCGTGGTGCGGATGCGAGCCTTTTCCCGACCTTCTGTGATAAGGTCGAGTTCAGCAGCACGGGTATCGCGATTCTCCTCAGTGGAATATGTCAGAGTGCGAAGAGATGGTTCCATCATTTCAATAGGGGTAACTGCTTCCATCCCAAACACCAAAGAATAAGGCGTTTGTTGCGTGGCTTCGCGAGGTGTTGTGCGATAAGCCCACAGGATTCCATCGAGGAGGTCGGGCCAATTCTTTTTGTTTGCCGCCACTTTTTTCTTGAGTCCATCCAGGATAGTGCGGTTGGTAACTTCTGCCAATCCGTTGCTAGCCGGGTGGCTGACCGAGGTGAAATTGTTTTGGATACCCAAGTTGGAAAGGAACGTCACGGTGCTGGCTGCATTAAACTGTGTTCCATTGTCCGAGATGAGGGCATGTGGTATGCCAAAACGACAAATGATGTTCCGCCAGATGAACTTTTCTGCTGCGGCGGCAGTGATGTTGGCTAGTGCTTCGGCTTCCACCCATTTGGTGAAGTACTCGACGGCTACGATAATCCAACGGCGCTGTCGGACAGCTGTGGGAAACGGACCGACTATATCTATCCCCCATAGGTCAAAAGGCCAAACCCCGAGATGGATATCTGATCGTATGCCGGGATGTTGCTCAACTTGCTGTGGTATTGGCAGCGCTCACATTTTCGAACCAAATTTGTCGCATCTTGCTGCATAGTCGGCCAATAAAAACCGGCTCTGAGAATTTGCTTAGCTAAAGTTTTGGCTCCTTGATGACTTCCACAAATGCCCTCATATACTTCGGAAAGCATTCGTAAAGCCATTTCCTCATTAACGCACTTGAGCCAAGGTCGCACGTATCCTCGTTTGTATAGGTGATTGTTGAATATGGAGTACATCGGTGCGATTCTCTTCAAACGTCGGGCTTTCAACTGATCTGTGGGAAGAATCCCAGTGTTGAGGAAGTTCCACATCGGGGTATACCAGGATTCCCCAGGGTCATTGATGGCAAGTACGTTGGTGGTTTCAAGATTGATGCTGGATTCTGGGATATCCATAACAATTACGGGGCGATCTTTGTCCAGATTACCCGCGGCACCGAGTTTGGATAAAGCATCAGCTTGGCAGTTCTTGTTGCGCGAGACATGCTGAATATTGACTTCGTCAAAATGACCTTTAAGCAGATGGAATTGTTGTCGGTATTTGCGTAACTTCTCATCCATAACTCGGCATTCATCATTGATTTGTTTGACCGCCAACTCAGAATCACTGCGGAGATGAACCTCACGGGCGCCCATTTCTTTGGCTAGTTTGAGGCCTGCTATCATGGCCTCATATTCCGCGGTATTGTTTGTTACTGGGAACTGGAAGTGAAGAGCATAGTTCAGGGTCTCCCCTTGTGGGCCAGTAAGGAACACCCCGGCTCCTGCCCCTTGTAAAGAAGAGGCGCCATCGACATGGATTGTCCAACGTCCCTCAGATTCAGGAGGAACTCCAGAATACTCGGCGATGAAATCAGCGAAGATCTGAGATTTTAGTGCATTCTGGGGGTGGAAGGAAACATCGAACTCTGATAATTCGAGCGCCAAGCTAACAATCCCCCGGATGAGTCGAAGTTTGCGAATGCCTTCTTGAGGGGAATCCCGGTGTAAACCTTAATGGAATGGGATTGAAAATAAGGCCTCAATTTCCTTGCAGCTATGACCAGAGCATACGCTGCCTTTTCAATCTGAGAATATCTGGTTTCAGCATCTCGGAGTACATGCGAGACGAAGTAAATTGGCTTCTGATCTCGCCCTTCTTCTCGAACAAGGGCAGCACTTACTGCATGACCCGTCGTTGCCAAATACAACACGAGGACGTCGCCCGCTGTAGGCCTGCTGAGACATGGCGGATTGGCAAGATATGCTTTTATCTTTTCGAAGGCCATGGCACATTCCTCTGTCCACTCGAACTTGGCCGACTTGCGCATGGCTTTGAAGAACGGGAAACAGACGTCCCCGGATCGGGCAATGAATCTGTTGAGGGCAGCTAACTTTCCCGTAAGGGATTGTAGCTCTTTGAGGTTCCGAGGTGGCTTCATATCGAGGATGGCTTGTGACTTGGAAGGATGGATCTCTATACCTCGCATAGAAACCATGAAACTGAGGAATTTACCACCAGTTAGTCCGAAAAAACTCTTCTTTGGGTTGAGTTTCTTGCTGGCTGAGTTTAGTGTCGCGAAGGTCTCTCGAAGATCTCGGACATGATCGAAGTCGGACATGCTCTTGACAAGCAGGTCATCTACATACGCCTCTACATTCCGTCCGATCTGTTCCTGGAACACTGTATTGACCATGCGCTGGAAAGTGGCCCCAGCATTGCGTAACCCGAAGGGCATTACCCGGTAGCAATATAGCCCCGAGTTGGTAGTGAAGGCGGTCTTTTCCTCATCATCTTGGTTCATCCGGATTTGGTTGTACCCGGAGAATGCATCCATAAAACTGAGATAGGCATGTCCCGAGGTGGAGTCGACCAGTTGATCGATTTTTGGCAAAGGAAATGGATCCATAGGGCATGCCTTGTTAAGATCCGTGTAATCGATACACATGCGCCAGTCGCCGTTGGACTTTTTGACAAGCACGGGATTGGCTGTCCATTCGGGACACTCGACGTTTCGGATGAAACCTGCGTCGAGCAGTTTTTGGACTTCGCGTTTTACGGCCTGCTGCCGTTCTTCCCCCATATTGCGTTTCCGCTGCCTAACCGGCTTTGAGCCCGGCTTGATGTGTAGTCGGTGTTCTGCTATTGACCTCGGAATCCCCAGCATGTCGGCTGCTGTCCAGGCAAAAACAGACTGGTTTTCTCGGAGAAATTTAATTAATTCTTCCTTCGCTTGCCCCTGGACTGCCTTTCCGACATTGATTGTTCTTCCCTCGCTTAAATCGATTTGTTCGACCTCGTCCGCCGGCTCAAGGGAAACTTTGGTCTCAGCCTTATCAATTGGATCCAGCGTTAGATTGGTGTTAGGAGGTAGGTAATCAGTACTTGAACGCAACCGAAGTTGGTTGATCTTTGCATCCGATTGCTCAACTTGGTGAACGGATCCTCCTTCACTGTGAATGGAAGTCAGGTAGCATTCACGGGCCACTTGCTGTTGACCACATTCTTCTCCTATCCCATTATCTGTATGAAACTTGATTTTCAAGTGGGAAGGGGAAATGATGGCACCGATCTTGTTCAGAGTTCCTCTCCCTAGAATCGCATTGTATGCTGAGGGAGCATTAACAATGAGGAAGTCCACCATGACTTCCACTGTTCGAGGATGGGTGCCAAATGTAACTTTGAGGGGCATCATCCCCCGAGGTCGAAGGGCATCGCCTGTAAAACCTATCAGAGGGGAAATGTGTTGTTGGAGGGCACGAATATCGAGGCCCATCTGTGTAAAGGCCGATAGGTACAGGATGTCTGCTGAGCTTCCAGTGTCGACTAACACCCTTTTAACCCGGTGTGTGTTAATCTTGAGATTCAACACTACAGGGTCGTCATGCGGGCTCGAGATGTCTCCTAAGTCCTTCTCGGAAAAGGATATTGCTTCCTCGGGTCGCGGTCGCTTCTTGTCAGTGGCAGTTTCAACCTGCAGAACTGTAGGGTATGGCTTTCGGTTGTCCCGAGGTGCGATTTTTCGGATGGCACTGCGATGGCCACCACTGATTACGTTGATGACTGGACTGTTCTGTCTCTCTTGGCGTCTGTTCTCGGTCCCACCTTGAGTCTGGGGACTAGTTTGTCCAACCCTGGGTCCAGTATAATCTTCTCTGTAAGGGATAGGTTTCTTGAAAATCTTACCCTTACCATTGTATTTCCTGGAGTATTTTCTGAAGAAGTCGGGGTTGATAAACTCGATCAGCTTACCCTCCCGTGCTAATCTTTCCAGGATGTCCTTGAGTTGAAGGCAATCCGCAGTGGAGTGCCCGCTGAATCCGTGGTACGCACACTCCTGAGAGTTATCTTGAACTGCAAAAATGCCTTTAGGCAATGGGGGTGGGAGCTCAAACATTTCTTCAATGATGTTGTACATCTCGTGTCGCTTCTTGGTGAGAGGTGCATACTTCACGAAGTGTTGGCGGTATCCCTCAGTGCCAGATTTGTGCTCTTGCTCGGTTGGCTGGTTTGGTTGGTTTCGCCGAGGTTCTCTTTGGTTGCGAAACCTGTTTTGAGCTGGTTGTTGGTTGGTTTGACGTCGGGGAGACCGAGATCTAGGCCTCATGGGGCTCCCATTGTCATCTTCAGCGTGGATGTAGCCTTCCGCAAAGGTTACGAATTCTCGTAAAGTGGTCATCTTTCTCATATGGGCTTCGTAACGCAAGGTTCCTGGACCCCCTTTGCGGAGTCCCTTCTTGATGGCAGCCAGAGCAAATTCTTCATTCAGGTTTTGAACTCGCCGGGATGCCTGTATAAAACGGTTGACAAACGCGCCTGTTCTTTCACGCTGTCCCTGGACGATATCCAGGAGCATTTCGCATGTGGCGGGTGGAGGTTTTATGATCGTGTACCTTTCCAAAAACAGTTTTGCAAAATCTTCGAACTTGTTAATGGACCTCCGAGGTAATGTCATGTACCAGTCCCACGCTTCTCCAGTCAAACAGGTGGTGAGACTCGGCACATGATGGCATCAGTAGCTCCGAGAAGGCGGAGTCGCTCAAGGAACCCATACACAAAGTTGTGCGGATCCTGTGTATCTCCACTACCCCGGAAGCTGGGAAGGGTTGCCGGATACTTGAAATCCAACATGGAATGGCGGTAGATATCTCTGGATAACGGGCCATCTTCGATTCCCATAGGGCGAGAATAGGAGCCTGCCTTTTGGGACTCGAGGTCAGCCAGTTTGGTCGCAAGTCTGGCTTGGATCAATTCTTCGACCTGAGCCATGCTGATACCTCGGGTAGGGGTAGGTGATCGCCGCCTCCTTCTTCGGTCATCGCGGCGTGTTCTATCCCGACCTCGGGGCGGACTCTGGTTACGTTCTCTATGGGAGCGAGACTGTTCTCGGCGAGAGGTTCTCGGCCCTCCGCCTTGATAGGCTGATCCTCGCTCGTTGATACGGTGGATCTCGGGACCTGCGGCATGTGGTTCTTCCTCAGGATGAGGTCCCCCATTCTCGTCCTGACCTTCCGGGCGTCTTCCCACATCGGGGTGTACCCCTGTTGGTACGGCATTCTGGTCCCTGCGCTCGGATTGGACCTGTTGCTCTGGTAGTGAAGGGGTATCTGTCTCGTTACCGGTTCGGCATTGTATAAATCGAGAGCCCAGGTTCCTCGGGGAGACATTTACTGCTCGGCTGTGGACACGATTTGCCGATAATGGCCGAGGTACAGGCATGTTGGGAGTCACAATTGGATTTGTAGGCCGTATTGGCATTTGCTGAGAATATGGAGTGGGACCCGTCATGGGGTACATCCCCTGGGTACCTCCCGGCCCCCATTGTCCGGAGGGTGCAACATATGGGATCGTACCGTATTGGGGACCAATTGGAGTGTAAGGTGTGTAGGGGGTCGCACCATATTGGTACAACGGTGTTTGGTAGTACGGTATGTACGGTATTTGATAGGTACCCGCTATCGGATTGTAATAAGTACCGTTTACCTGATTGTGAAATGTACCAGCCATTTGATTGTGCTCAGTGTGGAGTGGCGTGGTAGTGTTTTCTTCGGTGAACAGAGGTCGAGTGACGTCGGGGCTTGTGCGACGAGGTTGAGCAGATTGGGGACCATGGGGTCGCATCATTGAGCTGCTAGGCCTCGCCCCTAGAGGTTGGCTCTGCGAAGTGTTCACTGTTGGTGGCGTCACCCCGGGAGGGGGTGTGATTGTTACTCCTGGAGGGGTCGTCACCCCCGGAGGGAGCAGGGTCGATGTGGATGGATGAGCCATCTAATTCGTCGAGCGAGCTAGGCGTGGCCCCACGGTGGTTGATACGTCCTATCTCGGGAGATGAGGCCGTATGGTAACTCTGAGTTAAGTGATGACCGTCCTGTCCAGGGATGACAGGCCGATGTGCTATCTAAGTTATGAACTCGGGGTATGGATTGAGTTATGTACTCGGGGTATGGATTGAGTTATGTACTCGGGGTGTTTGTGAGAGATTCTGACTCTAACCTGTATAGTCTCTCTATGTGAAAATTGCGTCCCCTGTTTCATGGGAATCACTGCCTTATATAGTCTAGCCATAACTGCCATCTCGGGCGTTTATGGGAGAACGTGGGCAGTTATGTCGTCCGTTACTGGGACGTGGGCATTAAACCGGCCGTTTCTGGGACGTGGGCATTAAGCTAGCCGTTTCCACGGCTATCCCGTATGTCGGTCGGCCTTAACCTATATTCGGGCTGCATGCTTTTGAGGCCTCCGAGTTGGGCCCCAGTTTAGTGAATCTTTGGGCTTTTTCATATGACGTCGGGTTGGCCTTATAAAGGTCCGAATCCCAGTCTTTCATGGCCCAATTTGGAACAAGTAAAAGGGCCTGTGGAACATGGCCCTATCACCCGGCTTGAAGCGATGGGCGACAGGATCCCTGACGAGCTCCAGTCGTATGCTTTCGATACATACGATCAGACCTATCGCACTTGGTATCAGGAGTATTGTGCCTTCATGGTGTACTTGCATAGTCAGATCACAGAGATGAACACGAAGCTGCTCCACGTATGATGCGACACGGTTAGTGACGAGTATGGCTTCATTCCATGCTCTGGCTCGGCTGCACAGATTGTAAGTCTTTAATTTTTTTTGTTTAAGAAAATTATAAAAATTCATTTGCAATTAGAACTAATTTTTTGTAATTTTAATTCGCAGGTACTCATGAATATCAAGCAAGTGCTGATGAGCGCAAGATACGCCGTCTCAAGAGGCTGGAAGGCTATCGGGAAGAAGTGATTGTGTATGTCTGCATCACCGGTCGTCGTCGCCGGGTACCAGGATCAGCTCGAGAGGGTTCTCAGGCTTTCAGATCTGTCCCGCTATGAAGATTTGAAAGACTACAACGATGATGATTCTGTGGAGCCTATGAGCACGGCAGGCCGCATTTGAGGCTGCTGGGCTTGCAGCGGTACGTATATTTTTGTAATCATTTTTATAATCATCTTCATTGTGAAACCTAATTATCTATTTGTTTCAGGGAGATTTACTCAGCAGAGATAAGGAGGACCAGGCGGACCCACTCACAGAGTTTTCGTTTCACTTGGGCTCTCAGTACAGTACTTACACGCAGGAGTACGACTCTCCTACATTTTACACACAGGAGGAGCCACTCCCACAGTCCAGTGCAGCAGGATGTCTCATATAGACCCGTGTACTCTACAGAGGATACACGTGAGGTTATTTTCGGACCTGCTGCAGATGAGGGACCACACGAGGAGACACTTTTTGGGGAGATACATGAGGAGACCCCACCATAGCCATCACGAGCGTACACACCGCTGGTAGAGAGGGAGTGTCAGGAGGAGGGGTGGGGTAAGAGAGTTAGGAGAGAGAAGAAGCCGTGGACACCCTCGAGCAGATAGGATGGAGTTACTTGTCTGTAGTTTATGTTTTTGGATATTATTTCGGTATTAGTTCTTATTATTTGGATGTTTTATTTCAATATTATTTTGATATTAGTTCTTATGTTGTTTAGTTTTTCTGTTGTTTAGTTCTTCCGCAGTCAATTTAACACACTAATTTTTATATTATTTGCCTGCCTGCTATCTTGCGTCTAATGAAATGAACACCGTTAAAAATAAAACAGAATTTTCAGACACCCGTTGCAAAAATAAAAATAAACCCTAAAACCAGTCAGCCCACTGAGCCCGCTAACCCAGTCTGCGCACCAGCCAATTTGGTGCGCGAACTGGGTTAGCGGGGGTGGTAGTATTGAAAAAAACCCCAACGGGGTGGTAATGATTTAATTTGGTTTTTTTGGGGTGGCAACAATAAAAATTTATGTAGTTTAAGCCATAACTTATTATGTTTTATGTCATTTTAATTTAAAATAAACAACTTATTTCATCGTAATTGTAATCCGCAACCAAACATGAACATAAGGCATGATTCCTGAAGAGCCGTTCCTAAAACTATCAAGAACGGTTCTTTTAATGAACTGATACTAATAATACACAATCAAGAACGGTCAAATGTAAAGAGCCGTTCCTGATTCGGCCAGCACTATCAGGAACGATCTATAAGATACGACCGTTCCTGATAACCACAATCAAGATCGGCTGTTTAATATGTCCGTTCCTGATATGTATCTGTATCGGTTTAATGATAAATCCGACATTGATGGGCTGATACTAATTGTACTTTTTCTACTAGTGATCTCACCTCAATGCTCGGGAGAAATCATATAATACACCATTAGGAGAAAATAAATACCAACAATTTACATCTAAGTTTTTACAGTATTATTTCATTTATTACAAATGTCGGTGAACTTTGCTCACTGACCTTAAAAAAACAATTTACATGTAAGAGGAAAGAAAATGATAAGTTTTATGGACATCATTACTTCATAAGTAGCGTTTGTTTATACCAAATATTTTATGAGCTGCCTCCTTAATTTTTTAAGCCATAAAATCAAATGTTGTTAGAGTTTGCT
The DNA here is from genome assembly GCA_025461045.1 of Carex parvula. NCBI lineage: Eukaryota > Viridiplantae > Streptophyta > Magnoliopsida > Poales > Cyperaceae > Carex > Carex parvula. The sequence goes on from JAJGRW010000926.1 coordinate 467,837, forward strand.
ACAACCAATCTGGAGTCTAGCTCTATGTTAATTAACCTAACCAAAAGTGGCTTCCTCCCCTACTGACTCTCTCTGTACAAGACACGAAGGATTTCTGCTCTAAATGGAAAAGATGGAGATGAAGAAAACAAATGATTTTTGTAATCGGTATATTGTTTACAGTGGTAACTATTGCTATTTATATTAAAAAGAGTATTAAAATTTTACCGTTGGTACTATGTCTATTTTCGGTAATCTACTATTAGTACCGATGCTCTACCTATTTATTCCTTTTTTCTAAAAATACAAATTAAAGAACAGATGTTTTTCTTATTATAATCGTAGTTGCTTGATCGATGATGAACGACTGAGATCAATTCTCCAAATTTTTATTATTTTCAACACTCTCCAGTTCTCAAGCTAGGAATGTATTTATCGTACAAATTGTTTCGGATCCAACTCTTTGGTAAAAACATCTGCTAATTGTTTTTCACTCCTTACAAAACGGAGTTTCTATAATTTTCTTAGCTTGGACCTTCTCTCTATTAAAGTGGCAATCTATTTCTAAATGTTTGGTTTATTCGTGAAACACCGGATTCAATGCAATATTCAATGCAATGTGTCGTGCGGACTGCGGAGTTGTTGGTTAAATTCAATGCCCCTATCCTTAAGTAATTGTTTGAGTCATATCAATTCGCTCGTAGTGGATGTCATGGTCCGATATTTCACCTCGGCGCTAGATCGTATCATGACATTTTGTTTATTGTTTTTTCATGTGACTAAATTTTTGTTTACAAATATGTAAAAAATTGGTAGTGAATTTTCTATCAAAATTTCCGACTCAATCTATATCAGAATAGTCACATAATATTATAATTGTTATTTTTTATCCATTATTTCTTAGTGGAGAGCATCTAAATGTGATGTACTTAAAAAAGGTCAGCACAATGCTCGTCTAAAGTACTATATATATATATAGAGTACGCGTAGCATAGAGGCCCTCCGTGCTACAGCTCAATTTTTGAGTTTTCAAAATTCTAACGGTCGATCCGAACCGTTCAACATGATCTCCATATGAATATGTACTTGCAAACCAAATTTTACATTTTTTAGAAATTTTTTACTATTTATTAAGCCACTTTGAAAATTGCTGATCCAATGGTCCAGAAGATTTTATTGTTGTGTACAAATGCTGTTTTTTCAAAGTGGCTTAATAAATAGTAAAAAAATTCTAAAAAATGTAAAATTTGGTTTGCAAGTACATATTCATATGGAGATCATGTTGAACGGTTCGGATCGACCGTCAGGATTTTGAAAATTCAAAAATTGAGCTATAGCACGGAGGCCTCTATGCTATGCATAGCACCGTAGACACTTCCTATATATATATATATATATATATATATATATATATATATATATATATATATATATATATATATATCCCAATGATTGTCATGAGGCAGCAAATGACGCAATTTAGTTTTTAGTATTCTAAATCAAATATGAAGATATAAATTATGAAGTGATTTTTTCACCCATATCTGCCATGACATCTGATATAAGAAACTTCCAAACCAGCAAGGGACATGCATTCGCCTCCAAACAAACTCTTTTTCTCGTATTATTCATCGATCTTTTTCAAATTACATTTATTGCTGGGTCAGAATTTAAATTCCGGTCCAATAAAGGAGGATTGTAATTAATTAATACAGCAATGGAAATTGAAAGGCTGGAGACCTGAATTTTATATTACAATAAACTTCTGTTGAACTCTCTTTGATTTTTTTCATATTCGAAATTGTTTCTGAAAATTTTTATAACGCAAAACTTTACATAACCGTACATTACATGATTAGTTTTAAAAAAAATTCACAACAAGAATAATTGAATAACAATTTTCAGAATCGGATCAAATATATTTTTATTCTTTCTTTTTAAAATAAGGTGGCAACTTGCTATTTTACAATTTTTATTAATAAGAAAAAATATTTGCTTCTCACTCAAGTCCTTACATTCAAAAGAATTTTTATCACCTAAGTTAACATAATATTTTTGTTTGGATCTAAACCGTCTAATCAGAATCCGCACGATTATTAAAGTGACCACATGCGTTTCACCTCGGACCAAATTGACCCGGATTTCTATCGGACAGCCGTGATCTAATAATATGTTATTCACATTTCATAGAATTCGGTAACATAATATTTCTGTTTGAATCTGGACCGTCCAATTAGAATAGATTATTAAATTGAGTCTATTTTAAATATAACATGTAATCAAAGCTTTACAGAAAATCCAAAGGGACAGGCGCTTGAAAAGAAGTCCACGAATGGGGGCTTCTTTAAATTCCTTCCGATCTTTTACAATGAACAGAGGAGAGATATATAAACCGTCTTGAAAACCCCTCGTATTCTTCATCTTTTCAAAAGATTACAAATATTTATTGCTTGGGGGAATTTCACGTATACCCCTCAAAAACTTCAAAATTACGTATTTCCCCTCTAAAGTTTGAAATTACGTATTTACCCCTCTAAAACTTCAAAAACTCACAAATTTATCCATTTTATTGTCTTTTATATATTAAAACTCATTCTAAATTTATAAAATACCCATTTTACTCTTTATTAAAAGCATAAAATGCCCATCAAATGGGTCCGCAGAATGCCGGTCACTACAGCAAAATTGGGTATCTGCGACCGGTAATAGCGACCGGTACTGTCGCCGATCGCTGAAATGTTTTTTCCCAAAAAAAATAAATAAAAGCATTAACACTTCGGAGACCAATATTATCAGCGACCGGCGCCGTGAATTTCAGCGACCACAAGAGCACCGATCACTGAAAGTATTGGTAAAAATAGTGATTTGGGCGCCAGATCGAAAACCCTCCCGCGCCAGATCGAAAACCCTCCGCCCAAAATTTCAATTTCGCTGAAAATTTTCTCCACTCGCCCAAATTTCAATCAAAACCCTCCCGTGAATTTTCTCTCCACTCTCCGCTCTCTCCCTTACTCTCTCCCTTACTCTCTCTTGCTCTCTGCGATGAACCTCGGAAGAGAGGCGATGAACCTCGGAAGCGGAGATCGGAGGAGAGGCGATGAACCTCGGAAGCGGAGATCGGAGGCGAGGCGACGAACCTCGGTACCGGAGATCGGAGGCGAGGCGACGAACCTCGGAACCGGCCGAGCTACACGGACCGTTCGGTTTGCTCTCTTACTGGTAACCCTTGATTTCTTGATTTTGTGCTTTGCCTTGCGGCTTGTGACTTTGTGTGTTGTTTGAGGCCTTCGTGTCTTCTTGCTTGAGCTGCGGCCTTCATGCTCGCTTGACCTTCTCTGTGGGTTGGCTCTGATCATCAAGTAAGTATACAGTTTACTAGGTTAATAGCTTGTTGTACCGGGCCTTTACTTGCTATGATTGTTGATCCAGTAGGAACAAGAACTCCATTGGTTTTGTAAAACAGAAACAAAGCTATTGACATGTTTTTATCCCAGCCATTTTGGTGAATTGGGATATAGTGCTGGTTAAATTACCAAAACATGCGTTAAGAATATTTAACTAAATCTTGTTTATGTAATTAAGACATGTGTTAACAAGATTTAGTTAAATTACCTGAATACCCTATATATATATATATATATATATATTGATTTTATCAGAAAATCAGCTTTTTAATCTAGCATCAATTGCCTAACTTTGTCTTAATCCATGAAGCGGCTCAAAACTACAATAAACCTAATCCATGTCTACTATAAAGCAAATTTGTATTGAAATAGAAGGTATTATAAAGAGTAGGAGAAATCAGGGTCATTCTTATTACATAATTTTTTTTTCCTCAAAGGTTACCAGTATAGTAATAGACCTGATATCTACAGAAATAGTAGACCAAAACACAAACTAAAAGAAACATTGGCAATAGACCACCAGCTTTCATTCATCTCAGCAAAAATAGAAGCAAATTAAGAAACAATCACAGGTTCCTTGTAATTTACTGACAAGGTCAGGTGAGTTAACAATTAGTCTACTATTTCTGTAGATATCAGGTTTATTGACAATTGGTTTAAATATAACTAAATCTATCTTGTTTAAATTTTAGGTGTTGGCCGGGAAAGCCACGTCTCCTTTTGCAATTTACTTGGAAAATCTTTTGTTCTTTGCGAGGACTTATCCAGTAAGTATTTCTATTTGTATCTGTGTAGAAAGAAGAGCTTCCTCCTAAAATTCATGATTTTTTTTTTCAATAATCTAATGATTTTTCATGATCTGTACAGAAAGACCCAAATCTATTCCTGCAATTAATGAACTTCTTGAAAGTGCTCTATTAAAAAGGCTCTGTTCTTCTTACCGCTTGTGTATCCTCTCAGGTATAATTTAAAAAGGCTCTATTATTTAGATAGAAACATGACAAAAGTCAGGCCTTGTACCAGAGGTGTCGATTGTAACCTGGTCGCTTGTGTTTTCACCAGTTTATTTAGATAGAAACATAAAAAGGCTCTATTTGTGACTTGACCTGCTTTCAATGACTCAAAAGGCGAGCCATTTTCACATTTAGATTCTATCTGGTACTGTCATGTACCTGTTATGTTGCCAATATTATGGGTTCAACCCTATTTCTTTTTGTTGATATATTTGGTTTTTAGCTGTACCAGTTTGGATTGTTAAATCAACTCTTAGTTGAGATATAATTGAATGATAGCAGACGAATTAAGGTAGAATTCACTTAAATTAATGCTTAATTGAATATTGAAGTCAATCTGGTTTATGCAAAAAATATCGTTCTTAAGTCTATGTTGCTCCCAAATGATATGAAGTTTGGTTGCTCCTAAGTCTATGTTTATTAATTCTTATTGACAAACTCGTTTAATCAGCTGAATTTGATATTCTTTTAGCTAAGTTATAATGCAAAGTGGTTAAATTATATACCAGGTTATTGCTGAAAGATGGGTCTGCCCAAAACCGGTGTTGACATGGAGGAACAAACATTGGAAATTGGCATGGGTAAGTTCTGAGTTTTGTTTTGACTACTTTTGATCTTGTAATTAATGTTCCTTTTTGCTTTAGGAGATACCTTATGCTGAATTTGTCTTATTATTTTTTTTGTGGTTTAGAGTACAGGACTGTTTCTGGTGTTGCCGGACCTCTAGTTATTTTGGAGAAAGTCAAGGTACATAACAATCTGACCATGCTTATTTAAGAAAAAATTTAGATTGCAGGATAGTTATCACTTTAGTGCAGAAAAAAAATGCATAAACTGCTCTGTTATAATATTTTTAATGTAGAATTCTTGTTTCAGGGCCCAAAATATCAGGAAATTGTAAAGGGAGGGTCCTTGCAAGTTGATTATAATGCTGTTGTTTGTTTCACAATTGCTCTTTTCTTTAGAAAGCTAATTAATTATAGAAAATGAATATTACAACTGTTATGTATGTGGGCCTGATTCTAGGAGTATGCGGGGGGTGGCAGGGGGGCGGCAGCCCCCTGCGAGCGTTGTCTGAGGTTACGAAGCACCGCTCTATCGAGCTTGGCGAAAATTATTTTCGAGAAATCAATTGCATATGAATTCTTGTATCCGACGGCCCAGATTAGTCAAGTTACCCATTAATTTTCAATTGGTTGAATGATTGGTGGAATAGAATTGATTGGAATAGAATTGATTTAAAATTGTTATTGTAAATGGTTGTAATTGTGGATTTTAATTACTATTGTAAATTGTTGTAATTGTGGATTTTAATTACTATTGTATCGATGTCTTGTATTATGTGTATGCATGTATCGATGTTTATGTTGTATGTTGGTACGTGTGGTACCAACTATTAAATGGTGCAAATTTAAATAATATAATAAAATCTAGAAAACTGGTTTTAGGTATCAGCGACCGATTTTAGATATCAGCGACCGACACATTTGGTCGCAGAAAGTTTTTGCTGACGTCAGAAAAAAACAACAGCGATCAAAAAAATGTGGTCGCAAAAGATTATCAGCGACCGGGTGACGTATTATCAGCGACCGGTGACGTCATCAGAAGAGTATCAGCGACAATGCTTACAGCGACCGGAATATCAGCGACCAAACTTGACTTTCTGCGACCGGAATTTGTATCTGCGACCGGCGACGTAAGTATCAGCGACCGGATTTCCGGTCGCTGATAGTCTGTTTTGCTGTAGTGGGTGCGGCCGTGGTGAAAATCGAAATTCTGAGAAACGATGGTTATTTGGTTTTTTTTTTTTTAACTATGTTATAAATAAAAATTACGGTATATGTTTTCATCATATTTGATTTGGCAGGATGTCAGAAATAGTAAACTATATTAAGAAGAAAGAATTTAGTATACGACATTTTATAACATGTCATTTATAGGATTCTCTTTTTAGAGATTTAAGTTACTATAAATTATGTCATTACTCTTTGTAATAAAATCAAAGAATGTAATTAAGTTTCCTCATAAGATTTTGTTTCTTGTTTCTCTCTTATTTTGGGCCTCTCTTCTTTTGAAAACCCTAACAAGCACAATATGTCAATATCCATGTCACTTTCCACTCTATATCCCGCTGAAATCCAAGAAACCACAGGTTGTGTAAGACGAATCATGAAGGTAACGAGATCGCACATGTTTAGCATTGTGGGGTACTCTTTAGATAAGAATATCGGCAAAGGCAATTTTCTTGAATCAACCATTTTTGATGTGGGTGGGTATGATTGGAGTATCCAGTACCACCCAAATGGTACCAATGAGTCAGAAGATGACGATATATCGATATATCTTTGCCATAAAAGCAAATCAGAAGGTATAAAAGCACAAGTTTGTTTTACTATTCTAGATCAAAGTGGATGTGCTTTACCCTTCACCCATACAACACAGATTAGAAATTTCGTAACCTTCGATGATGCATGGGGATATAACTCATTTTGTAAAAGACCAGAGTTGGAGTCAAAAATCACAGATGATTGTTTCGTAATTAAAAGTGTCATTACTATTTTTAAAGTTTTTCCGGTGGAGCCAACTCCACATATTGTTGTTCCACCCGGTAACATCCAGCACCAACTCGGCCCTCTTTTGGTGAATGGGAATGGAACGGATGTTACATTTGAAGTGGATGGGCAAACTTTTAGTGCTCACAAATGCATTCTCGCGGCGAGATCTCCAGTCTTTTCGGCGCAATTTTTTGGTCCGATGAAGGAAAAATTAGATACGATTAAAATTGAAGAAATGGAAGCTCCAGTGTTCAAAGCTCTGCTTCATTTCATATATAATGATACATTTCCTAAATTTGAAGAGATGAAAGAGAGCGATGAGAAACATGATACCAAATTAATGGCTCAGCATCTATTGGTTGCAGCTGATAGATATGGTTTGGAGAGATTGAAGATAATATGCGAGAAGATGTTGTGCAGTAGCATTGACACAAGCAATGCGGTTTCCTTGTTGGCAATAGCCGAGAGGCACAGTTGCAATCATCTCAAAGCAACATGCTTGAAATTTTTAGCCTCTCCTGAAATTCTTCAAGGGGTAATAGCAACTGAGCAATTTCTAATTGGATCGTTGCCCTCTAATTTGAAGGAACCATCAGTGAAATGACAATATAGTTTCTCCTTCCAGTTGCATGCAGCTGTTATTTTCCTTTCCTTTTTTACTTAAAATGTTTTTGTTGCTTGTATCTGGTTGGATTCGTGAATTCATACATGTACTGTGCTTTTGATTATAGTAGGTGTGTTCTTCTTGCAATGTGTGAGAATATATGTCACAATTGTTTTGCAATATGCTAATGGATTACACTTTGAGTATTCATAATATAATGAAATTCCATTATAAAAGTCTATTGATTATTTTCCACATCATACCCAAATCAGAGACTGTTGCAAAGATGAACTTCAATATGAATTGAACTATCATTTCTCTGAACCTGATTAAGAGGTTTCCAGAAATGCTTTTACATGATACTCGAAATAGTTCAAACAATATGTTGTCAATTGTGATTACATAATATTAACCAAAAAATAAACGAAATTCCCCATAACTCAAGTATCGAGTGCCAGTACATATCATTCTAAAGTCCCAAATAAGATACATCTCTTTGCAAATGTTTTACAGCAACCCTAAATCATGTTGCTGCAATCATATATAATTGCAGACAAATCTAGTTCTCAATAGCAAGAATTAGAGAATGAAATAGCACTAGTAACACACCATATCAACACAACCAGATGATGGAATTTTGATAATGAACAAAGTCGGGTGAATTTTCGGTCAACAGAATTTTGACGGTTGATAATCTGATAAAGAATGTATATAGTGTATGATTGTATGGTCCGGGGCGGAACTAGAAAATTTAATTAGATTAGAGGGGCTAAAACATAAAGTGCATAATTAATGTGTGGTAATTGAATTTGAATCCATGTATCTACAGCTACAAAATGGAATTCTAACCACTAAGCTACATACAGACACATACATTGAGCATTTTATGAGGGGCTGAACCATAGAAATTTTTAAAACAATAAATGTTAATATACATGATTAATTTTTTTTAAAACAATATGGTGGCTAAGCACCCATTGACTTGCATTAAGATCCGCTATGCATATGGTTAACATGTGTCTACTATGCAGGGTAAATTCTGAATCAATATACCATTTATTTAATGAATGCCTGAGCACATTGCTGATGTATAGAATTGGTTGTCAATTTGAAATGGTAACAGCACAGCTCATGCAATCTTAGGATGAACTGTTCAAAGATTTTCAGAGGATCAGGTCAGCAGATGAACGATTTGCTAAAACAAAATTTAATCACAGTGGAGATATAGCTTGGTGGCAACTCTGAGTTAGTTTCAATCTTATTTCTTCTTTTTATATTCTCTATGTCGTTAGTTCCATTATTTCTTTTCAACAGAGTCAAAATGTTTTGAGCAAATTTTCATTTCTGATTTAGTTACAACAACATTTGTAACTCACTATCAATAACACTCAAATAAGGATATAACCCATATTTTTTCTCAAAAAAAAAAATCTAGTTTTCAATAATAATCACGATAAACAAACAAATCTCAATCATTTTTGTTACTTAACCTGAGGAAATTGCTAGTTTTTATTTTCCGAAAACAATAGCTAACACAAATATAAAACACCCTAAATCTGTAGATATAACATTTTTGTTTCTCATATCTTGTTCACAAAATCAGCAATGATCAAATCTTGTGCAACTGACAGCTCAGACTTCGGCTTGAACACATAAAAACCATGTGCTTCTCCAGGAGCCTCCCAATATTTCACCTCCCCTTTCCATTCACTCTCCTTCAACTTCTCGTAATATGCCTTGTCCCGGTCCCTTAATGGGTCGGCACCTCCAACCAAGACCAAAACCCGCTTACACCCAAGCATGGCAAGTGGCGGTGCATCCTCTGCTAATGGGTTGATCCATGGATCGTCCACACCCGTTGTTGATGGACACACTATTTTCCATATCTTTACCAGATTCTTAGTCATTTCTGGATTAAACCTATCTGATTCGACCTCTTTTGAAGAAAGGAAGTACGGTTGGATCAGGACTGCACCTCGGATCTTGGCCCCACCATACATCGCCACGTGATGTGCCATGTTGGCGCCAGAACTCTCGCCGCTGACGTATAATCGGGTGAAATCTCCGTGTTTGACAAGCCATTGCTCATTCCCATTATTACTCTGAGAGAGGACCCAGTCTAAAGCGGCGTAGGAATCCTCATAGGCAGCTGGGATGGGGTGCTCTGGTGCGAGTCGATATTGAACCGACACGGCAACGACATTGCTTCGAGCAACTAATGAGACCAAGAAGTTGTGCAATATTGGTTCAAATGCGGATCCGAGACAGAACGCACCACCGTGGAAGTGGACCAGTATTGGAAGTTTCTTGTCGGAGTCTATTTTGGGGATGTAAAGCCGTGCACTGACACCAGGCACGATCGTGATGTCTTTGCAAGAGATGCCAGTGGTTGGATCGGTTGACGGTGATACGAACTCATTACCGCTAAAGCGCTCAACACGGCCGCTCTTGTAAATTCGGATGTAACCCTCGGAATCATAGATGATTTCATCATGGGTTTCCATTTGACTTGGAGGGAAATGAATGAAAGATGGAGCAGAGGAGATTTATGAAAGGATTAATTAGATACTTATATTAATGGCATATAATTGAATAATATATGCGGTTGCTAGAGGTTAAGCTATCTTGGGAACTATTTTATTTATATAAGAATGAACAAAGGGTTGACTTACTGGATGTATTTTGGGGAGTTAAATTTCTGTTCAATATGGTTCAATTATGCATTTCTCTTATGAATATGGAGATTTTAAGTTTCAGTGATTTATATACTTCTGAAAATTATGTGCATATATAGATGTATAGTGTAATTAAACTAGACTTAATACTATTACTTTTGATGGTGAGTCTAGATTAATCAATGTTTTAGGCTTGGCATGCGGAGGATTAAATAAAAATGCAGGATTACTTTAAACAAGATAAATTTAGTTATAAGCCTAAAATTAAATTAAGAATTTTGGAAATCAGAATATATCTATTTATTCTATATTAGGTAATATCGTACTTAACAAATTTAAACCGTAGTATCTATTTTTTGTTTATTTTTTGATAAAGTGGGATATACACCCTTCATTACTGAAACCAGAAATTGGTCTAGCGGTACCAAACCTCCGGTACCGTTACAAAGTTTAACAGAAATACATCCAAGTAAAGAATATTACAGTTTCTAAGCAAAATCCTTAATACAAAACAAACAAAACAGACATCAGTTAAATGTCAGAACGGGACGATTTCAAGCTTTGATTCCAGCTCGGTCTCCTAAAGTCAGCTCGCTCGTGAATCAGACGAGCTAGCTCGTAACGAGTTCAAGCTAGACACTGTTCGTTGCCACCCCTAATCATTTTGTTTAAAGGGAGTAAAAAGTACAACTACAAGATTTGAAATTAAAAGTACATCTAGTATGTAGCGCATGTGATAGTAACACAACTTGCATTTGAAGCATGATGCCATGAGTTTGTCCATCATGTCTCCCCACCATTCCTTTTAAAGGTATTAATGCAAGTACCACTACCTTGATTAGAGAATGGTGCACATTTAGGAGGAAGTAAAATAAGATAGAATGTAAGTCGTTTCTTCCTTCAATAGATTAGTAGAGTAAATATGGCTGGAATTGTAAGTCGCTTATTTCTTTAATAGAATTGTAATTACAGAGCAAGACCATAATGTACTCAATTTACACAAAACAAATGAAGGTTTAGAGGCAATGTTACAGTAGATCCATCTATGTAATGAACAAGAGATACTTTTGAACGGTATGAAACAAATTTGACAACCCACAATACATAAAATCGTAGGTCTTACCAAATTCTCAGTTTATGGGTTTCTAGTAACAGAATAAATTTGATGACTTGGTAATTATGGGTACATCTGGCTCATCACACATCAAGATCCAATAAAATTGATTTGATTATTGAATCTCAACATTTCTGTTATTGTCTTTGACCAGAGATGTAGCCCACAATTTCTCTCGGCAAATTGCATTAGAATTGAAAACTTATTCCTATCAAGACACCAGACTTTGCATTGGGAACTCATTTTTTTAAAAATAAACTAAACAGAACTTACCATGATAAATTGTCATCTTAACTATTATTTTGAATGCAAATTATACATCATATCAAGCTATGTAGCATTAATTTTCAATTAAAATAACCCCAAACAATTAAACAAAATGAATAAAACAAGAGCAAACAAATACAACAAAATTAAAATTGATCTACCTCTAAAAGATGCACCAAAACCCCACAATTATCTCGATTAATGATTGAGAAATGCACTGATGGCGCGATCTTGCGCAACTGCCGCATCGCTCGTTGGAAACAACAAGTGGAAAGTGTGGCCCACACCCGGCGCTTCGTTGAGCACCAACTCTCCACTCCATCCGCTCTCCTTCAACTTATTATAATACAACTTGCCCCGATCTCTGAGTGTGTCCTTTCCAGCCACACAAACCAGAACTCGATCACACGCCAATGCATCCAACTTTGGTGCACCGGCAACAAACGGATTGATCCACGGATCATCAATTCCAGTTGTATCCGGAGAAACAACCTTCCAAAGGCTGGCCAAACTCTCACTCGCTGCCGGATCTATACTATCGGACTCCACTTTATTACTCCCCAAAAAGTACGGATGAATCAATGCCAATCCGTTGATCTTGACTGGTTTCCCAATACCACGTGACCCGACTCTCATCGCCATGTGATGTGCAATATTAGCACCAGCACTCTCCCCGCCCAAATAAAGTCGGTCAAAATCAGCATGCTTAGAGATCCACGGCTCCTGACCGGCACCATCAGCATGAGAAACAACCCAATCAAGAGCCAACCAAGAATCCTCGTACTGTGCCGGCACAGGATGCTCTGGCGCCAACCTATACTCCACAGAAACAACCAACACATTCGACAAGGCAACGAATCCATTGAAGTAATTATGGAAAGTGGGGTTATACGCAGAGCCGAGACAGAACCCTCCACCGTGATAGTAAACCAAAATTGGTATCTTCTTGGACGGATCAGTGATTTTTGGAAGGTAAAGCCGGGCACCAACGCCGATCCTGGGATCAATGACGACGTCCTTGGAGGTGACCCCGGTGGCCGGGTCGGTCGAAGCGGGGGTGAACTCGGAGCCGAAATAGCGCTCGACGAGGCCGCTTTTGTAGATGCGGATGCAGGGAAGGGACTCGTAGACGAGCTCCTCGTCGACCTTGGGAGGAGGGATGACGGGGAGAGGGGGAATAGAGGAGGTGGAGGTGGAGTTGGAGTCGGAGGAGGCCATGGGGGAAGAAGGGGAGGGGGAGAAGAGAGAGGCAGCCCAGAACCAGAGGACAAAGAGGAGGAGAGGGAGGAGAAGGACGAGGCGGGGGCGAAGGCGACGGAGGTGGAGAAGGAGAGATTGGGGCATTGAGGGTTTGAATTATGACTTGTGAGATATTTCTTAGAGGGGCAGTTGAGTTGCTTAGACTAAGTCGGGGTGGTGCTTCACTGGGGTATCGTTGAATTTCTTTTTCGTTGTCTTGGTATTGTGTTTTTTTGTTTTGTTTTTTAACTGGTTGTGTTGGTGCGTGGAGATTGAGGAATGAATCTTAGATCTTACAATGATGCTTAGTGTTAAAATGATGCTTGGGTTTGGGTAGAGATGTACAACTGAGATGGGAGGATGGTGGAAGGTGAGAGGACAGCATCATTGCACATTGAAGTGAATTCAGATGTACCGTAATAGGGAATCTTTTAGAATTAGTGGATCTGGACCGTTCTTTTTAATTGTAATGTTTTTTATCATTATACCTTGATTAATTTGAAATTTTATGTTAGGCCAAACTGTCCTATTTGATTAATATTAAAAAAATATTTTACAATTTGAATTACTTGAAACATGGAATTTGTAATTTAACTAAATTGCGAATTTTCATAAATTAATTACAGCTCTTTCAGAAAGATTATTAGGATGCATCTTGTAATTTTACAGTTTGAATAACGTGTAAAATCTGATTTTAAGCTATTTATAATCGTTTACGAGTTTATATATACTAATTGTTCTTACTATTACAAAATTTGAAGACTTGATCTCTATCTTTCTTCTTTTTTAAATCACCTAATTATTAATAACTATTACCACAATATTTTTTTAAATAATTTCAACCATATTCTTGTTTTGCTAAAATCTCTTGATCAAAGGGCTTAATTTGATTTTTATATTGAGGCAAATAATGCTACACAAAAAATGTATAAACTTTTCAATAAATTATCACATAATAAAATAATTTATTTTATACATTGAATTAGGTATATCCCACACATTGTTTATTATCAATTAGTAAAAAAATCAAATAATTTCAGTCTTAAAAAATTAAATTTGACAATAGTTAATAATTAATTTAATAATTGAAAATGCTTGATGACTTAGCTTGTATTAATTTATTAATTTGCCAAACAAGTCCTATGAAACAATTGAAGCATGCATTAAAAAGTGTTGGAACACATGTATTCAAACAAACCTTAAAAAAGCACAAAAATTGGAACAATTCCAAAATCCAAATGTGGAATAAAAAAAAAGCACAAATTTTGAACAATTTTATGAAACTTATCATGAATTGGTAAGTTCATATAACAGTTCATGTCATGTGGTCTTCTACACTATAATTTTATTATTCTTGTAGGAGTAGAAATATTACTAATTATTATCAAAAAGAAAGAGGGTAGGTAACAAAAGGAATCATTTTAACGGTGGTATATACATTACTTCCTTTAGATCGCTAGCACCAACATTTTTGTATTAATTTATTTAATAGGCAAGACAGATTAACAACATTGATTGCTTAAGTGCCGTTTGATCCTACGGTCCAAATTAAGTCAAAAAATTTGAAAATTCATTTTCATTTTTTATGAAAATTTGACCAAATTAATTGTTACCTAGAGAAGTTATCTTTATAGCTTCGTGGGATCATGTTCTTTCCTAGGCGTTGTTTTAATTTAATTAATTCTAGTGTCAGTTTTAAAATATTTATTTGTATGACTTTGTTGTTTTATTTGAATTTTTCTAAAGAGCCCTTATTATAATCATATAACATGATTAAGACTTGTTGCAAATTGATCCATTTAAATATAAAAATTATCTGTAATATTTCTCTTTATAATTAATATATTTTGGTTCATAGTTTAATTATATCAGATAGGTATTTATTAATTAAATACGTAGTGGGTAATTTCAAGTTAAGATTTATATTATTTAATAGTTCATTTATTCTTTATATTTTGTTTTGGCAAAAGTGGATATATATTCTTTATATTATTTAAAGTTGAATAATTTTAGCAAAACTAGAATTGACACGTAATTGGGTTAAGTGATGATACTTAATAAGATAATAATAATTGAGCCTCAACCCTTGACTATTTAAGTATCAATAAAATTAAAGGTTCATGAAGATACAAAATCTAAGTTTTTAATAGGAAAAATATGAAAAATATACAAAGGATCCGAAATTTTTATTGTTGACACCTCTCAAAAATAAAATTAAATGAATACCACTCCTGAGGCCAGATTTCAATCCTACCACCCTCGCTAACCCAGTTTGCGCACCAAATTGGCAGGTGCGCGGACTGGGTTGGCGCATCATGTGGTGCGCGGACTGGGTTGGCGCACCTAACCAAATATACTCAATTTGGTGCGGAAAGACAGTGCACCACCTGGTGTGCTAACTCAGTCCGCGCACCTACTAATTTGGTGCGCGAACTGGGTTAGCGAAAGTGGTAGGATTGAAAATCTGACCCAGAAATGGTATTCATTTAATTTGATTTTTGAGAGGTGTCAACTAAAAAAATTTGGGGAGATTAAATATCATAGCAAGTGTGACGTTGGGATCCACAAAGCAATGTTTTACATAGATTTTTTATTTAGACATTTTGGTTCGTTTAGAAATTTAGGCGATATTTTATTCGGGTTGATGATTGATGTCTAAATAGCTGAGTAGTTTGACCTCTAATTTTTACTTAAAAAAAAAGATTCACAAGACAATTTATAATTTTAATTTTGTGTACACATTTTGATTGGGATCGAACGGCCAAGATTTAATACATGACGGAATTTGTTCTGATGCCTATCAAATACTTGTTCCCATGCTCAATCGAGTTCATATTCTGTGAGGTAAGAAAATATTCCTGTTTAGATATCGACCGTCCGATCAAAATTCGAATTAATTTTGTCTAAGATGAAATGCACATGGCCGCTTTAATATGCTGAGATCGGACTGTCTGGATCTAAACATATATATTTTGCTACCTTAGAGAGATGTATTTATGCTCAATCTGTCATGTATCACCTCTTCATTGGTTCATAATTTCATATATATAAACCCCAAAAGAAATTTGATTCAAACATTACAAGCTAAATTGAACCAAATTGATGGAATTCAGAAAACCTCACTGCAATTTTTGCAAATTACAATAAATAAATAAAAAATTATCAAAAAAATCATAAACGCCCACCTTCTTTTATACAATTTAGAAAGTGAATTGACTAATGTAAATGTTAAATTTATGCGGAAACGGAAAAAAAAAAAATGTAGCATAAATAATTGCTAAATCAAATACTGCAAACCTGATAGCAAGATGCCAAATTCTCTATCATGCTATTTAGTGGAGAGGTCCATGCTATTCCCATTTAATGGGCCCAACATGATTTCTACACAACAGGTTATAGTAGTTACACTAATCCCTAGGCCCGGTCTGCTTCAATTTTGTTAGATGTCATATTTCCCGACATTTTTATTAATATCCAAAGTTTAATACAAATTATTAATTATACCCAGAATCTGACCAATTATCGAAATATACCCAAGCCGGCCAGAAAATGGCCGGCTTAGGTCCCTCCCTAAGCCGGCCATTTTCTGGCCGGCTTGGTACCTTTTTTTTTTTTTTTTTTAAACCGCATTATTTTTGTTTTAGGTGATTTCTATTAGAGTCAAATATTTCATTTCTGAGTTTCGTACAAAATAATAAAGTACACACAAAATGCAAATAGAGTCCACACAATTTTTACAACATGCATATAAATCACCTATTATTGCTACGTCTAAAAGGTAATCCCCGAAGTAAACCACTTGCGAAAGATGCCCTACGAGATGGTCTAACAGATGGCTCTGGTTGCTCACTAGATGGGCCGGCCTGGGCTCCAGATGGCGCTGCTTGGCTTGTAGATGGGCCGGCCTGGGCTGCAGATGGCCCTGCTTGGCTTGTAGATGCTCTTGTTGTGCGTCTAGTAGTGGACCTCCTCGGTTGGACAGATGGCTCCCCTTGCACCCTAACCGCCTCTCCTCCTATGTCAACCGCCTCTCCCATTGCTTCGGCATACATAGCAGCTGCATCTAAACGGCTCGTAGCTGTGCTACGCCGTGACCCTCCGAACCCACTTCCCGACGCCATTACTCGCTCATTTTCTGCCGCATTTGCTGCGTTTCTTGCCTCTGCATTTGCATGTGTTACTTAGTAAGTTGGTATAAATTGAAAAGAAAAATAATTTTGGATGAATGTTACATACCTCTTCGTTGCCTATTGGAAGTGGAACGGCGAGGCTGATGCCCCCTTCGTCTACCTTCCATCCATCGTCATTACATGACGTATGTGTTTTCGCCTCCCTTTCCTAATCCAACCACTACTCGGAAGGATTCTGTCTCCAGGGTTAGGAGGCCAGTCTCCCATATTGCCAATTGGATTGAACACATGGTTCCAAGTACTCACAAGATATGGTGTTTTATACCAGTCTGCAACAAAGTCGTCCTCTTGCCAGTTTCGGTCACGGCAAACAGCTAAGACATGAGCGCACGGAATAGAAGTTAACTGGATACCTCTGCAAGTGCATTCCATTTGTCTGTCGGGACCGCGCGTCACAATATACATGAACTCCCTGTGAGTGGGTTCCATGTTGCCCATGTCGCTACGGGTGCAAGGAACGTACTCATTTGGGGATGAAACTTGGTACTGACCTTGGCCCTGCGTGTAACGCACCAATTTCATTTTTGAAGCTTTCCCCCAACGTTTTTTGATCTTTTGCAAAACCCGGTCAGAAAGAACCTGTCCCTTGTCTTGTAATTCCATTGCTCGCTGACGCCGCTCAACAAACCATCTGTTGCACGTGTAGAACGTATCCTCCACTATGGCACAAACAGGCAAGCTACGACTCGTTCGGAAGACATTGTTGAGTGACTCGGAGCCGTTTGTTGTCATGATACCAAACCGGTATCCTCCATCACAGGTTTGGAAAATTTTCTCATAATTGGACGGCTCCATCACATCATTAGGACGTACTTTGCCCACTCTCTTTAAATACGCATTGCACTTCGGATTTAGCTGCACAAAAACAAAGGTGTTATTTTATTTTCATAAAATTCGTATAAGATAATTAAACGAAATGTTATAAGTTAGACATACATGAGCAAACTCTTCGAATATCTCTTTCAATCTTCTCAGCTTCTTTCTCTTTGCTCCTTCCCTGAACCTCCATCCGTACCATCTGTCTCCTCCACAGTTTTTCATTAGGTCTTCTTTGCTTTTAAAATATTGGTTTGCAGTCAGCTCACCTTTGTACTCAATCCGTTGCCCATAATAACCAATATCTGCTTCTCTAAACTCTGAAACATCATTGAGGTCTGGGAACGGGTGCGTATCAGTCCGGCCACTAAGCGGCCCCCCCTCATAAGTATGCCTTTCAGCTGTTTCAACCGGACCGTCTTCATCGCAACCTTCCATGTGATCTGAATCCCCCCACATTTCTCCCTCAAATTCATCCCCGCTCCTCAGATCGTCCTCCGGTATTTCATTAATATCTTCAAAGTCCGGGCAGCTTGCATCGTCTACTGGTGCAGGTCTGGGGTAAGGTGATACTGGAGGTAACGGTAAAGGAGCCACATTTACGGATCTAGGTGGGGTTGAAACTGAGTGTCTTGGTCTGCCTCGATTGTGTCTAGGTGGGGATCCAACTGAGTGTCTTCGTTGAGGTGCTGGTGGAGTGACGTAGTTGTAGGGTTCTGGGTCAGGTTCGTTGAGGGGTAAGGTGGAGTCACGTCTGTAGGTTTCTGATTGTGGGGTATAATGTGATGCCGCTGATCCAGAGCCCGAACTTCCAACCCCGGACTCTACCGGAACTCTTCTAGCAAATATTTCTATTAGAAAATTCCCTTCGGACCTCAAATAACCAAACATGCCACTCCATGTACTCTCATCTACCAGTTTCGCAACCATAAATTTTCGCTGGAGGGATGGCAATATCGGGTTGCCAATTCTAGGTCCCACATTTCTGGGTTGTAACCGGTGTGTGTGTAAACTATGGATTTCAGGTCCAAAAGTGAGATGTCATCTGGGATCATTAATGAATGAGCTGCATCTTTGTTGTAATATGCCCCTTGTGCACTATTAAGCATCTTCCCACCATAGTGTAATGAAATAAAGGCCATGATAAACAAACTACATTTTAAAAAATGGTAAACAATTGTCAGGTTACTAAATGGTAAACATTTGTCAGGTAACTAAATAGTAAACAATTGACTGGTTACTACTTCTTTTAGGGTATAGGGTATAGGGTATAGGGTATAGGGTATAGGGTATAGGGTATAGGGTTTAGGGTTTAGGGTTTAGGGTTTAGGGTTTTAGGGTTTTAGGGTTTTAGGGTTTTAGGGTTTAGGGTTTAGGGTTATAGGGTTTAGGGTTATAGGGTTAAAGGGTTATAGGGTTATGGGTTATGGGTTATGGGTTATGGGTTATGGGTTTAGGGTTTAGGGTTATAGGGTCTAGGGTTATAGGGTTTAGGGTTTAGGGTTATAGGGTTATAGGGTTATAGGGTTATGGGTTATGGGTTATGGGTTATGGGTTATGGGTTTAGGGTTTAGGGTTTAGGGTTATAGGGTCTAGGGTTATAGGGTCTAGGGTTTAGGGTTTAGGGTTTAGGGTTATAGGGTTATAGGGTTTAGGGTTTAGGGTTTAGGGTTATAGGGTTATAGGGTTATAGGGTTTAGGGTTTAGGGTTTAGGGTTTAGGGTTTAGGGTTATGGGTTTAGGGTTTAGGGTTTAGGGTTTAGGGTTTAGGGTTATAGGGTTTATTATTACATTTTTTAATAATATAATTAATTATTCTATAAAATAAAACTTAATAATAAAAAATAATAATAAAAAAAAAATTACCTCAACAGTGATTAGCGAGCTGCCTCGGGCTGTGTGCCTTCATCTGAAGGGAGGGGTTCTTTATATAGAATTTTGCGGTTTAAAAAAAAAAAAAAAAAGGTACCAAGCCGGCCAGAAAATGGCCGGCTTAGGGAGGGACCTAAGCCGGCCATTTTCTGGCCGGCTTGGGTATATTTCGATAATTGGTCAGATTCTGGGTATAATTAATAATTTGTATTAAACTTTGGATATTAATAAAAATGTCGGTCATATTTCCCTTGCTAGTTGCTAGCATCATTAATTCCGACATTTTTATTAATATCCAAAGTTTAATAGAAATTAATTATTATGCTCAGAATTCCGGGTTTCACCAAAAATGCCCAAACCGGTCAGGCCGGTTTCCTCTTCCTTTTTTTTTTTTTTTTTTTTAAGAACCGTATGATTTGGGATAGTTAAGTGTATCAGTATCTATTGATCAATATCCCAACTCATTATGTAATATAGTAATCCAAGATTCCAAGATGACCCATATGACTTATAATAAACATTTTCCATTATTGTTTGCATCTCCCAAATCGTTGCCAATATTTTATTTTCCGAAATTTAATTTTCATGTTTCCCCCTTCCCCAGATGTATAAACTAAAGCAGTACAATTTTGAAAGAAAATATATATATAATAGGTGTACTAGTTCTAGTTCAAAGCAGGAGAAAACAAAATTATTGAGATGGTGAAACAAATGAGAGATGCAAATCTCAAAGCGGAAGGAGACATTAGACCGAATTTGATGGGATGGGCCTCCTGCATCCATTGATTCTAGGCTCTAGCTGCGGTTGATGAACGCAACCAAACGACTCATCATCTCCAGTGCCTTGTCAGAATCAGGTTTTGCCAAGAAAAAACCATGCTCCTCCCCTTCAGAGTCAACCAATTCTACATTTTCTCCCCATCCTATTTTCACAAGCTGCTCATAGTAAACCCTCCCCCTAACTCTCAATTCCCCACCTTCCACACAAACCATCACTCTCTCACAATTCAACCCTTTCAAATCCGGCGCTCCATCGGCGAGTGGGTTGATCGCGGGATCATCCGGGCCGATCGTGCCGGGACATAGGTACGTCCATATTTGTTCCAAACCGTCACGCAATGCTGGGTTGGTTGGTTCAGACGGGAGCCTTCGGCTTGCTAAGAAGTATGGGTGCATCACCACTAGCCCTTTGAAATGCACATTTCTTAGTGCAATGTTGTGCACGATGTTAGCTCCGGCGCTAAAACCCACTAGGAAAACTTTGCTGAAATCGCCGTGATTAACTAGCCACGGATCGGGACCGCCCATATCATGTGAAATAACCCAATTGAGTACCTCAAATGAGTCGTCATACGGTATTGGGATCGGGTTCTCTGGAGCGAGTCGGTACTCGACCGAGATGCCTATGGCATTAGCTTGTGCACTGAGACGGTTCATGAAGCAATGGTCAAGGGAGTCGAAGGCAGAGCCCTCGACAAAGCATCCTCCGTGGCAATACACAATGATAGGAAGTTTAGTACCTAGGGAAATATCCGGGCGATAGATTCGCGCCGAGATGCCGGTTGAAGGATTGATTACGGCATCCTTCGATGTGACCCTGGTTTCAGGGTCAAGGCCGGCCGGCACATGTGCAAATATATTTTGTGACAACCGTTCGACACGGCCGCTCTTGTAGATGCGGATAAGGGAAGGGAACTCGAACTCGATTTCGGTATCAGGATTCATTTTGTGGAAGAAGTGGATTCAGATTTGAAGATTGGCAATGGCTTTCTGTGCTTTGCTTGAGAAATGGATTTGAGAAAGGGATCTAACAAAAGGCACAGAAGCATATATTATAGATGCGAAGCACCAAAAGAGATCATAAATTTGTGATAGGGATCATAGGGGTCTACTTATGTGGCTCTGTTTTAGTCACTTGATTCCACCTCTGTTATTGTGGGATGCTTTGAGGTTTCTTTGAGTCAACTTCACTTAATTAATGTGGATCTAGTTTGGTTTAATATTATAATAACAATTTTAACCTGTTTAGGTTTTTACTCAGATTGGTTCCTCCTAGTGGATCAGGTGCTATGCTGCACAAATCAATTTGTATTTTGACAATATGACATTTTCTTAATGAAAAGGTATTAAAGGCAAAAGGTATAAATAAATAAATTTGAAGAGGATAACATTGGAAATGAACATGAATAAAACAAAAAGATGTGAGTCACGGTCAAGCACATTAAATGCACACTTATCCCCAACTGTTATATTTGACCAAATTACGAAAAACAGAAAAGGAAAGTGGAGTCCGGGCTCAATTTATCTTAACAGATTAGCCGAAATTTTTACTGTTGCCACCTAAAAAAACCCAAATTAAATGAATATCATTATGTTGGTTTTTTATCAATACTATCACCCTCGCTAATCCAGTTCGTGCACTAAATAGGCTGGTGCGCAGACTGGGTTGGCGCACCAGGTGGTGCGCGGACCTGGTTAGCGCACCAGCTGTTCTGCCTATTAAGGCACCACCTCAGGTAACTGTGCTCATTCCATTCGACGCAAGGCAGCAGGCAGCAAAGAGCATTCTCGCAAAGACCAAAGACCAAAGAGTAAAAAAAAATTTCACTCTAGTCCTTTAAATTTTTTAATTATTTAATTATTTTTTTAATTTTTTGTAAATTTATTAAATGTTAGGTTTGTTCTGTAATTCAGGTAACTATGATTGGAATTGCTTGTTATTTTGGTGGTGAAGTATTACAAGGGCCCAATGGTGCTTATTACAGTATCCAACCCCAGAAAATGTTCAATATCGGCCCGGATTTAGATTTCAGAGGTATAACTAGGGAAGTGTACCAGGAACTTGGTATTGACCCGAATTATTACGAACTGGTAATTTCCGCAAGGATCAATATTGGCCAAGGCAACCAAACATGGTTCCAATAGCTCCCTGTACTAGACGATAGCAGTTGGGGGTTGTATACCCAAATGACATTGAATTTGACAACACCTTTCAAGTTTCTAGAGTTTTATGTGGTTGCCAACCCCAGACAGAACCCTAGACAGAAAACCGTAAACAGAACCCTAGTCGGGACATGGATCATTCAGTGACGGGTCCTACTCGGGCCCTAAATTTAGCGGGTACTAGTCGGTCCCCATCCACGGGGGCTGGTCCTAGTCGGTCCCCATTCGTAGGGGTTGGTTCTAGTCGGGGCCGATCTCGGGTTTCATCCTCCAGCTCTAGCCGGAACCGATCTGAAACCCCAGGACCACTTTATTATACTGACAATACAGATGAGGATCCCGAAGAACGGGAGGCAGAGGAAAATTGGGATGCTAATGATGACGGTGGGCAGACAGTAGATCATAGTGACAAGGAAGACAATCGTCCCATGCTGGGTATGCGAAAGTGGCCGATATCGGGTTGTGGAGAGAGACACCCGTTTCCAGCTTTTCATGACACTTCGGGGTTTCAAGAGGCTGACCACATTTTTTTTGCGGGTTTAGAGGTTCGTTTTTGAACTTATATGAATTTTCTATTTCTTTGAAAATTTTAATAATTTAAAATTTTTGGTCTTTTAAACTAGGTTAGAGAAAGATCAGAAATTTCTGAGGGGATGACGTACAACGACAAGGATCAAATGAAAGAAAAAATTCACCACTGGCACATAAAGAAAAATATCGAGATCAAACAGACACACATCGACACAATAAGGTTGAGGTTTAAGTGCCAGAGCAACAAGTGCAAGTGGGGGTTGGTTGCGAGGGCCACAGGCTTTGGTAATACTTGGGCCATCACGAAGAATGAGGTACAACACACATGCCACGCAGATGCATCCAGGTCAGATCATGCGCAGTTGACGTCCTCTATGGTCGCCAACTGCATAAAACTGTCTTTGGAAAAAAATGCTGATATTAGTATCAGAGCTATCAGCGACCTGGTTGCTGAAAGGTACGAGGGCATCGTCCCAAAATACAATAAATTGTGGCGTGGTAGAGAGTTAGCGATTGCCCGGGCATTTGGTAGTTGGGAGGGGTCTTACGGGCTTATTGTCCCTTTGTTGGAGGCAATAAAAAGGGCAAATCCGGGAACTGTGTATGACGTTGTTTCCAAGCCTTCAGAAAAGGCAAATTACCGGTATTTCATGAGGTTGGCATGGGCATGGGGATCGTATAGAAGCAGTAGGTCACCTCAGACCCGTCATCAGTATCGATGCATGTTTCTTGTCAGGTAGATACAAGGGCAGGTTGTTGATTGTCACCAGATATGATGCGGAGAACCAGTTAATCCCACTAGCATTTGGATTGGTAGAGAGCAAAGAGTTTGAGAATTAGGGGTGGTTTATGAAGTGGGTGCGGGAGAATGAAATTGGTCCGAATAGGTTCATGTGTGTGGTCTCTGACCGGCACAAGGGCATAAAAAATGTGTTCATTCAAGATGATCTGGGTTAGTCAGAGGAGAACGGACAGTGTGCCCACCGATTCTGCTCTCAACACGTGTTTGAGAATTTTGAAAAACACACTCAGGATAAAATTGCTTCTAAATTCTTCAAGATGATGGTTAAAAAGAAGAAGCAAAGAAGATTACAAGATGGCCTTGATGCAATCGGAAGGCGAAATCCTGATTGGCTGACATACTTGGATACATGTGGCAAGTATAATGAAAATGACGAGGAAAAACCAGCTAAGCCATGGAAGGTTTATCAAGCTATGGACGACGGAAGTCATTGGGAATAATGACCAGCAATGGTTCCGAATCGTTGAACAATGTCTTCAAAACTTCTCGCAGGTTTGTTTTTCACAATTTTCATAATTTACAATTAATGAAATATTTTAAGTTATCTTTATTTTAATTGTAAATTATAATTCTCGTAGGTTACCGATTACTGCAATTATTGAGGAGACGTTTTACAAGTGTGTCACATGGTTCGTTGAAAGAAGAGAGAAGGCCGTGCAATGCCAACAAGAGAGTCAACTTTTCTCCACTCGTACGCACTTGAAGCTGAACAAGCACATCCGGAAGACTAACAAAATGAGCGTGGTTGCATTCAATAGATTCGGGGAATTTATGGTGACATTGCATGGTGAGAAAATCCCATTTGATATTGAGGCAAGCAAATGGGTGTATACGTCCCAAGACTGTAGGTACAAGGTCGTTGTGAAGAACGATCATGAGGTGGAATGCCCTTGCTAAAAGCCTCAGCTCACCGGAATACCATGTGTTCATGTAATGGCAGTGTGTCGTATAAGGTACGAATGTGTGTT
This sequence comes from Carex parvula, assembly GCA_025461045.1. Taxonomy (NCBI): domain Eukaryota; kingdom Viridiplantae; phylum Streptophyta; class Magnoliopsida; order Poales; family Cyperaceae; genus Carex; species Carex parvula. The sequence continues at coordinate 492,809 of JAJGRW010000926.1, forward strand.
AAAATTTCATAATAATCTTGGATGATGAAACTTACAAATGTGTGAAAAATGTAGGAACTACGATCCAAATGTCTTCGTAAATTACTATTACAATATTCAAACGCTTATCGACACATGGAGTGGAGAATTCCACGTGTATGACAATCAAGGTGATTGGCCGCCGCACGAAGGGAATATCTTAACGCCAGAGCACCGGTTAGTGAAGTTGGGTCGGAGAAGACACAACCGGATCCCAATGTGGATGGACATACTGGAAGGAAGGACAAGGGGTCACCAGACCAACAGAGCTACCCTCGAAAGGAATGCGAGAAGGAGAAGGGATGCTAGGAACCGTACCCAATAATGTCATGGTTAGGGCTTTCTGTTTATGTATTAAGGTTAGAGTTTTCGGTTATGTATTATGGTTAGGGCTTTCGGTTTTGTATTAAGGTTAAGGCTTTCGGTAATGATTTATGTATTGTGTATTATGTTTTAATGTACTATGACTGCGGAATATGTATTATTGTGTGTTTTGTGTTATGTTTTATGTATGGTGTGTTGTTATGTTTTAATATATTATGTATTGCGGGATATGAGATCTAAAATACGCAACATAAGAAGTAATATGAAAATAACTTAAGAACTAATATCATCAGAACTATACCACGTAAGATAGGCCTTAATACACCACGTAAGATAGGGTTTAGTAGGCAGAACAGCTGGTGCGCTAACCAGGTCCGCGCACCACCTGGTGCGCCAACCCAGTCCGCGCACCAGCCTATTTGGTGCACGAACTGGGTTAGCGAGGGTGGTAGTATTGATAAAGACCCCAACAGGGTGGTATTCATTTAATTTTGATTTTTTTAGGTGGCAACAATAAAAATTTCGGACAGATTAGCCCCCGCAGGGATCCGACTCTGCTGAGAGTAAAGCAGAGTTTTGTTTTTCTGATTCTAACTATTTAAAAAAAATTATTCATGTATTTCAATAAAGAAATTTTCTTATGACAAATCTCAATGATTTTGAATGGTTTGAATCACAATCAGAACTATATTTTTCTCTAAAAAAAACAACAAAGTCCATTCCCAAAGTAGGTTGAGTGAATGGAAATTTTTTATTGGTAGTAATTAATAGAAAAGAATATAGACAAACACTAAGAGTACAGTAATATTTATATTGGTAGTAAGATCGGTAGGAATTCTACCAATCTTAAAAATAAAAAAGTTTAGATCGGGTAAGAATTTTACAGATCTAAACTAGTTTTTTTTCTTTTTTCCTTTTAATTTTTTCTAGTAAAATATTTTTTTTTTACAAAAATAGATAAAATACCTTAAAATTTTGATATATAAAACATTCCATTTATTTTTTGAAAAACTTTTCATATTTTACTATAAATCAAATATAAAAATCTCTCCATCTATACATCAGATTAAAATAAAAAGTTAAGATCGGTAGAATCCTACCGATCTTACTACCAATATAAATATTGATTACTACCAATCTTACTACCAATATAAATATTAATGTAATCTTACCATTTGTCTCTGTTATTTTCTGTTAATTACTACCAATAAAAAATTTCCTGAGTGAGTATCCTCTGATGTATCTTAACACGTGCATGACTAATGTGTACGGTGTCTATTTGGCTATATCACACGGAGCCACTATTATTTGTGCTTTGAGGTTCAAGCAGAACCTATTTGACGGTTGAGATTTTCCCAAAAGTCACCTACGCGCTGAGATATCTTATAAGATGCGAATTCCAATAGGTTGGGAGTGTCTTGATTCAGTTCCCGATCCAGTTTGATTCAGTGTCTTGTCGGCTGATTGATAACTGTTCTGGTTTGATCGATTCAGTTTCTGATCTGATTTTAATTCAGTACCTAGTCGGATGCGATATGTAAAAGAGGAAATCATCACTAAGCTACTATCATTCTAATCAAGCAAGGATGATCAAATCTGTATCCACATGATGCACATACTCCATGTGCATTTTTCATTTGTTATAGCTGAATACTTTTACAGACACTGATTGTCTAATATTATGTAACAGCTCACTTGTAACTCTTTTAATTAATGCAATTGCCTACAGACTTTCAACAAAAAAAAAAAAAGATTGGGAGTGTGTATCCTCTAAGATATCTCAACTTTTGCGTGACTGGCGTGTACGGTGCCTATTCGAGTAGCACGGGCGACAATATTATTTGTGCTTTGAGATTCGTGCAATACGTATTTGAACGGTTGAGATTTTTTCAGAAAGAACACTCAAAATTTGAGATATCACAGAGGATGCGAATTCATAGGTTGGAGGGCCATTGTTGTCTATAAAAAAATACTACGGTTTTGGATCGAGTGAATATATATCGTTAACATAAAAAATTAATTATGTTTTCCAAAGGAAGAACTGTATTGTAATGAAGGCAGAGTTTAAATCGGTCAAATTGTAGATTCAGATCCAATTCCGAGTGAAACGGATCGGATAGTGGTAAAACCATATCCGTATGGACCGTATTTTTTTTATTTTTCGAATATAATACAAATTAGATATTAAACAGATATAGATCAGATCAAATATTTTTTTTAAAAATATATAAATATAATTACAAAATATCAAAATTTATAATATTTATCTACTTTTAATGATAAATAATATAATTTTTTTCATAATATATATTAAATTATATAGTATATATCTACTATTCAATAGAAATAATTACAACATAATATATATTAAATTATATAGTATATATCTACTATTTTATACGAATAATTAAAATTTAAAATTATATTTGTATCCGTATACATATTCAAATATCAGATATACGTATTAATTTTCGAATACATATTGAATATTATTTGCTCCGTTTTTACTCTTAGATCAATCAAGTGCAATACCTGTGTGGAATGAGATCTGAGTTGTCAGTTCCAGCATGGCACAAATTTTAAAACATATTTCTATATTCTAAGTAGGGTCCCAACTCTTGAAGTTATTTTGACTCGACTTGATATTCACTCCAAATTGTACAGACAATCAAGCTTTTATTACAAAAATAAAATGGGTCATGAGCCCAAACATCTTAGCCCAAACCCAAATATTTCTAATGTAGTATATCTATAATATTTCTGGGCTGATTTTTACTGGGCTTTTTCTCAATTTTCCAAATCAGAAAGTCAAACAAAGACTACTTTTTACTGGATTAGATAAAGTTCACAGCTTTCCTAGTATTAGGTAGAAGGTTGTTATTCATGGAGCTTTTTAATAAACTTTTCTGGCATGTCTATCACAACTTTATAGAAAAAAATAATTAATTGAGTGTATAAAAGTTTTATATTAGGTAGAACGTTGCTATAATTCTTACAAAAGCTATTTAAATGAACTGAATATAGATTTTTTTTTTTTTAAATGTGCATATATTCATGCAAATTTGCTTTTTAACATCTTTATTCCTCCCATCATGTAACTATTTTCTTCTTCTTTTTTAAAGAAAAATATAATAGGACAATTCCCTACTTGCTAAAAAAGAAACATCTTTATTCCATCCAACAAACTGCCAAAATGGAAAAGGCAATTCACAACTAGTCAAGAAATCATTGTGGATCCAGAAATACAGGCACAAATAATATTAATGCTGATAAATATAGTATCATAATACTCAAAATATTGCTCCTATTATTGTATAATTCTAACTAAACAGAATAAATCATCCTACTAAATAAATAATTGTGAACATAAATAAAACTAAAACTAAGAACTATTCAGAAAAGAAGCCACAACTGCCATTTCCTTCACAGCCTTGTCACTCTTAAGCTGGTACAAGAAATAGACATGATCTTCTCCTTTGGTCTCATACATCTCCACCTCTCCTTTCCATCCACTCTCATTCAACCCTGTCACATATGCCTTTCCCCTCTCCTTAAACGTATCGAGCTCCGACAATGTCACCAACACGCGCTCACACGGCAAGTTCTTCCACACGGATGGGGACCCCATCGGGTTAACTAGCGGGTTGTCAATACTATATTTGCCGTTGCATATAAACTCCCATGTCACCTCCATCTTGCGCCTTAATTCCGGGTCTTTGGTTTCATTACCGACCGGTTTCGAGCCCCAGAAGTACGGGTTTAGTAATGCTAACCCTGTTGCATTCGCCCCATCCATTACAGCGATATTATGTGCTATGTTTCCACCGGCGCTGTCGCCGGCTAGAAACAAACGGTTCAAATCGCCGTATGTGGATAACCATTTTTCTGGTCCGGAAATGGAATTTGAAATAGTCCATTTATATGCCTCGAAGGAGTCGTTATATGCAACTGGGAGCCAGTACTCCGGTACTCGTCGGTAATTCACCGACACCACCACAACACTTGCGTTGGCAACTAATGTGTTTAGATAATCATGATAGGTAGGAGAGAAAGGCGATTCGATAGCAAATGCGCCGCCATGGAAAAAAACAAGGATTGGGAATTTTTCATCCTTTGTGGTGTTGAGTTTCGGTAAGTAAAGCCGTGCACCAAGGCCGGTGGTAGAATTGATAACTACATCTTTGGATTTTACCCCAGTGGTGGTGTCTAATCCTGCACTGACAATTTTCGTGCCGCTTAGCCGTTCGACTCGGCCGTTCTTGTAAAGACGGAGGTAAGGGGAGAAATCAAATTGAACTGTGGTGTTTGGATCAATAGGTGTAGGTACTATAGCATGAGGCGGTGGTGGCGGGAGTGGCGATTGTGGAGCGGCTGGACCCGGTTGGTGGTGAGAGTGGCGCAATTGCGTTACTAATATCAAAATAAGAGCAGCAGGCAGGAGAGCAGAGATTAGGAGCTTGACAAGGAAAGGGATAGAGGAGAGCAGCTCTGAGAGCTTATTTCTTCCCAATTTAATTTCATGGGGTAGCTGTTGAGTGTTGACCATGGTGGAATGATTAGAAATAAAAATTGGGAAGAACCAAAATTGGGAAGGATGTGATGAATATTAGATTTGAGTCTGATTTGGAGGAAGAGAGTAGAGAAACATGATAGAGACTTCTGACTTTAACCACCAATAATCAAACCAATACTAGACTGCATGCTTTTGTGGGTGTTTTTTTTATGGAAAATTTTTATCGGCAGTAATTATTAGAAAAGAAGAGAGACAAACAGTACGAGTACAATAATATTTATATTGGTAATAAGATCGGTAGTAATTTTACTGATTTTAAAAATAAAAAAGTTTAGATCGGTAGGAATTTTACCGATCTATACCATTTTTTTTCCTTTTAATTTTTTCTAATAAAATATTTTTTTTACAAAAATAGATAAAGTACCTTAAAATTTAGATATATAAAACATTCTATCTATTTTTTTGAAAAACTTTTCATATTTTACTAGAAATCAAATATAAGAATTCTCTCCATCTGCATCAGATTAAAAAAAAAAATCAGTAGAATTCCTACCGATCTTACTACCAATATAAATATTACTGTTCTTTTTTTCTATTAATTACTACCAATAAAAAATTTCCTATTTTTATGGTCCAATAAATTTGAATTAGGTGAGAAAATTGATGGTAACCCAGCCTAGCTTAGCCTAGAGAGCATGTTACAATTCAAATGAGATCCAACAAACCACAACCACACGTGTATTAGAGAACAAGAGAACTTTTGGACTCCACTACCAAATGTTTGTACGTTTCATGTTCAAATTTAGACCATAATTTTATCAAAAATATTTTTTGGTTACAACATATCACTAAAATATATCCGAGTTACATTGTACTGATACAGGAATGGCTGAAATGTTGCATGTGATTAGCAATATCTCTTTTACTCATATTAATGATAAAAATTTATGGAGATGGAATCCTAATGAAAACTTTACTATTAAATTCCTGTATAAGTTTTTTTTATTTTAGAGGTGTCAAAACTGATAAGAACTTGATCTGGTGAAAATTGCCTATTCCTTCTAAAATTAAAATATTTATGTGGTCACTGTCAAAAAAAAAAAAAAAATTATTATCAAACAAAACTTATCCAAAAGAGGGTGGACAGGCCTTACCGGTTGTCATTTTTGTGGGCTCATTGACGAAGTTAATATTAAATTTTGAAATGTCCATATGTTAGCAAAGTTTGATTTTGGATGGAGAACTATCTGAACAATTTTACTATTTGGTCCTCCTTTTAAGACATAATTAGTTTTGCAATCACTTTGAATGATGCTCATAGAACAATCTTTTTTTTTAGTTGTTAGTGCTGTATGTTGGACTATATATATGGAAACAGAGAAATAAAATTTGCTTTTCGGAAAAATAACTAAGTCGAATGTAATTCTACTAATTATTTTTCTTGTGCAATACTGAATATTGCATGTAAAAGAGAAGGTGAGGCATGCAACAGATGCATGGGGAGTCCGAATCTGCTGTAATTCGAGACCAGTGAACAGTGATTCTGAAATTTCTGCAATTCGAATCCAGCCGTTGAACTGTTTCGAGATATGTGCACGAAAAAATCAGCTGTTTCGAGATGCGTTCTCGAAAAAAGTTCGATGGCTAGATTTGAGATTGCAGGGATTTCAGAATACTATTCACTGGATTCGGGATTGCAGCAGATTTATTTTCATGCATGGGTGCCAGAAGACCTGAACTGCACTGCAAGTGTGAGTCAATGACGGAACTAGAAATTTTAGGAGGGGCTTAAACATAAAAAGTAAAAATATAATGTGGTATGTGGAATTTGAACCCAAGTCCACAATCACAATGAGCAACTTTAACCAATAGATACAAGTAAACATTTGATATTTCATAAGAAATTAAAATATATATAAACTAAAGAAAGAAGAACGTTCAATTAAATTTTAATATACATTATTAAAAATTAAAAATCATGAGAGTTGCTTAGGTACCTTTGAAGTACACTAAGATCCCACCCTGATGATGCTCAGCTGGTTGTAGTTGGAGACTTGGAGATGAAGCGGTGGGACTAAAGACTAAACTCATTGTGTGTAGCTTTCTTTGGTTACTATGCATCTTAATTTTGTGGTTATGTTTGGCTGTTGTTTCTAGATGCTGATGGATTAACTGTAGGGTTAAGTAAGTAGGATAACAACTGTGCTATGCTGCAGGGTGGATAGCAATTCCTCCTGTTGGGACCAAGTAGGAGTAAGTTTATGTTAATTAATGAAACGGGCAATGGAAAATTGCCTTTTTTTTTTCAAAAAATAAAAATATGTCTAGTTATCAAATAACAAGAATTGATTGCTAAAGTGAAGGTTGAATAAATTGATCACTAAAAATTTTTCAGTATATGTATAAATTTACCAATCATTTCCATAGATATCATTATCATAGAAAACAATTTTTTTTTTCTCAAAATATATTTGTGGATCTTGTTTGAAGAGAAAAATCATTCAAATGGTAAAAGCAATCTTTAAAATAGGAACTATAGATAATCAATCACTAAAACTTGATCTCCATCTCCTGCAATGCCTTATTCAATTTCACCTTTACAAGGAAAAAACCAATGCTCTTCCCCTTCTGACAAATGCAACTCGGTGTAACCAAGCCATGCTCTCTTCTTCAACCCTTCGACATATGCCTTCCCCGGTTCCCCCTCTCTCTGAAGTGATCCTTCTCGGCCACTGTCATTAGTACCATTTCGCAACCCAACATCTCCCATGCCCTCCTCAGCCCCATCGGGTTCATGCTCGGGTGGTCGATATCACAAGCCCCCACGCAAACATAACTCTCCAGCTCCTCTTTACCCCCATCCTAATTTTCGGCTCGGTCATCTTTGAACCCACAGGATCATTACCCCAAGAGTTCGGATCAGAATCCGGATCAATCCGACTGAAGTGTAATAATGTATGGGGCTCCTTTAAGATTTGTGCCAATATATAACCAACGGACCAGATTCAAAGGTACCTTAGGTGATATGAATTCAGAGTTCGGATGCAACAACACCAATCCTTTGATCTTGATCCCTTCCCTCTCGGCTCGTACCACCCCCATTATGTGCAATGTGCATGTAAATTCCAGACAGATCAGTTCAAATCTTTCATTGGCCTGAAAGATATTGTGCATGTCAAAATCCCAAACATGTCATCTCATTTTTACCAAAAAAAATTTTTAGATTTTTCATTTTCATATAGATAATGGGTATTTTTTTCTGAAAAAGTAACAACTTTGCTACATATTTCTTTAAATTAAAAAAAAACACCCAAAACAAGTTTGTTACATTTGAATATTCATAGTAAAAGAAAAAATATATAAGTAAGATCACATTGAAAGAACCCAAATTTCCCCAAATTTATAGCCCAAATCAATAGTACTCAATTATATTTGTCGGTCCAGTTCAGCCTTTATTAAGGCCCTGATCTGCCATATTAAACTTTTGAATTGAAATCCAAAAACATGGTACAGAAATGTGAGACTAAAACTTGCTAATTCTAGATAAATATAAGTCAACATTGAAGGGAAAGCACTTAGGGATGTGGTTCAAACTTCAAACCCAATGGAGAATTAAAAAAGCAAAAAAAAACAACTAACACTAGCTAGCATTTTTTTTTTGTAAGGTTAACACTAGCTAGCATGTTATATCAATTGTAAATCTGTAAAAGCATAACACTTGAACCACTTACAATTGAGTTGGGACAGAATCAGATTCCTACATACATAAGCTGTTATAAGTAATGTCAAAAATAAAAAAATAAAAAGAAGGAAAAGGACTAGCATTGCAAGGAGCTCCTTAAAATATATAAAAAAAAAATTAAATATATACAAGTTGTGATGTTCACATTATTGATTTATCCTTCACCAAGCAATTTCAACCAGGCCAAATTGATCTCTCTCTGTCATCTCTATGAATCCTGACATGGAGCTGGAATATGAATTCCCTGATGTCTTGCGTTATTACAAAAATGGTCAGACCGAGCGCTTCGACGGCACCATAGTTGCTCCAGCCACCATTGACCCCGCCACTGGTGTAACATCAAAAGATCTAGTCATTGATGAATCCACCGGCTTATCTGTTCGTCTCTACCTTCCTGTTGGGACATACTCAGAAAACAAATTGCCAATTCTTTTTTTCATCCATGGTGGAGCTTTTATGATTCATACAGCCGGTTCTCCAGTTTACCACAACTTGGTCAACTGCTTAGTTGGCAATGCTAAAGTCGTTGCTGTTTCCGTAACCTACCGCCTTGCACCAGAGCACCCGGTACCAGTAGCATATGAAGATACATGGGATGCGCTAAAATGGGTCATTTCAAGTTGCAAATCAGGTGCCGAACCATGGCTTAGCAAACACGGTGACCTGGATCGCATAATCTTGGCAGGAGATAGTGCCGGTGCCAACATAGCACATAATATAGCTGTGATGTTTGACAAGGATCTATTCAAAGATTTTCCAAAAATAAAAGGGTTATTGCTCATGAATCCTTATTTCTGGGGCAAGGATCCAATTGAATGCGAGGTATTGGAACCTGAGTTCAGGCTTTGGTTGGATCAGACATGGCATTTTATTTGTGCAGGAAAATTTGGGCTTGACCATCCATTTTTGAACCCAATGGCAGCACCCGCGGAGGAATGGATGAAACCGAGATGCGATCAAGTGATGGTGACAGTGGCAGAGAACGACATGTTTCGAGAAAGGGGGAGAGCATACGTGGAGAGGTTAGAAAGCAATGGATGGAAAGGAGAGGTAGAGATGTATGAGACTTATGGGGAGAGGCATGTGTACTTCTTAGCTAAGCCTGAATGCGAGAAGGCCGTCAGAGAGATCGAGGCAATGGCTGCCTTCATTAACCGGAAGTGAGAAAAACTTGAATTCATGATATATAATTGATTTTGTTAAATTCAGATTTTTTTGGGGGTGAAAATTAAGAATTTGGTTTGTTGAATTTATGAGAATCTGAGGAGAAAAACTTGTTTCATTCACAGTGTTTTATATTTCTTACAGAGGGGATCGCTATATATTTATTACAGAGGCTAATTAGCCGTTTATTGTACCGTTACCTATTTTTCTATTTTCGGTACCTATGAACAGTGTACCGTTGGTACTTTTGCCTAAATAGAAATTGCATTTTTACTCTAATCCTAGCCGATTGATCAATGATGAACGGCTGAGATCAAATCCCTTTACTCTTCATTATTTTCAACATGGTTACAGGGGCAGTATTATATACTTGCCAAAAGTGGCCAATGCTCAAATGATTATCAGATCTGTAAATCTGGATAAGTCTATGTTCTTTTGCAATTGTAGCAATCAATTGTTGACCAGATTCTCTTTTTCTTAAGAAACAAATATACAACTTGATCTGGGGGTATTGGGGACACTTTTTTTTTTCTGATTTGTAGTGATAGTGCTGTGTGGGCATCTCTGATTTGCAGTTGATCGAGGAATATTTTGGTTGATTTACGAGTTTGGATAAGATAATAGTAATTAGAAACACAGTTTTTGCTAATACCAATGACAACCATTATATATATTTATATAAAATAAATGGAAGTCAGAATAGATCTGATACCAGCAGATAGAATCAATCTCCAATAATCTATTATCAGATAACGAACGCAACCATTGCTTCAATCTCTTTCGCAACCTTCTCATCATCCCACACACCAATTCAACCACACTTGGTGCGACCCAATCGGGTACACAAACTGGGGATCTATGTTATATATACTTACCTCCACATCCAATTTTTCATGCTTCCTCTTTCAACGCATAGAACATATATATCACCAAATATTTTTTTAGTTGAATAATTGTAGAGCTTAAGCTGATTTTGAGCTCAACCTTTGAAGTGTGAGGCAAAAGTCATAATAATCTACACCACCCGGGCTGTTCTTCCATTTTCAAAGTTTATGCAATAAGAACATTATGTAAATTATCCGAACCTTCAGAATTTCTGACAGTTCTATTCCTTTCAGAACTCTTCAAAATTCTGACGGTCGGAACATTTTTAAAAATAAAAAATAACCGGGGACAAGTTTGTAATTTTTTATTTTTTGAGGGATATTAAAAAAAATCGGTATAATGTGTGTTACATGAAAACACTTGACATGATGTAAAAATAATTTGTTTTATGTGAACATGCAACGACAGCTACAGTGGATTTATCTAATGCAATCAATTTATAGATGAGGTAAGGAGTGAAAAAAACGTGCCGTATCGTAACATGCTGTAATTTTGGTCTCATGCTATGCCGTGCCGTGATTAAGTTAATTTTTCACGTGCCGTGCCGTGCCGTGATCAAAATGTTAAAGGGTAGTCACGGCACGCAAATGGTCACGCCGTGCCTAAACGTGCCGTGACCATACGTGACTCGCGTGACCATTTAATCATAATTTAGGTTAGTTTATTCAAGATTCATCATTAAATCAATAGCTAATGGTTCTAATTACAGGTGACTCGCGTGACTACGTGTCGTGCTGTGCCGTGACTAAATCTTTCATGTGTGGTACCGCACTACAGCAAACAGGACCATTAGCGACAGGAATTTCGGTCGCAGAAACCTATTTCGCCGGTCGCTGATACTCATTCCGGTCACAGAAAGTCAAATTTGGTCGCTGAAAGCCCGGTCGCTGTAAGCCTTGTCGCTGATACTCTTCTGATGACGTCACCGGTCGCTGATACTACGTCACCCGGTCGCTGATACTCTTTTGCGACCACATTTTTTTTGTCACTGTTGTTTTTTTATGACGTCAGCAAAAACTTTATGCGACCAAAGAAAACGGTCGTTGATACTCTTCTGTCAGGTTTTTGAGATTTTATTATATTATTTAAATTTGCACCATTTAATAGTTGGTACGACACGTACCAACATACAACATAAACATACATGTCGTAATGTCAAATAATACAAATAAACATCAAACATAATAATCGTAATGTCAAGTAATACAAACATAAATGTCGAAATGTCGAAATGTCAAGTAATGTCAAGTACCATCTAAACCTAAGTCGTATCATAAGCATCTATCAAAATGTCGACATTTCGACCCCTGCCTCTCGTCACTATAAACATCTAAACCTAAGTAGTACCATCACCACCAACATCCGACCCCTGCCCCTCGTCATCATCGCCGTCATCATTCTCGTCATCTTGAGGAGCGGGGATCGAGGCATGCTGCGAGCCCGAACCTCCCTGTGAGATTGTAAAAAAATAGTTTAGATAATTAGAATTTAGGGTTCAGGGTTCACAATTAAAGTCAGACTGAAATATCAAATTTCGTACCTGAGAAGCTCTGAAAAGCTCGGTGATCTTGGACATAAACCAATCCTCCATCCTATCAAGTACCCGAGCAGATATCATATCGATATACTCTTCTGTGAGCTGCGGAGCCGGCGGCATAGAAGAATATGACTGTGAAGAATACGACTGACTACTGCTCAACCCACTGGAGCGAAACATGCGTCTCGTCTTGCCTGGAACATTAAAAATAAGACAATTAGTATTATCTTACAAAACTAAAAATAAATTTAAAATTAAAGTGACCTTTTATTTTACCTAGAGCACTGAGACCATAGTTATCGCCGTGGGCATTCTGATCAGATATTCCCGTAGAGTACCAGACGTCGCCGTCGTATGCGGGCCATGTGTTTCTATCCTCTCCTTACTTCTGCACCATAGCACTCTCATATTTTTCCTGCAAATTTTGTAAAATATAACAAGAATGTTATATATACAACAGGAACCATGATATTTTATAAAACGATTCAAAAGTATTATTACCTGTGCGTCTTTAGCCTTGCCGGTAATATATTCCCCCGTCTTCTTTTTCGTATGGGTAGGCTGGAACAGCTCATCGGACCATCTAGGTTCGCGCCCTTTTTCTTGCTCCTGTTAAGAATTTGAAAGACAATTTCATTTAAAAAAAGATTATCAAGGTTAGTTCGATTAGATTCAATTGGAATGAAAATAGATTAATTTAATGAAAAACAACTTACGAAGCGTTGTTTGTGAACAAGCATGTTCACAGAACCCGTTGTGGCCCCTGAACCTTCAGCATTGGCCCTATTTGAAGCATTATGCTGGCTCCGACGGGAAAACACGTCACTGCACCAATGATCGACGAGTCCGGGCCAGAACTCCGGCTTGATCCAGGCGTCGTAGGGGCGAGGAGCAGCCCCACGCTCCTTCCACTCGAGCATTGAATCTCCATAGGACTTGGTTGCTGCCTCCCTGGCCTTGTTAAGCATATCCTGTAGCCGTTTGTCAGCTATTTTGCGGAATACATCCCATGCAATACTCTCAGCTATCCCCGGTGCAAACTGGTAATGCTTCTGCAATGCATAGTTAAAAATTAATATCGTTGGTTAGCTTAAAAAAAGGAAACAAGTAATTATTAAAGGTTTTGTTTCAAAAAATTTTACTTACCAAAAACTCTGCCTTGATAACTTTCTTGTTTTCATCAGGGAAATCCGTGTATCTGTAGTACGGTCCAGGATATGCTGTACGTACTTGTTGCGAAATAATTTTTGCAACCTGCTTCGTCCTCTCTGGGTGCCCTGCATCAAAAGTCCTTGTTCGCGCGAAAGCGCAACGCAAGTTTCGGTACGCTTGAGGGCGTACCTTTTAAAACAGCGCTTACACTTCACGAGTAAGGGTTGCAAGTGCACAACCCCTATCGAGTAATATAATCGGGTATCGATCCACAGGGACGGGCAATTGTTAGGTTAGAATCCACCGAACTCAATTAAAAACTAGAAGTGAGAAAGATTGGGTTTGGTATTTAAGTTCCTAAAAGATCAATTCAAACAAATTGAACAATGCAAACAGATGTAATAAAGTGCTAGAAGAAATGTAAACTGTGTTTTGATTATGTATAAAAGGCGTTTCCAGGGTTTCAGACTTCATCTGTGATCTGCCTCTAGTGGTACGGCCCGTACCAAGTTGGTACGGCTAGACCGTACTCCACTTGGTAAGGCAAGGCCGCACCACTCTGGTAAGACCCGTACTGGCTTGCCAGAACAGAGCTTACCAGTTCGAGTTGATGCATTTCTTGCTGGTACCTTGTGCTAAACTCTTTAGAAAGGTTCAATTGACCATACCTAAGGTTCCTAAGCCTCAACTCTCGTGTGTTGGATCAAGATCTAGGTTGGAATGCAATTGATTGCCTTTTAGGGATTTCTACACCTCAATTTTCATGTGTTGGTACAGATCTACCCTAGCTGGTTGATTGGAGACCTAAGGTACCCTCTAATCTGTCAATTAGAGAGAAATTCAACCTCTCGGCTTCAATTCGAACAAGTCTACCCTAAACAATTGATTTGGTTGAGAGATTGAGATGATCACATGACCTTGATAGGTTTGATCTAGACCTAGAGGTTCACCATACACAATCACAGCAATCAAAGCAAGAGATAGCAAAGAAATCACAATCAATCAATCAAAAGAGTTCATACAAGATACAAGTCAAAGAAAGTCAAAGCAAATCAAGAATCCATCTCTAAACCCTAGAAACTAAAGTAACTACTCACAGCACATGATCTGATCTAATAATACAATAAAAGGGATAAAGAAAGCCATGGATCGAAGGGATCGAGTGGAGGAAGCTTGATCCGTCGAGTTTCGCCTCTTCCTCTTCCTTCCTTCTTGCTCCTAGCTCCTCAGCTCTCTTTCTCTCTCTTACTGTGCTCTCAAATAGATCTGGAATGAAAAACTCCCGAAATTGGAGAGCTCCCCGCCTTAAATAGCCTCTGCCAAGATTTGAATCTGTCAGGCCGCCTTTAGGTACGGCCTGGCCGTACCAGGCGTGATGAGCTGAAATCGGCCAAGTCTGGTGAGACCCGTACCAAGCCTGGTAAGGGTCGTACCTCATCATCCAAATCGCCGTTTCTTCGTGTGTTTTGCTCCAAACCTGCAGAAAACAAACAAACACTCAGCAGTACCAAATTCTAAAGATATATCGATGAAATGCACATGATTCTGGTGAATTAGGGCACGAATCTGGTACTAAAACAGGCCTAAAATAGACTAAATATGCGAGGTATCAGTCATGCAAATAGAAATAATTATTACAATCTCTACAATTAATGCATAATTACAACATATACAAAAAATGAATATTACATGTAACCCCCTAACCGAAGCACTGGTCGCAAACTCGGATCTGCAGGCGGCGAAATATATGCATTTGCACGAGCGAACATTCCTCTGACTCGACTCCGCCTCGTCGCCCGCCGGTGCCTTTCCTTTGTCCTTTCTACTCGGTGCCATATCTAGAGTTGAGATGATAAAAATCAATCAAAATTGTATACATAGTTTACATATCTAGAGAAACTTTCTGTTTTTTGTGAAAATTATATAATTTCTCATTATTAATTGAAAGAGGAGCCTTTGCACTATATCCAGGGTGAATTTTGTGATTTTTAATATTTTCGTTTTATTTTTAAGACATTTGTTTATGCAAGAGGGTAATAGAGGTAATTTTGTCAATTTAATTGCTGGATTTTCTGTTTTTTTAAAAGCTGAACTTTGGAAATTCATATAAAATTGAAATAAAACCAGAAAAATGTGAAATTTGAGTCAATTTTGTGTATTTTGAAATCCTTTATTTAATCATGATGTTTGTTCTTTGATTTAGTCTTTGAGCCAATTTGTGCTGTTCATTTTACCAGCAGAGCCCTTTTATCATTAAAATGCTGATTTTTCTGTTTTTAAAACTGAACTTCAAAAATTCATATAAATTCGAAATAAAATCAGAAAAAATATAAAGTTTGTGTTCATTTTGTGTATCTTGAAGTACTCTACATTACTATGAAGTTGGTTTTTCAGTTTAGTCCCTGTAACAGTTTGTATTGTCCATTTTGCTGACATGGGTCTTTTTAGCAATTTTAGGTGCTTCTAGTATACCAGTGGTACCTATCATGTGCAGTACTACTGAACCCTTATTTGGTCATGTACTAGGGGTTGATTTAAGTCAAATACCCTTGATTGGTGATAGCAAATTTCATTGTTCTTTAGTTTACAACTTGGTACCAGTGAAGAGAGGGAGATCAAACAGTTGGGCAACAATTTCATTGTTCTTTAGTTTGAAAAAATAGAAAACCATTAACCCAAACAACAATGCTAAATGGAAATCGCAATTGGGCAACATAAAATTCTAATATGAGTAACGAGTAACGACTATTTTCCCCTTAGCCACACTTTTCCATTTTAGTACCTCTGAAAAAGACAATTTAAACAACGTACCATTTATCTCAGGGAACTCATTACATTCATGAAAAATTCAAACTCAAGCGGTACCAGTACCTATCTGGGGCATGTATCAAACCGGTACCAGTTGCCCAAACGCATTAAAATTCCCTATGCGATTTCCATTTCAGCATTGTAAGAAAACCAGTAATTGTAAGAAAAATTACTAATCTGTTACTAAACAACAAATCAATTGCTAATATTCAGAGGGTGTGCTTAGATATTCAAAGGGTGTGCTTAGATATTTACCCGATCGAGACAGATGCAAATCGCAAGTGACGGTGGAAATGGTTCGATTTGTACAGAGGCGGAGTTCAATCAGTGGAAAACGGAAAAGAGGCGGGGTTCGGGTGAGAATCGCGCGGGGGGACACAGAGGCGGCGGGGTTCGGATCGGCGCGGGGGGCACAGATCTGGAGACGGAGGCGCGCACGTTTTTTTCTTTTTTTTGGCTAACCTAAGACGCGGGAGACGGAGGAGACAGAGAGGGAGGGTTCGCGCCCGGGTTTTTACAGCACCCATCTGCGACCGGTCAAAAACGGTCGCTGAAAGTTGTTTTCGCCGGTCGCAGAAACTTTCGTCGCCAAAACTATTTCGCGGTTTTTATTTTTGGGAGGAAAAAACGTTTCAGCGACCGGCGCTAGTGCCGTGCCATGCTAAAATTTTAAAAGATAAACACGGCACTCGAATGGTCACGGCACAGAACACGCAAGTTACGGCACGTAACTGACACGAATGCTATGCAGTTCCATGAAGGATCCGGCTCCGCCATGCCATTTTTTCCAATCTAGATAAGCGGTTAGGATTGATTATCTAGGTGAAGCTAAATGTCAAGCACGTGCCAACATCAATTTCACGTGTGAATTATTTTCAGCAACATACTTTTTTTAATGCAATTGTAATTAATTTGGCAGCAAATACTTTTTTTCGGGCATCCAATTAATTGGTTTCAATCGAATTAATGGGTTACAATCACTAATATCTAGGGGGAATCGGTTATATACCCATCAAAACTTTTGAATTTGAATATTTGCCCATATTGTATTCAAATTTGAGGTAAATTTCTAATACAATATGGGCAAATATCCAAATTCAAAAGTTTTGATGGGTATATAACCGATTCTCTCTAATATCTATTACCATTAATTAATTTGTAGCAATATCATTAATCGAATGCATTCAATTTTTGATCGGTTGCAATAATTTGTTAAAAATAATCTATTTTGGAATAGTGGTATTATGATTTTTTAACATGAATTTTTTATTTTAGTGATTTTTGTGGGGGCACCAATTCGTTGGTTCAATATTGACCAGGCATTTTTTTGTTATGGAGGAAATGTTTTTTTTTTTAGGGTAAAGGGGCAACTTACCATCTTACGATTTTCATTAATAAGAAAATGAAATGCCAACATATTAATTATCACAATATAAACATGTGTGTAGCCAAAGCATAATTTTGTTGTGGAGGTATGATTAGCTGGGATTGCAAACAAAGTATAATACAATTTGTGTGATACAAAATGTATTTTGTATGAAATTTTTATTACTTCTAATATATATTCATTTCTTTCCTTATAAATCTTATCAAGTTACAAAACTATAAAAATATTCTTGCCTACTATCATAAACATAGATATTGAGTGTAATTTATTTATATTTCTACAATTAGATATTGGTGAATATCAAATGACTAGTATTATATTTGGTTTAAATCGTTTTTTGTATACTCTCAATTTTCTCATAAATCGAATATATGGAGAAAGAATAGGCTTGATTGTTTTGGAACAATAATTTTTATATTAATTTGTAGTTATGATTTCTTTTCATGTTTTAAGGCTTTTGAAATTTCGTTGTATCAGAATTTAGTTAGTTAGTAGTTGACCTCTAAAAGGGAAAGTTTTAAATTAATATTAAATTATTATTTGTAAATATATATAATTTTATTAGTTTGAATGTAAATCGGTGATACTAGAATATTGTTTTTTTTTTTCAAAAAAAGAAAAAAAAATACTTGGTTTAAAAAAAAATTATTGACAATTTATACTTGATTGAAAATTACAAAAAAAAAAAATTTAATTTATAATTGGTTTAAATTTACTATAAATTGTAATGAAGCGTTGCCTCGCTCTTTATACCATCGGCTCTTCTTCTTCTTTCTCGACATGACAAATTCTTCTAGTGTACATTGTTGCCTTGTTGGATTATGTTTCCTTGTGTTTCTGACTCATTTGATCTTTAATAGATGACCAAAAAATTATTCCGAAAATTTCCTTGCTCTTTTGAAACATGAAATATTGCTCATTGTTTAAAAATAATAAAAAAAATATACAATTGTGCTCCATACATTTAATCAAATTTAAAATTAGAAAATAGTTAACTCTTTCGTAATAAAAGGAATGTGCCAAGTAATTTTAAAATTTCCATTTAAAATTTTTTTTTTAACAGTCAACCACAGCGAAGCGCGAGTATTGACTCTAGTTTATGAAAAGATTAATGTTTTGCAAAATATTTTTTTTGTAATGCTTATATAAGCAAAAGAAATTAAGAACGAATAAATTGAAAGTGTGTCCTAAATACTTGACAGTCTCTGTCAAGCTTTCAACAAAAAAAATGTGTGCTTAAATTGAGTATTTTTTTTTTTACAAATCTAGTTTTGCATTAATTACTGAAAAAAAAAAAACTCACAGGAATAAATGCTGGATAGATTTCTATATTGGATATGATCCGCTAAATTAAATAAATTGTCTTGTAAAAATATCACTCATTTATCATTATGGTTCTTAAAATTTAAAACATATTATATATCTAAGGTTTTTATTTGTTATAAATTAGTCATGATACTTACATATTATACCTTTACAAATGTAATGATATTTCCATCCATATCTACATCACTTTTGCATTTAGCATTTTAATAATGTTGATGTTATCGGCTTATTGCATAAGCCAAATAGATGATGCAGATACTTAATTTAATGAATACTTACATAGACACAACAAGTGTTATCATAAATTAATTAAAAGATAATATATAGATTGATTCCCACCTTAAATACAATTATGATTTATGAACAAATGCTAATCTGAATTTCATCTAACTAATTAATGAATGAAACTACAGGACCCATTATGTGTTAGAAATTGAAAATTTCAGTGTAAGAACAAAACATATTGTTTTGTTTCCAACACAATTAATTCAGACAGGGGCGGAGGCAGGACCGACATTTTTATTAATATCCAAAGTTAATTACAAATTAATAAATAAACTCAGAATCTCTGGGATTTTCGAAAAATGTCCAAACCGGCCACAAAATGGCCGATTTCCAGAAACCCGCCATTTTGTGGCCAGTTTCTAATTTTTTTTTTTGTAGAGACACTATGAAGAGCAAGATAATGAAATCTAACACTGAAAATTTAAATTTTTTATTTAAATTATTTGTTAGATTACTTCTTTTGATTTATAATTAGCATATTTATACTAAAATACACTATATTACTTGAAATTATGTTGAATTACACTATATTACTCTAAATTACGATAAATTATGTTAAATTATGTTGAATTACGCTAAATTACACTAATTTCGCTAATTATAATGAAATACGGTAAATTACGCTAAATTAGACCGATTTTGTGCCATCTTTAATAAATCATAAAAAATAGTAAAAAAATTTCAAAAATAATAAAAATTAGTATTCTACAAGTTCATTATATAACTAATTTACTGAGCTACTTAGATTGAATAATAGAAATGAAAATTTTAATCGGAAACTTCAACTCAAGTTTTGAGGCTCTTCCCTTAGTTTTTTGGCAATTCTGAATTTTGAAATTCAGCATTGCTTGCACTGACGCATGCGTTTTTTATCGTAAGCTTTCTGAAAGTGGTCATTTGCGGAAATCGGACACTCGAACGCCGTTTTATGGCCGTTTGAAGTTTCGTCGTCGTTTTTCGCCTTCTCAGTAAAGATATAATCCATATTCATATGTAATTTACTGTAATTTACCTTATTTTAGCGTAATTTAACATAATTTAGTGTAATAATGTAATATAGTGTAATTCAACACAATTTCAAGTAATTTAGCGTATTTTAGTATAAATATGCTAATTATACATCAAAAGAAGTAATCTAAAAAAAAATTTAAACAAAAAATTTGAATTTTCAGTGTTAGATTTCATTATCTTGCTCTTTATAGTGTCTCTTAAAAAAAATAATTTATAATTATAAATCACTATGAAGATAAAAGAGAAACAAAATATAGTTTCTAATTATACATCATTATGAAGACACACAGTAATTTAACCGGAATTTACTCTATTTTAGCGTAATTTAACATAATTTAGCGTAATTTAATGTAATATAGTGTAATTTCAACATAATTTTAAGTAATACAGTGTATTTTAGTTTAAATATGCTAATTATAAATCAAAAGAAGTAATATAACAAATAATTTAAATAAAAAATTTGAATTTTCAATGTTAGATTTCATTATCTTGCTCTTCATAGTGTCTCTAGAAAAAAAAAATCAGAAACCGGCCACAAAATGGCCGGTTTGGACATTTTTCAAAAATCCCAAAGATTCTAGGTATATTTATTAATTTGTAATTAACTTTGGATATTAATAAAAATGTCGGGAGGCAGGATTTCAAGTTATGGAGGTCAAACTTCAGAAGTTTCGTATGAGGATCAATCATATAAATTATTCAAAAAAATATACAGGGGTCAATTTTATAGTTTTCATAACATTTACTCTATATTATATAGCAAAATTGTATCGTAAATTGACCCCATTTCAGTATGAAAATTTTATATGATTGACCACCATTATACGTGTGATCCCATAGTTCGAAAGTCTGACTCCGCCCTTGTTTGAATGAATCAATAAAATAATGAGATTAGCCCTAACTCAAAATTCAGAACAACTATTAACCCAACATATCTGAAATATGTAAAATACTTGCAGTCAAATCAAAATCAATCCAGTACCTAATTAGATTACAGGAGTCTGTTTTAAAACTTTGTTTGAGATTGAAACGGACGACTCAAATCTCATTCTACAGAGTCAGCTATGTAAGATCTGAACCGTCCCATTTAAATCCGCACTAATATTAAAGATCCTCGTTCCGTCCGTTATAGGTGTGGTGTTGACCGGATCGGCTCGAATGCGGATTCCTATTTCACTCCACGACTTCCATATATGAATATGATATATCAACCATTCAGCCTCAATCTCTCTTCAATTGAATTTATAATGAAAGATGAGGAGGGTTCAAATGCCTCCATTTTTCATGCCTCCATCATGCCTCCATGTTTAAAAACTTTAATAACTCAAAATTTAAAACTTAAAAGTCAAAATAAAACCGTTGGATATGATCTACATCATTTTATCTATGTGCTCATAAAAAATTATCACATTTTGATTTTGTTTTTATGTGAATCAATAAGTTGAAAAATCAACGTCTAGAAATTATCCACATTTATATGTTTTTTTACAAGCTCTTGATGACAACCAAAACAAAATTGAAATGTCACAATTTTTTACACGTGTATAGATAAAATGATTTCGATCATATCCAACGGTTTTATTTTGATTTTTAAGTTTTAAATTTTGAGTTATTAAAGTTTTTAAAAATGAAGGCACGATGGAGGCATGAAAAATGGAGGCATTTGAACCCTCAAAGATACCCTTTTCAAATTTCTCAAAATTTATCTCTCCTCAATCATCCTCTTAATCGCACTCTTCAATTATTCTCCTTTTACCATCTCCGACCCAATCCCCGATCAAATTTGAGCGTCATGGATCCCGACGCCCAGCTCCACTACGAGTTCCCGGGTGCCTTTCGCTACTACAAGAGCGGCCGTGTCGAACGCCTAGATGGCACCGAAGTGGTCCCCACCGGCACCGACCCCACCACCGGCGTCATCTCTAAAGATGTAACCATCAACCAATCCACTGGTCTCTCTGCGCGCCTTTACCTCCCAAATGGTATCAAATCAGACAAAAAGCTACCCATTCTTCTCTTCATCCATGGTGGAGCCTTCATAATCCACACAGCTGGATCCCCGGCTTACCACCGGTATTGCAACTTGTTGTCTGCCAATGCAAAATCGGTGGTGGTGTCCGTGTCATACCGGCTTGCTCCTGAGCACCGGGTCCCAGTGGCGTATGACGACACGTGGGAAGCCCTGAATTGGATCGTGTTGAATTGTAAATCGGGTCCCGAGCCGTGGCTTGCCGAGCATGGGGATCTGGCCCGCATTTTTTTGGCCGGAGACAGTGCCGGTGGTAACATAGCGCATCATATCGCGGTACGAGTTGGGGAGGAGGGTTTGGATGGTTGCTCCAAATTAAAAGGTGTAATGCTCTTGAACCCGTATTTCTGGGGAAAAGATCCAATTGGGAATGAAAAGACAAATCCAGGTTTGCAGCCTTGGATGGAGGAAACATGGAGCTTCATCTGTGGAGGGAAATACGATATGAATCACCAGTTCGTGCACCCGATGGGGTCGCCCGAATTGTTCACGAAGTTGGGTTGTGAGAGAGTGCTGGTGACGGTGGCCGAGTTGGATTTGTTTGCGGAGAGAGGTAGAGTGTACGCCGACACGTTGAAGAAGAGCGGGTGGGGAGGTGAAGTGGCGTTGCATGAAACGCCTGGAGAGGATCATGTGTATTTCTTGACTAAGTTTGATGGTGAGAAAGCCCTGAAGGAGATGGAAGCAATGGTTGCATTCATTAACAGGGACTAGATTGCGCTTCGAGATTAGAGATTTAGGTAAACTTAGACATGTATTAATTTTGCTTATTGTCTCAATTGGAGGTTATATTTTGTTGTAGCTCAATATATTGTTTTCCATTTTAATTGTTTATTTGCAATGCATTGAGGATTCGTAGAGAATAAAGAAACAAAGGATACTTCTCTATGATAATTGGCATGTATGTGCTTGAGTGTTGTTTGTATGTTCTGCTTTGTAATTCCTGGCAAAAATTTGCATCTCTATGCAAGAAATTTTACCAAATGGTATAGAAGTTTGAGGCTTCTAATTGTTTGCTTCCTAAACTGGTTATTTTTACTGACATTATTGCTAAAATTAGTTAGCTTCTTTTGTAGCTGTGATGGTAAAAAAATCCGAGATCACTGGTAGAAGACTAGAGAGAGCGAGAAAAGATAATTTTAGCATAGGTGGAAAATTACTCTTTTCTTCTAATCTGGTTCAATACATGGACTACAAAACCGTTGATAAAAATTATAAAAATTACATAAAAAAAAAAGTGAGAATGAAAAAAAGGAAGGGAACAAGAAGATGCAAAGAGTGACAGGTATGACTCATACCAGTGGCTGAGATAAGGAACTCCTAGGCCAGATCCAACATGTCACCAAAAAGTCTCAATCAGATGTTCAAGAGAGGAGAAGCAATTGCTCAGTCAGGACAGCAAAGACCATAATGGGCAATCAGCTGGTTCAGACTGGTACCAAGGTACCAGCATTTAAATAGCATACTGTTTCAACTAACTTTACTGCACTTTAGTAGTTGACTGTGTCTCACATGCATAACGTTTTTTTTTTCTGAAATGGATTTAGAAGAGTAATTTGGTGTTTATATTGCAAAAATAGCCCATGTATTTCAAAAAAGCCCTTCTCATATTAATAAATTCCAATAAGATCTGTTCATTCTTCTAGAAGTTCAGTAAACTTGAGGAATGAACGGCCAATGATAATATTATCGAACATGCAGAAAAGGACAAGTACATGATCATAATAAATGAATAACATTAAATTTTATTGCATATATCCTGACACCAACTACTAACTTCATCTCACTGTACCTCCATTTATTTGCTTACCCATACAGTGCCAACCTGACCATATGAGAAATACAAGAAGTAACTGAGAAGAATACACAACAACAACTGAAAATAGCAAAGTAGAGAAATAGTTAATTGCAAATTACCTATGACTCATCTCTACTTCTTTGCGAAAAAAGAAGCGACGAGATCCATGAGCTGCTTAGCCTTCTCCTTCTCTGGTGTCATTATATGAAAGCAATGCTCCTCACCTTCACTTTCACACATCTCAATCTCTCCTTGCCACCCGCTTTTCTTCACCGCCTCATAATACGCCTTCTGCCACTCCTTTAACCCGTCCTTTCCTGCCCAACAAACCAGCATCCGCTTACAATTCAGACCCGTCAGACTCGGTGCATCCTTTGCCATCGGATTAAGCCTCGGATCATCCACGCCATCCGATTTAGGACAGGCATATTTCCATAGAGCATTGGTTATAAACCTTGACTTCATATGTGACGCATCTGTAGCTAGTTGTTCGGACCCACCAAACCAAGGGTGAAAGAGTATTATTCCTTCAATTTTAGTTCCAATTTCACTCAACGCCATGTTATGAGCGATGTTTCCACCGGCACTATCTCCTGCCATGAAAACCCGATCAAAATCACCAAATTCAGTAAGCCAATCATCTTTGCATGACAAAACCCATTTTAATGCAGCAAAAGTGTCATCATAGGCAGCAGGAAGGTGATGCTCCGGTGCAAGACGATAATTAACCGAAACAGCGAGAACATTACAGTTAGAAACAAGTGATGAGATGTATGCATGGTATGCTGGACTGAAGGCTGATTCTAGAACAAAAGCGCCTCCGTGGAAGTATATCAGGACGGGAAGCTTTTTCGATTTTGACGGGTTTGGAGGGAGGAAAAGACGTGCGGATAGATTGGTATTTGGATCAATGGTGATGTCTTTGGATGTGACTCCAGTGTCAGTATAGTCACTCACCGGAACAAAATCAGTGCCGACAAGGCGCTGTATGCTGCCGTTTTTCAGGATCTTGAAGAAAGGAGAGAAGTCATGGAGGATTTCGCTATTAGAATCCATGATAAAAAGAAATAAGTGGTGAGAGAGAGAGAGTATGTGTGTGTGGTAGAACAAGGGATAGGCGAGCTATATATAACCTCTTTAGAAAATAAAAAATAAGTTTGCTCAAATGTATACGGTGTTTAAAAAACAAGATGTGTATTTGCAGGGATTAGAGTACAAACTACATCGTTTATATATAGTGCAAGATCATAGAATATAAATAACTGTAATATTGAAAATAGGTAATCTAAAAAAAAATATACATAAAAATATATATAAATATATAATCCATATGACCTAAGCTATATATAGTGCAAAGCAGGATTTAGTCCACATTTCATGCTTCAAATAGTATTTTTATGAATAGATACATTTAGGTCGTGAATACATCCAATATAACATTTGAGAAAAATTAAATACTAAAATTTTCATATTTAAGTATTTCAATTATCTTTCTAGTATAATAAAGTGTTCATGTTAATAATTTTAAAACATAATATTTAGCGAGTTTTTAAGTAGCAATGATGTAATGTTTAATGGTATTTTGGGTGTCTAGCACCAATATAACAGTTGAATTTAGCGTATTTTACTGTCTACTAAATAAAAAATTAGATACTATATTTGAACCATGCTAATTATAAGATGTTGTAGCATAGAGATTAGTACTTGTTTGATATTAAGATGTAGTATTTTAATCATAAGAGTATTAATATGCTTCATACTATATGAAGTATGAACTACGTAGTATGTTTCCGGACTTCAATAATGATAACATTTTAATATTGTGCTACTATTATGTGTTTAGAAATGTGTTATAATTAATTTCGGTGTTTAAAATTTTGAAAATATAGCGGTGCCATAATTTAATGACCACTTATCAAACTAAAACACTAGGCTAAATTACTCCCAACTGATAAGTAAACCTTGATAGTTAATTATATGATCATTAAAACTTGCATTAGCAGCAGATAAAGCAGGGGCTCAGTGCATTTCTGAACTCCATCACTGGAGAAAATAATTTCTTGCTTGTAATCAATTAAGATCAGCCAATTGGTGCATTTATTCTAGCTGCTAGAAGTTGGTTAGATTGCTTGACAGACTACAATGCAAATGGCAAATGAGAACCAACCCACCATGGCAGGCATTGACTATACTCAACCAACTCTGTTTGCAACTCACGAGATATATCCCAACTTCCCATCGTATCTATCTTACCAAAAATAGAGGAAGCATCCTTTTCATATGATATTACTTTTGGCAAAAACTGGTATGAACCTATCAAATGAGCAAGAATCAACCACTCAGCAACACAAACATAATAGATTATTGTGAAAAATTTCCACTCAGAATTTTAAGGTAAAAAAACAGTTCAATTCAGCAGCGTTATGATACTACTGGTTATTCCAGATTTGCCACAGATAGGAGTTTCAAATTTTCTAGATTGTAGAGATAACATCAACAGGTTGTAAGGCAACACTAATAAAATGGATTGGTTGGGAAGTATCAAATTCAGAAAGGGTTGCTCAAAAAGAGTTTAGAGGAAAGGAAACACAGGAATTGGAAGTATTTGAATGCAAGCGATTACTCGGTATCTGCCGCATCAATAAAGCACGATTTCTTTCTTTTACAAAGTTCTATTCCACGACCTAATACCAATTTACAAAGGAGCTAAAGCATTTTGAAGCTTCTTTTTCACCTAAACCTTGACGGCACAGCAGGTGATAATATCAAGATACTCAAATATACATGACAAGAAAATAATGCTAAAACTAATCACACTACCAAAATAACAAATCAGTTTAAATAGGAGAATTGGGGGTGTAGCTGCCTGGCTATACAAAGTCTACATACTAACAATGACAGTAACAAAGCTTCATAACTGGTAATTTTTAGAGCTGACATAAGATTTACTGCACTGCTAAGCGCCTCAGATGGTCCATGAAGACCTCGAAGCTGACATCATCAGTGAAAATGACGTCTCCGCCAGGTGGTGGTGGATTAACGGAATTGTACGTCACTGATGGATTTAGCTTTGCCAACAGAAAACGAGCCTGCAATAATTTAATACAATAATCAAAATAAGAGAAAATGATCACATAACACGACTGCCAAATAGTAATTAGATATATAGAGTGAGGGTAAGGTACTATGCATAGCACATATTGGTCCGTAGTATGGATCAATATATTCATTTTCAAAGTCCAAATAGTCAATCTGAACTGTTCAACATGATCTCCATATAAATAATGTACATGTAGATCAAATTTTACAAATTTTAGAATTTGTTTACTATTTTTTTTAGATAAGTAGAAAATCACTTGATCTAAATATTCTAGACCATTCAGAAGTAGTGATTTTTTACCTATCTAAAAAAATAGTAAAAAAGTTCTTAAAAATATAAATTTAGTCTGCAAGTACCTTTTCATATGGAAATTACGTTGAGTGGTTCATATCGACTATTTGGATTTTGAAAAAGAAAATATTTGATCATAGTACGGACCAATCTGCGCTATGCATAGTACCATAGCCTCACTCAGAAATATATACGTTCTCTTTTTCCAAAGCATGAGGCAAAGTAACAAATACCAAAATATGCAAAAATGAAAGAAAAAAATAATTACCTGGGAGCCGTATTGATCACAGATAACTAAACGGGGCACCGGGAACCGCTCCTTGGTTATTGCATCAGCATCGTCACGTGGGGCTTTAAGTAATTGCGCAAAAGCCTGAGAAAATGCATTTGACCTGGTCAAAAGCCTTACTAAAATATACTGGCATGTTTCAAATTATGCCACAGTAAAATCAAGCTAAATTACAAATATTCAAGTTTACCCATAACGAATGCGAGTATGGCCATGCTACTCACAAAAGGACCTTAACAAAAAATTCTTTGCAAGATTGGTACATGAGAGATATTTATATGCTTGGCAAGTAATTTCAGAAACTCACCGCATGCTCTGGTTGGTTGTGGTAACCAGCATTGCGCCACTGTGCAATACTGGTACCATGAAAAACAACAACAGTGAAGTAAGAATCAAGGAGAAGAATCCTATCAGCTGCAATTGCAGTTACATCTAGAAGCACCGGCTCGCCAGCAGACTGGAAAGAGTAAGATATAAGCGAAGGTTGTATCATCACAACTGCATTAGCCACACTCTCTCTGTCAAGGACCATTCTGAAATAAGCGGTTTCATCGGGGCTATTATTGAAAACCTGATAAAGTTGAGTTTTAGGGTTAGTGCATTAGTATTGAAAATAAACTACAAAGGCAATATTACTTCGAGAGAAATAAAAACAATGCTCGATGGCAATACTTTGTTGCACCCAACACATTTGGCTTTTGTAAAAATATATCCATAAAATCAACTATTTTAAGGAGACGATGTGGCATAGATAGAAGCTGACATATGCAGTGGTGAGATTTGCCATATTTTTCCTTTTATATTTTTCTAATACAGTTCCTACAAATTCACCGATTATCCAAAAGGGCAATCTGGACCAAAAAAACTCAGCTGGATAGAAAACAGATTCCGGGAAACATTGACCGATGAAAAAGTTCAAGAGGCATTTCTGGATTTTTGGTTCAGATATCCAAAATTAGAAAGAGAAGACAAATATTTTACCTGAACAAATTGAGAGCGTCTAAGATTGAATATGAACTGGGGAAATATCGATAATCTAGGAGATAAGGTGAAAGACGAAGGGTTCTCCTTCTGATAATCGCCAAATTTGGAGCACAATCGAATTAATGAACGATCAAGCCATCTAATTGGATCAAAATCAGCCTACACAAAAAAAAACATAAAATAAGATGAGACTTTTTCTTTAAGATATATAATAGAAGTTACAAATAAAATAAAATTGTTTCTTAAGATCAAATAAATAAAATAATTGCCAAGTGGTTGGATCACAATTGTACAGCGCAACTTTAGTACACATCAAAAACTCCAAAAATAACAATTTTGAAATATATTTAGGCAGAATATAGACACTACCTCATTTTCCATTTTAAAGGAGACAAGCCGTGACATCACTGCTGCAGCTGTTTCTTGGTCAAAACCAGCTGTCAATTCCTACATAAGATAGAAGGAACATTGAAGAATACCATCTTTGGATTTTTAGTTTCACAATTTTGTTCTTCAACATGAGATTGAATACCAATCGGATCAATATATATATCCTTGGAATAACCCAAAGTAGCATTAATGGAAAGCTAGAAACCATAAAATTACTCCATCAAATAGACAAAGTGAGGCTACAATACTATGCATAGCGCACACCGGTCCGTACTATTGCTCCGAATCTTTGTTTTCAAAGTTCAAACAGTCGATCCGAGCCGCTCAACATGATATCTATATGAAAATGTACTTGGACACCAAATTTTATATTTTTTAGACTTCTTTTACTATTTTTTTAGATAGGTAGAAAATCACTTGATCTAAAGATTTTAGACCATTCGAAATTAATGATTTTCTACCTATCTAAAAAGATAGTAAAAAAATTCTAAAAAATGTAAAATTTAGTCACCAAGTACATTTTCATATTAAAATCATGTTGAACGGTTCTGATTGACCGTTTGGACTTTAAAAACGAAGATATGGAGCTATAGTACGGACCAATCTGCGCTATGCATAGTACAGTAGCCTCACTCAATAGACAAAGTTAAGCTCCAATTTTATTATATCAAAGGACATCATACCTCCGAAATTCCAGGGCCCGCTACCCATCTTCTAGAAAGTGTTGTAACTCTTAACCTCATTTTACCATCATAATGCTGATAACTGCAACACAATACCATCCTAAGTCCATACTTTTTTCCCAAAATATAAAAAAATAATACTAACATAAAACAAGAAGGGAGATCATACTAGGTCAAGAATTGGAAGTAAAACTGATTGCTGGCAGGTGGGCCAAGCGCCTCAGGTCCACCTTGCCTTGCTACATCAAAAATTAGGCACAGTGAGGTTTTTCGATCCAGACCACACATCTTCCATGCAGTTGTGCTCCCCTGGCCGACAACTGTGTCAGAGGAGAGAGGGCCTTTCTGTAAAAGTAAACAGTTCATGTATAAAGATGGAATTTTTTGGAATAATTTCTAGATGAATCAGATGATGAAGTTACTGTACCTTTTCAAGAGATGCACATGGTCCAATTATACCTTGAATCTTCAAATCCTTTGAGCAGTTAATCTCGAATATACCACTGTAAAGGAGAACATAAATAACAAAAGAAGACTTTACTCCAAAAGGCTCTTCTTGGAGTATGAATATTGACAAGTTTTTTATGAGAACAACTTTTCTGCTAAGCATAAAGGTCTCTCTCAATATGCACTGGGTATTTCTATTTGACAACTGCATTGAAAATTTAATATTGAAAGGCAGAAGGAACAAAAATTTGCATTACATTAATTCAAAAGGCTTCAAACCTGCCCAATTACCCTGTGATTGGGCAGGTTTGAAGCCTTTTCACTTTACAATCACAGGGCAGTTTGGGTAATTGCCCAATCACAGGGTAGTTTGTGTGCCCTTCAACAAAACTTGGTAAGTGAAAAGGCATCTCATTTTTGTAGGTGTATATGTGATAACTCAAGCTTAGAAGTACAACAAGTTTACACTCTTACTTGAAACACAAACCAAGGTCTTGTTCACTCGATTGGAAAATTCTCAGGAGAGAATCTTTAAAAACAGCATGGCCAAAGCTCTCTGCAAGAACCACAATTCCTCCAGTTCTCTCAATTGCAACTTTCATTTCAGCCACCCCAACCTGTTTCATAACACAAGTTCAGTTTTACTAAAATGTTGCATATATTTTACAGCATTTTCAATCATTAACCAACAAGGTTCCTAACAATTTGTAAGACATGAATCAAACAGAATAAATGACCAAAACACCCAAAAAAAATATACAACAATTTATTCATGACTGGGTTACCAACATCTGTAATTCACCTATATCCACTATTGACTGATCTTGACTCACTTCAAGAGGATATAAAGTGTGCTTATTAAGCAGATGGGAAAATTGTTAACATTTCACAGTATGGACCTTTGCACTACACCATTTTTTTGGTTAACAAGTCCATTAATCACAAAATTTAAGAAAACTCTACCATCCTTTTGCAAATGGCATAGATAGTGTCATATCTGTAAAGGACCCCATAAAGAAATGACAAAAAGAGAATGTTGAAGACAAAGAACAAACCTGATCAAGTGAACATGCAAACAAATCTAACACATGCCCTTGATGCACGAGCTGCTTTGATAGACCCTCATAGAATTTGACAGCCTTATCAAAAAAGGGGACAGATCCTTTATCCAGGTCCTTGTGCGAACGGATCGGTTCTGTCAAGGTTTTTGATACAATCTGCAAGTAATGCACCAAAACATTAGCAATTCGGATAACGACTTTGAATTGGAAAGATCCTATCCATGAAATAGACTACCAAACAAAAACAAAAATCATCAAAAGTTACTATATTGTAGAAAGAAACAATTTGACATATTTAGTAAAGCTGATCATGTCAATGACATTTTTTTCTCTTCATTCTTCTATAAATGTCTGTTTGAGATTCATTGAACCTTGGGTATAAAATTTTGTTTGACAGCTCTAATCCCGTTTTCTTTACCTGTACCAAAAAAAATAATAAAATTAAAGATATATCATCGATTCGAACAATTTTTTTTTTAATACCACAACCGACGAATAATTCAGCAGTCGAAATCTGTGTTATGAGAGAACCGATTTCAACACGCAGATTTCAACTGCTGACTTGTGCAGCGGTCAAAATGGTTTCGACAGCTGAATAATTCAGCAGTTGTGGTATAAATCAAAATTGTCCGAAATCGATGGTATTAGTGGAATTTTGTTATTCGTTTATGCTACCGATAAAAAAAATCGGGCTCTAATCAATCTAAAGAAACTCACAGCTGCCCCTACGGAGGATACAAAACTGATAATGAAATCCATACAAAGATGAATCAAAACTTACAGCTCCTGGCCCATCGGTTGATGGCCCACCTACAAAGGCCATAATCCTAGCTCCTGACCCAGGTACACAAACCCCCAAAATTCCAGCGGCAACACTTAACGCTGCACCAGTGCATCGAGATGCGCGCTGATCCACTGCGACAGGCCACGGATCCTTCTGTAGCTCCTCTATAACCTAGCAATTAATTTGAACTAAAACCTTGTTAGCACCAACAATAGCAAATTTAGCTCAAACCACGAGTAATCTTAGAGGTAAATACAAATTTCAGATAATTCAAGAAATGTGAACAATATGCCCCAGAGAATAAGTGCAAGATTTTAATGAGTAGCAGAGTGACTGTACAGAACAGTACAACCCTGAATTTTTCTCTATTTTCAAAATTGATTGATGATATCTTAAAGATGTAAGCATCAAGATATGATATGAAAAGGTTACCGAATTGAGCACAAATTCACACTCTGATGCTGGCAACAGAAACCGGGAGATGCTCTCAGATGAAAGCCCATCTCTCGAGCCAGCGATAACTCCAACAGTGGGCTTTTTCTTTCCAGAAAAGAAGCCCATCTGGTCCAGGATTTGTTCCTTAGTCACCTCCTTCATCCCCTTGAAAACATATGACTTCGGCAAGATCCCAAAACCTAACTCATGAACCTACAAAAAGTTAAAATAAACAAACAATCTTTTTATGGATAAAAATAGGGACCATATATATTATTAAATTTGCAATTAGCGCCAGCCATTAGATGCTCAACCAAACCAGGTTGAAAATTGAACGAAATATCCTAAGCATTAATGAAACCCAGAATGTTTGAAAATTGGATTGAAGAAATTTGGTTTAGTTAATATGAAAACTAAGGAACCATCTAATTCTAATACAACAATACACTACTGCATGGGAAAACAAAATGCCAGTAGTATCAGAAAACACAGTAAAAACTATTTTGTTATTTGCCAAATACCTAATGTAACACTAAATTGATATATCCACACAGTACCTGCACAAAGGTCCCAAATGTAATCAACCCAACAAGCGCATTCTCAGGCAATAGCTCAACCGCCTGCGCTAGTGCCGACTTGAGATACCCAATCTCCTCCTCAATCATGCACGTATCGACCACAAACAAGAAAACCGGTGGCATGGTGGGGCCCGTCTCCTGTACCGCTGCATACTCAATGGTGCTGTATTGCGGGAAGAGCTCGGCCGGGAGGTTCTCTTCAGAAATACTGAAGTAGTGTTGTGGGAAGTGGTTTCGCTGGAAGCAGAAGGGGCATCCCCAGATCTTAGCTGTGTAGTCAACAACAGAGAACGGGCTGAGCACCGCACGGCACATCCGACACCGCAAGGGCGCGTAGGGGAGTAGGGGTATATCAGGGATAGGTTTTAGAGGGGTGTAGATTGCGGCTGTCGGTATCACACAGGCAGCAGCATCAGGTTTTGTGCCTGGGAACACATTCCATGTCATACGCACCCCATCTTGCGCCTCGAGATCAAGAAACTCTGACATTTTTTATGTCTGGTTCCAATCAGAAGACAAAATTCTGAACAGAGAATCAAGTGTAGTTAGAAATTATGTTATTGTGCTACTATGATAATAGCATTAGTAGAATTCAGGTAAATTAAAATTTGATGGAATCTTCACATGCTTTGCAGAAATGTATGTTTTTCACACAAAGGTTAAGGGGTAAATTGTTTTACTACTGCTCCTACAATAGTGTCCAATAACTTATTAAATAGCAACATTCAGATTCATGAACTATGCTGCATGACTGAAAATTTAGAAAATATTCAGAAACTTGTGTAATGAAAAACACACAGGATGTTGCATAGATGTTTTAAATTGAAAAATTGAAGTATAGCCATGATTTGAATCATTCAAATTTTAGTGTGACTTTCAAAATGTGTTGATTGGTTGGTTGACCAAAATTATATAATGTGGGCCCTTTGTTACATGACATTCAGAAGGGAAACATAATTCTGGTTTTTCATTTTCTTTCTTCCAATCAAATCTATTTTTGCTCCTAGTACAAAGTACACTTCTTAAACCCTCTATTCAGAGAAATGAGCAATAGTAATTGAATTCGAAATTCAAAGTGTCATTGCTCTGTGACAAAATTCTAGCCGATCCAAATAAAAAAAAAAAAGAATAAAGGAAGTCCGAAATCACACAATTATCTAATTGGAAGAAAGATGTTTTATTTTTCAGATCCAACATATATAATTGTAACCCTATTAATCTCACTATCCAAGTTCTTTAACAACTAATTCTAACCCAATTTAAAGCCTGATGAGAAACTAAAAGGAACACTCTTGATCTAACAAAATTTGACAAAAGAAGAAAAATTACCAGTTTTGAAAATTGTAGCTCTGAAAGCGCAAGATGAAATTGAAAATCGCGCTCCGATACCAAAAATTCCTTCTTTCTCCCCTTCGGTGCAGCGATTCCCAGACCGACCGCACAAGGGTTTGATCTTGTTGGACTGTGGTTCTTAAATAAAATTCTCCAATCCGTTTTTGCGGAGACGCTTTTGGAGTTTATGTGTAGCTCTACTGTGTTAACGGGTTTCGGGTATGATCAAAGATCAAACCCTATATGGCACTTATAACAGCTGCTTGTTGGATAGCACAAGCAGAGGAAGAGAAGTTTCTGTACAAGACAAGCTTTTAGAAGCCATGATGTACAGCTGTCCTAATTCTATTTCTCTGCAATTCTTTAGTTATAATTCCATACAATGTGTATAAAGAACCAATTAGGAAGATTTAAATAAAGAATTCAATTTATTTGGTTTAGTATTTAAAAAAATCTTAATTAGCAAATCAAACAACTCTTGTACGTGGAAGTTCTGTTTTCATTTGTTTCTGAAGAAAAGTTCTTTTTTTTTTTAAAGAATGCATTTTAAATTTACCCAATGTGATTACTTCATAGCTATAGTGTGCTGTTTAAACAAAGTTTGACGTCTCAGCTTCTGTTTTATAAAAATCAGGAAGAGGTTCGCTACTATCAAAAACAAGGGCCATGTATCCCTGACCTGTGAAACAAAAATAAAAATATAATTAGAGTTTGCCTAAAACAAAACTCACAAATATGGTGTGAGATAAAGAACTAAATTTGAACAAAATTTATAATTCTTTGCGTAAGATCTTCGTCTTCAACGCTAAGTTCTTCAGGTAATTTCGGCGCCCGCTCTTTCTCACTGCCTTTTAGGCAACGCCATGCCTTCCGAACTCCCCGCAGGGAGTCCACGTGATCGTTGTTCCCGATGTACACCCACTCTTCATTCCACGCTTCGACTTTTGACACTTTCGAGGTCCGGGAAGTATCAAATATCATTGGGTGATTTGATCTTTTTCTAATAGCGATATAACACTCGCTCACCACAAGCACAGAGAACAAATAGGCAAAAACGGGGACTGTTGCTTTCATTCCCCCAAATTTACCGGAGAATTGATTAAACAACGCCTCAAAACTAGCGATATAACACCACGACGGCCCCGTCAATTGAGCCGGTGCGACATCCAGAGCTCGGAGGAGCCTCCATTCGAAGGAGGTCATGTCTAATTTAAAATTGCATAGCGGCATCTTCCAATAAACACACATCCCCTTAGCATAATCATGAGCCATATCCTTGTAACTAGGCAGTGTCAACCGTAATACTTCTCGAGGTAGCTCAGCCTGACATTCCGTCACGACCAAAACTTCCCAAAAGGTGTCAACCCACTCGGGGTCCCTAGTTTCAGGTTTGGCTGTGATTCCGGCCGTGGTAACAAAAGTTAAATCCTCATCATGGCCTACTCGAGCAACACCACCTCAGGGGTCAACCCGAGATCAAATACGAAAAGCCCGAGGTCCGTTAGCAACTAGGCCCAACGAGGCCTCGTCCAACATTAGTTTAGCCCAACTCGGATTATGGTCATCGCCTTCATGTCCGTACGAGACGGGTGCGATTTAATGACTGCCAAATTATGCGAGGATAACCGCTTATATGCGAGCATAATTGCTCCTTTGTGAACTCCCATAACCGCTCAGACAACGCAGAATGATGGTTAGGGGATGAGCTATTTAAGGCAGGACGCCCCATGAAAGAGGGGTCGAATTTCTACTACACATGCGAGGTATCATTGAAAAATAGAGTCCGAATACCTCATAACCTTCCCACTTCGGGAACCGACATCCATTTTACTCAACTCAGCTTGTCTTCCCGAGACAGGGCAAGCCCAACCTAGTTACTTTCCACATACGGCCTACTCTCTCCGAGTAGGACGTATCAAATACAGATTGAATACGAATCAGATATTATCCATACCGTTTTCACCCCTATGGAAGATGCAAGAGATAAGTGTTATTATTTGCTTGAGAAATATTCAAATGAAAAGATCTTGTTCTGGAAAATAAAAACGATGGTCCATTTTACCCTCATTTATGACGCGTAGATAGACTCGAGGATTTTTGCATCAGGTCAAGTTAATTAGTAGCCATTTTATACTCATTAATCAGGGCTACGTTTTCTAACTCGTAATCATACATACATATTGGGGTTCTAAATAGTTAACTATAGCTAACTATAGTTTTTTTCGGACCTCACTCACAAGTTATAACGCTATTAACCGGTTTTTTTTTATAATAATTCTAAATAATTAGCTATGGTTGAGCTATAGCTTTTTCGGACCTTAAAAGCTATAGCGCTATAATCGCTATTTAGAACTTTGATATATATATATATATATATATATATATATATATAGAATCTGGCTAATATGCTACGCGTATATAAAGGCCTCTCTGTGCTACAGCTCACTTTTTGAGTTTTCAAAATCCTAACGGTCAATCTGAACCGTTCAACATGATCTCGATATGAATATGTACTTGCAAATCAAATTTTACATTTTTTAGAATTTTTTTACTATTTATTAGCAGATTTTACTGTTGTGTACAAATTAGTGTTTTTTCAAAGTGGCTTAATAAATAGTAAAAATATTCTAAAAATGTAAAATTTGATTTGCAAGTACATATTCATATGGAGATCATGTTGAACAGTTCGGATCGACCGTTAGGATTTTGAAAACTCAAAAAGTGAGCCGTAGCACGGAGGGCTCTATGCTACGCGTAGCACTGTAGCATTGTCATATATATATATATAGGAGTTGGCTACGGTGTTAGGCATAGCATAGAGGGCTTCCGTGCTACGGCTCAATATTTGAGTTTTCAAAATTCTAACAGTCCATCCGAACCGTTCAACATTATCTTCATATGAATATGTACTTGCAAACCAAATTTTACATTTTTTAGAATTTTTTTACGATTTTTTTAGATAGGTAGAAAAACACTTGATCTGAATGGTACAAAATTTTTAGATCAAGTGATTTTTTACCTATCTAAAAGAATAGTAAAAGAATTCTACAAAGTGTAAAATTGTTTTGCAAGTACATATTCATATGGAGATCACGTTGAACGGTTCGGATCGACCATTAGAATTTTGAAAACTCAAATATTGAGCCATAGCACGGAGGCCCTCTATGCTATGCATAGCATATTAGCAATTTCATATATATATATAGTGGTCTTTTATCCATCGCAACGAGGTTCTAAAAAAATTAGTACAATTGTGAAGCTATTACGGATGCCATTCTATTTCCAAAATAGAATTGGATTTTATCCAAAAATCTTTGGACAAATCTTATCCAAATTCTAACTATATATGTTCTATCTGTATCAAGATTTGTGCAAACTGATTTAGTACAGTACATATTTAAATTCTACTTCTTGAATCTAAATTATCCGCACAAATATTAACACAAATCAGACAGTTTGTGACCGATTTTGAATAAGACTATATCCAAACAAGAAATCTACCCTTGAAAATTTTGCCCAACCATTTGGATTTGATGAAGTCGTACGCATGAACCATTTGTGGTTCCAACATGGAATTCAGATCCAGTGCAATACTTGACCGTGTAGAATGAGATCTGAATCATTTGTTTTAATCTGACACGAATTTCTAAGCAAATTTTCCTATTTTCTAAATAGACGTAGCGATGGATATTCTACCGAATCAAATCTGCTATTTTTCTTGAAAAAAAGTAACATCTTATTTTTTCGGATCCGACTCTGCTGTTTTTCTTTAAGAATCCTGCTTTTTCAATTCCACATAATCCTACTCTTGAAGAAAAGTAACATCATATTCT
The DNA here is from genome assembly GCA_025461045.1 of Carex parvula. Taxonomy (NCBI): domain Eukaryota; kingdom Viridiplantae; phylum Streptophyta; class Magnoliopsida; order Poales; family Cyperaceae; genus Carex; species Carex parvula. The sequence goes on from JAJGRW010000926.1 coordinate 530,995, forward strand.
ACATGATTCTGCTTTTCCGATTCCAACCATTCAAATTCATTAAGATTTGTGCATAAAAAAATTTTATTTATCGAGATACGCAAATAAAAAATTTTAAATAGTTAGAATCTGAAAAGTAAGACTGTACTTTTTTTTAGACAAAAGCAGCAGAATCGGATCCTACTTATTCGCTTTCCTCTCTCTAAAAGCAGAATTATCCTCTTCACGAAATAAAAAAATTTGGATCCCCATTATACAGTCAGATAGCTTAATAGATGCTCACTCTCCAACCTGTGCCCGTACTACGATTTAATAAGCTATCCAGCCGTATTTGCTGTGCAAATGAAGCATGTGTTATACCTTAATTAATGCCTTGACAATATTGTGATCATACAATTGACAAGGATAATAGATATTTAATTGATGTCCAAAGAAATATTTTCAAATGTTAATTTATGTTGAAATTTGTTATAACATGTATTAGATTCTACGATTTCAAATTTATACATACCTTATCCTAAAATAAATGCAAGTGATGTGTTCTTTTGAGTATGCAATTTTATTTATATCTGAATTTGTACATATTCACATATCTAATCATTTCACGTAGCAAAATTATGTTTTATCACTAGACTACAAGTAAATATTTTATATTTTATGAAGAATATGAACTATATAAAAAGTTTAAAAATAAATTCAATTAAATTTTAATATACGATAACTAAAATTTTAAAATTATAGAGTAGCTAAGCATCTTTGGGTAAAATCTACCTCTTATTGAACGTTCTCATGAGATGCTTACAAAATAATACACAATAAAAATTCTTACTCTTTTGAACAGTTTGTGAATTCGTGCTATTAAAATATAAAATCTTTTGTAAAGTTACCCTGCCAAAGTGCAAACCATGTATGTACATTTGTACACGTTGGCGCTTCTGAACATTTTATAGAGTACAAAAAAAAAATAGTAAATAAAAAATTATATGTTCACACATTTTAACAAGGACATAAATTCCTCAGGCTTTAGGTTCATGGAAAATTAAACTTAAAAAACTGTAACAAAACAGAGGTCAGTTAATTGTTGTCATAATGAAGAATAAATAAATAGCACAATTATACATTAGTTAATTGTTGTGCTATTTATTTTTTTCTCAAGTCAAACAAATAGTTCTCCTGGAAAACAAATTAAATGATTTATGTTTCTAACCAACTTTTAGCAAACCGCACAAAGAGGTTATGCTCCTCTCAAATTATACGCACAATAAGTTATTAGTTAGTAAAGAATTCAAAGTTTCTATTTTAATATTTAGCCGAAATTATCTAGTTAATTTTGTACGTGCATTTTCTGTATGAAAATTATTGCCTTAACCTACTTAAATAACTAGCTGTAATTCTGCCAATCGTACAAAATGAGACTGACAAGTCAATGCAAATTCAAGTTGTTATAAAACTAAAGGTATCTATATCAAAAATATGTATCTATATCAAAACTTATTAAAACTAAAGGTGTTATAAAAGCACTTAAAACTAATTCAATTAAGCATTTCAAATGAAAACCAAAAAGGAAAAAATGGGTTTTCCTGACTCTCCCTTACTCATCGGCATCAGAACCATCGCTCTCGGATTGGGCCCCACCCTTCTTACTTACCGACCCGTTGACAGCTTTACCTTTACCCTTAATGTTTTTATCCTCTTCCTCTTCATCCTCACTATACTCGCTCTCGTAATCATCCAAATCCTCTTCCTCCTCCTCTTCCTCTTCCTCAATCCCTTCCTCTGCCGTTGCTGCCGCTGCGCTCTCCTCCAATGCATATGCCGCCCGGGTCCCGGCACGGCTTCGCTTCATCACCTTCAACTTCACATTACTCTTGGTGTCACACCCGATCCAGGTGTCACACAAGCAGTACGAGGTGAGTGCGTAAGTTCCTTCCCCAGGTGCCTGGAACTTGCCCATGATCAAGCGGGACCCACCCTTCACCTTTTCAATAGCTTCCCTAACTGCAAGGTTGATCTCCATCACAGATGCTCCAAGTGCCTCCTTCGTCTCCTGGATTGCCTTCGAGGCAGCAGTGATAGCAGTTGCTTCATCCATAAAGCTCACCTTCTGGGAGAGCCACACGGAATTTGAGGCAGAGTCGGCCAATAGGATCCAATAGTTCTCCTCCTTTTGGAAGGGGAAGTAAGGGGCATGGGGGTGGGCCCCGGTAAGACCATTGGCCCGGCGAACAGAGACCCAGGCGTACATAGTCACAACGTCACCTTCTTGGATGCCTTCTTCGCCTTCGGTCTCACAAGTGACTTCGATTGTGACCGTAGGGATCATTTCAAGGACGAGTTCAACATCTTGTGCTTCGGCAGAGGAGAGGCCTGCTATCTGGGTTAGTAGCTCGGTGCGGTCTGATGCACTCATTTCGCAGAATTCTTGGAATGTGCGGATTTTCTGCAATTGATGCCAACCAAAAAGACTCGTATTTTAGAATTTAATTACAAATAAAACTGCATAATGAAGAGAAATTTGAGAATAGAAGGAACCTTCCGGGAGATTTTCTTGATGGTTGATTCGGTGAAATGAGGGAGTTGCAAAAACGCAGCACTGCCTTCAGAGTTTGCTCCAACTGCTTTTCTCGCACTCAATGGAACTGCCTGTATCAGATAAAATAGATGAAATTTTTCATTCAATACTGAAATTCAAAATGTCATTAACCACACTACAACCTACTGTCCTAAGTTTTACATTTGGCAAAAAAACACCATTTGTGGCAATGTTTGAATTCGATAATTATGTGATAGCATGCCTCTATTAAATGTTTTACTTAAAAGACATGACAGAACATGATGTGTTGAGAAAAAGGTATAGGTAAGGTTTGGTACAGGATTAATTTAGGCTATACAGTAAGCTTAATAGCCATTCGGTTAAAGGCTGGCTCTCAATTATTAAAGAGAGGAGAATAGTGAGCTCATCTGTCAGGTTCCTTTACTGTACATAACTTTAGACCTCAACCAAACATAACTAGCTTAGGCCAGCCAAAGTTGGAATAATTAACTTCGGCTTCCAATACTTTATGCCTCAATCAAACACCACCATGATAGGATTAACCTTAGAACTAACCATTCTAGGGCCCACAGTATGTTCTACATAGATCGTGACGATGACTAGCATATACCCAGTATTAATGACTAGGTAGTGCCGAAATATGGGACTGAACTGATTTTAGGACAGTCATCAATATTTCCTTGGATTTTAAATGAGATGTTTAGATGACCTGAATGATGTTCTGAGAGAGTTCAATGACCCCAATTGCTGGCCTCAGCCACCCATGCCCATGAGCGTTGCGAGGTAAAACTGTCATCTACACAATTTATGAAAGTATTTTATATAAATTTATTTTAGAAGGAACAGAAAAAATGACTAAGACAATAATCTATCAGAGAACATTCAAATCAATGCAGACTAACAGGCCATTCCATGTGATTAGTGTTATGTGGTATCACATTTTTTAGCATGAGAATGCAACCTATTTGAAATTACAATACAAGGAAAATTATATTATATTCTGGATCTGGTAACCTATCCAATAAATGGCCAACATATGTACAGTAATACACATGGACTAGCATGGTATTTACTACTTGCCTTCATGAGTTCTTCAAGGAGACGAGGTGCAAGCTCTAGCATATGTCTGTAGTCCTTGAGCAAAGCAGGTGGCAAGACTAATGATTCACGAGTTAGATGTGCCTGAATCAACAACTCCATCTGTACAATATCATTATTTTTTATATATCAGTACGGTATTTTAAATCAAATATGGGTAACAATGATTATGTGCCCTTATTTTCTTTTCACTCTAACACGAAACTGACTATGGATTATTTTCTTTCTTGCACAAAAAGAAGCAGACTTTGGAAAAAGAATACAGCTCATAAGCAAAGCTGTAACTAAGATTTCTAATTTAAAGCCTTAACCAATCAAAAGCTTGTATTCTTTAAGTGCAGACAGTTATCATGATTAGAATAAATAATCTAAAATCTAAAATAAACCAATTCCTCTTTAAGTCGAGATAATAATATCATACCACTAAACAATTAAAAACTTAAACATTCTTTTTTAAGAGGTGTAATTCCCATAATATGCACATATGTATGTGGCAAATAACAAACGAGGAGGGTTCCACCAATGCCTCCATTTACAAAACTTTAACAACTTAAAATGTAAAACTTGAATGTTAAAATAGAACTGTTTGATATGATCTATATCATTTTCTCTATGCATGTGTAAGAGATTAAGACATTTTAACTTTGTTTTAATAGGTATCAAGAGCTTGCAAAAATACAATGACATGGATAATTTCTAGACGTTGATTTTTTAACTTATAAAATGAATCCGAAAGATGATAATTTTTTATGTACATGTAGAGAAAATAATGTAGATCAAATCTAATGGTTTTATTTTGGAATATAAATTTTAGAGTTTTTGTTATAGTGGAGGCATTTGAACCCACCTCGTAAATATATTCACCTCATAACAACACCAGTAATTTTTTTTAAATCTACAATAAGAAAATGAAATATGAAGATTATAAGAAAAAAAAAAATATATATATATATATATATATTCACCTTGACTAGAGGAGGGTGTTGTTTCCAAAACTTGGCTTGTTCTGTGCGGATGTTTTTCATGTCAAGATTCAACTCACTTCTAACAGCCACAAACAACTTTTGTAGGGGTTCTTCATCAGTTCGTCGTACCGGCATTTCCATGTACTCCTGAGCCTTAATAAACACTTCCATCACCTTGCTGTAGCATTGACAGACGGTAAAAGGAAAATAAGTTACCATTCCATTTATTTGTATCTCTTACAAATCCTCATGTTTTCTTTTCTCCATCTTAAAGCCTCAAATACATCTTAATTCGTAAATGGATTATAAATATTACTAAAAGAACCAATATCCTGGGCTCAAATTAGGAACTAATTGTCAAGATATGTCAACTTTTGATAATTTTCATAAATTTGGTAAGCAGTAGCTCAAGTATTACCAACTTCCTTACAGGAATGAATTTTTATTACTGTTTCATCCTTTTTGGGCAAATTACATACATTGTCCTTCCATGTTTCAAGTCATTCATTTGCTCCTTTGGTTAATTAATTAGATCCTGTTTAAAATCATATTGAAGAGTGCTGCATAGAAGTTTTCCATCTGGAACGACCATATTGGTAATAATTTAATTATTGAAGGCATGATATACATGGACGCTCAACAATTAAGACATGACAAAATAAAAATAAAAAGTAGAAATCACAGATACGTACTTTGTCATACTTTAGTGTCCATATATCCTACATAAGGCCATATTTTGTTCACAGGAAGAACTATAATGTTCATTAGAACATCCAGACATTTTCTTCTTTTTCCATGAGATCTAATGAACCAAACCAAATAGAACAAAAATGTAAAAACTGAATTCTGACATTTTGCCATGTGGGGCCAAATGAGATTCGCTTGAAGATTGAAGGACCATGTTTGAGATTGCAATCAAATGGTAAAGAAGTTTATAATCAGTGTACTTACTTTGGTGCCAAGGAAGGCTTGATGCAGTTGAAGTATGTATACAAGGTATGGTGCATGACATAGTTCCCAGTATACTTTGATGACCTTGAGAGGTATATAACAGCTATCATGAGCGGCAGGAGAATGCATATACCGACAATTGCTAGGAGTAGGATACCGCCAGATGCACCATCTATGTTCAGCAAAAATTGCGGTAGAGCAATACCCATTTGAAATCCCTGCTCAAACATATATCCAACAACTAAAAATGTCACCATATTCCTACAATGCAGGGTTACAACTAGTATTAACAGAAACAAGAATCAATATGATCAAACTGGTAAGCATTAAGTAATAATGCAACCGATAGAGTGCATGACTGTATAGTACCAACTATAACAATTATCACACTAAAGCTAGAGATGGTTTGTCTAGTGTGAACACAGCATGTCAATTGACCAGAACAAGCTTAGCAGTGAACTCCACAAAGCACTTGTAAAATAATGACAAAATATGAAATAATTACCTGGCGGCCATCTGGATGACCATACTTCTCATAGTTTTCACGAGAAACGGGGTCGGTTAAAGCTTGATAAGCCTTGGCAATGAACTCCACAAAGTAAGTGTGTGCCTCTGCAACAACCCCATAGAATTCAATGCATTATGTGTAAAAATAAATACTGATAAGGACAGAAAAAGAAATTAGTTTTTTTTTTTTTTAACCTGGATCTGGGTTCTTATCAGGATGGTACAATACGGAGAGCCTGCGGTATGATTTCTTTATTTCCGAGTCTGACGCTCCCGGCTCAAGTCCAAGAATGCTAAAAGGCTCAAATGGTTGCGACTGATGTATAATTTTTAAAGTTGAAGGAGTTAGAGAAATATATTAATCTCAACCTTTCTTATCTGTTGTATGGAATATACTGATTAATTTTAATTAAACAAGTATATCCATTTTAAAGTGGTAAGTAAAATGGATGTATAAAGTTACAGTTCAATGCAGATAACTAATATTTTACTTTGTTTGCTTCTTATAAGGATGGCATCTAACAATCAAATTATTTAACAATCTTGACAATTCCTTTCGAAAACAATTGCACAATGCTTAAAAAGTAAAAAAAAAATAAGTTTATGGGTACATTGTTGGAATTTTTTATTTCAATTTTATGTGTCCTATAGATCATGCATACAATGTTGGGTTTTTTATTTCAATTTTATAATTGACAACTGCCAGGATTGTCAAGTTAGGGATCCTAATTCTTTTACAGATCCTGAGACACATACCTCACTGCTTAAGAGCTTGATGTAGTAAATCAGAACAATCATGACAGCCCACAGTAGCACAATTGTCAGATTGGTGCAAGTTGAGAAGTTTGATATCTACAATAAAACCAAAAAAATTCATACACATCCAAAAAAATATTTCAAATAAATTAAAAAATAAACCAAGAAAATGTTACCCTCTTATAAATTGATTTTCGGTATTTCCCAGAACGGGCACATTCAGAACATCTACAATGAATTGTCTTTTTCTTCTCGGTCAGGGACCGAAAGAGCCGATGAATGGTGTATGGCACCAAGGGAAGAGCTAGCATAGTTAAAATGAAAATAAGGAAGAGGGAGCTATTCTCGTCTGAATCAGCCATGATTACTCTTCAAAGAAAACCTAAAAAATTAAGAAAAATCAACTTATAATTATTATAATGCTAACCAAAACAATGTAACAATGTTTATGATCATGTGTGGTTTACTGGTAGGTTTTTAGCAGGCACAATTAGTGCTTAAACACCAATTCAATTTACACACAATTGTATTGTTTTGCGAAGTATTGTACTTAAAATTAGGACCTTCTACTATAGCATTAGCAAGCAATAGTCCTTCCATTGTTGCATAGCTACCCTGGTTTGGAAAATCTACCTGTCTGCAGCTCAGGATCCAATTGTTGGGCAATTTCCCAAACTTCCAAACCGACTAGCTGCGTTTTGCTTTTGGGCGAAAGAACACTTGAATCGGAAGAGACTCACCTTCTACTGTTTGTGACTGACTGATGATCCGGATTTGATTTTTCTCTACCGAATCTTCAATGGTGGATCTGATTGATGATTGGGAAGAGAGATCCGAGCGTCCGGCGGGAAGTATGTTTCGTTAGAAGAAAGAATGGGTTTGGGTTTGTCGAGGTGGGATCCGATGGTCATAGGCTACTCAGGATAAGTTAATACAAAAAAAAAAGTATGAGAGCGAACCGCGGTGGCGACTCCTCCAAGGGTTTCTCAGGTCTAGCGGAGAGAGAGAGAGAGAGGAGGGCCTTCTTTTGGTGAGCGGCGGAGCTGACGAGTGCCGAGAGGGTGAGGGGAGGAATGGGGAGAACTTCGCGTAGAGGAGTGAATCCATATCACCTAAAGTAACTCGAATTTTGAGTTTAGATCCGGACTGTCAGATCTGTTTCAGCACGAATATTAAAGGAACCGTGCAATCCATTTGGACCGGATTGGCCCGGATATAAACTCGAAATTTAAGTTACTACAGAGGATCCGGGCTAGGAGTGGGGTAACAGAAACGTGAAATCGGATCCAGCCAGGTATCGCAACGAGTGAGATCTGAACCGTCCGTTTTATTCTGACGCGAATATTAAGGGATTTCCGTGAATCCAAAGCAGGTCCGTATAAAATTTGGTCCGCCTAGGAGATCAATTTACCGCAGGAATACGCACTCCGGAGAAATAGAGACGATCTGGGCTATCCGTTGGACGGTACTGACAAAACCGTAACCGTCTGATAATCAGCGTTTTTATTTGTTTTTTTTTTCTCCTTTCTGCCAAGTTCCTGCGACGGATTCTATGTAGCTGATCGTGTGCATCACCTTTCAGAATAGAAAGTTAGGACTTAGGATTTAGGAATAAGGTTTACAAGTAAAATAGCTTCTTGCATATTTTTCTTTTGAAGAAGTTGCAGTGAATTGGGAAGAGCAGGTTAGCACCGCACTAGGGAAGCCCGCCAATAAGGAGTCGGTAGAGATGTAAACTTTGTGCCGCGTCATGTCGCATCCTATTTGGCCACGATATGACTCGAGTCATGTATCTCATTGTGTCAAGTCAAGTTTTTACGTATTGTGTTTAACCGTACGTAAAATCATAAAAATAGTCATAATTAAATCAAGTTTTTACGTATTGTGTTGTATGGTGATTAAAATTATAAAAATAATCACGGTACACGAATGATCACGTTGTGATCAAATGTGACGTAGTTGGTGCTCATATTTTATCATGTTTAACTTTCTTTTTAATTTTAAAATTAGTTTAAGTAAAAAACCAAAAAAATAGTAAATAATTGTATACCAAAGAAACAATGTTGTAAAAATAAAATTATGTATAAAAAATAAATATATTGTTTGGATTTTGATTATTATTTTGCATAAAGAATGACATAAATTTATGTTATTTTAATCACGTGTAGTTATGTTTGTTCTTGTTATGCGTTGTGATTGACTATTTTTGTTGTCATGCCATGTCATTTATCCCGGATGATGGTCATGGCACGCAACATGCGAGTCACATTACGTGACCAGTATGCGTGTCGTGCCGAAACCATGACGTGTTGGGTCACGGCATGTCATTTTACATCTCTAGGAGTGGGGACGATTTGATAGCCATCTACCAAATTTATTCTGGTGTCTGATCAAAGTTGTTTTATTTTGCATCAAGATATGTGCATATTTGATCTGCATGAATTTTAATACAATATGTACGGTTTCGGTGTCCGGTCAGCACTTTTATTTCCGTGTTGATTTGTGTATGATTCCTTTCGTGTTTCTCCTTTAATTAGCATGAGCAGCATATTTGATACAACGGGACCCTAAACCCGAGTTATCTCACTATTCGAACTTACTTGAGTATGCTACCTGGTACGTTCATTAACCAGATTCAGCAGGGTATAGTGATACTAACTGCAAAATTTGACATGTTATCATGCTTAGCACTCTTGTGTGGGTGCTTGAGCATTTTGGTTCCGTGAAAATTCGAAATTTGCCTGCTCACGTATTCTGAGACTTCAAGAACTGAGATACGCACAATACCGCTGCGGCCCCAGCCAAGAGGCCGCTCAATGCCCCTGCGGCTCTCATTTTTTTAATTTTTTTTGTTTTAGCAGTACAAAATCCAAAGCACAAAATTCAAAAAGATGCTGGTAATGCTTATTTAATGTTTCTACGGTCCGGTGCAGCCAAGTACTGTAATGTTTTACCACCACAAAATCCGAAGCACAAATTCCGACTAATTTATGCAATGATTCTCAAATTCCAAAGTACTTAGAGGGAAAAAAAAACAATAGGGTTGGAGAGGCATTGTGCGGCCTCCTAGTTGGGGTCGTATTGGCATTGTGCAGACTCCAGTATTGGAGGCCGTAAAACACCGGTGCGGTCTGAGTAGAATTCGAAAAATTCATAAATAGAGGTGTTTTGATTTCTTTTTTTTTTGAATAAATGTTATATATAAAAATTTCGGCATAACCATCAGATTTTGCTTTTTTATACAACGGCTCGTGTTTTTATATTCTTCTTTCCTCATTTAAAAAAAAAAAAAATGTGTGAGCAACTTTTGCACTATTTATTATGTTATTTATTATACATAATCTCAATCTACCCAAATCTTTCTTAAGATTTTTAGAAGCTTAATCCGTTCGAGCATGCGCTTTAGCGAAAATTAAATTTTGCTCATTTTTCTCAAATTCTGAAGTTTAAGCCTCTCTTACTCGAACTCTAAGACACCATTTATCTTAATTTAACAACTTTCTTGCCTCCTTAAACCCTAAAAGGAACTTCCTTTTTTAATCTATTATACTGAACATGAGCTCCTTAGTACGGATCAAAATTAATCTTATATTAGTTGCCAAAAAAGGCCAATGCTTTTAAAAAAACTTAACTACCTTCAAAATTTGTTGAATGTAAAATTCTTGTATATAAGTTGTCATATTTCCAGAAATAAAATTCATCAAATACATATTTTTTGAAAGTAAAGTCCGGAAAATAATTCTAATTATAATAACAAACGAAATATGAATAATACCGGCCACAAAAATGGATAAATTGACTAATTAATGCTTGACCGGGTGTAAACTTGTTAATTTTGCAACCATTCAGATTTTGTAACATAAAAATAATTTTTTAAAAGATTTGGAAATCTAGCAAAATAAACTTTTATTCATACATTCTGATATCGATTAGTATGGCGCACTGAAAAATACATACTCTCAAACTATAATATTTAAATATTAAATATAGAGTGAGGCTACGGTGCTATGCATAGCACCAATTGGGTCCGTACTACGGTTCAAAATTTGACTTTTCAAAATCATAACGGTCGATCCGAACCGTTCAACATGATTATAAAATGAATATGTACTTGCAAACTAAATTTTACATTTTTTTTCGAATTTTTTTACTATTTTTTCGAAAATCACTTGATCTGAACATTTTGGACCATCCAAAAACAGTATTTAAAAAAATAGTAAAAAATTCGAAAAAATGTAAAATTTAGTTTGCAAGTACATATTCATTTTATAATCATATTGAACGGTTTGGATCGACCGTTAGAATTTTGAAAAGTCAAATTTTGAGCCGTAGTACGGACCCAATCCGTGCTATACATAGCACCATAGCCTCACTCTTAAATATATGATACTGAAATCATTTGCTTTGCATTTGTGAATATTATGCAATTTGGTTACAGTTCTGATGTTGTAATAAGAACAATATTTTGAACTCAAGCATCTTTTTAATTGCAAATTATTTGTAAGGTTTTGGATCTGTCTGATTATTTAATGTCAATAATTTAAAGAAGAGCAATAAATAAAAAGAAGCAAAATCTGAAATATAATAGCAATGCGATCTTTGTGAATTTTGAGCACCAATACTCATAGTTAAAGTTTTTTTATTCTAGTCTGTCTAAAAATGAGAATAGCTTATTCTTCCTCTTCCATCAAACATCTCACTTTTCTACCTACTGTTTCACATAAAGAAGCGAGGGAGGGAGAGAGACAGTACATTGTTTGAAGGTCAAACTTGTCCTTTTAATTGTTTATTAAAAATTAGTCTTTATTTTTAAGTTATTAAAGTAAGAAATGGGATATTAATAATTTAAGTGAGTTTAGATGGGAAATAATTAATTTTAAATTTTCACAGGAATGATGGGCATATATAAATTTCGCTTTTTGTTGTTACCATCTTTTAAAAATAAATAAACACAATTGACATGTTTTTGTTACTCTAGACTAGGGCTGCAAACGAATCAAACCAAATCAAACTTATTTTAGTTTGAGTTTGAATTTGAATAAGATTCGAATTGAACTGAATTTAATTTGTTTCAGAACGAACTTCAATCGAACGAGTTAATTGTGAATTTTTTTTCGAATTGAAGTCAACGAATCACGAGCTACGAGTTGTTTTGGCAGCTCTACCGCCTTTAGTTATTTTTTGGAATTTGGATAGCTTAAACTAACCATTGCATTGGATCTTAAGTGATCATATCAGGTACCTATTTGTACATATTTGAAATGAAACCTTAATTTTGCACTGAGCTATTAACATTGCTCTAATTTGAACGGTACATGTTAATTTGAAATTTGAACCTAAATAGTTTGCGAACTAATTTCGAACAAACTATATCCAATTTGAGTTTGAATAAGTTTCAAACCTAACTAGTTTGATTTGTTTCAGAACGAACTTTAATCGATTGAGTTAATTGTGAATTTTTTTTCGAATCGAAGTCAATCAATAACGAACTACTAGCTTTTTTTGGCAGCTCTACTCCAGACAGAGTCGGACGCAAATTAATTCTGCCCTCCTATGAAATTAATCTGCATCCCGGAGAGATTTAAATTTTTCCAAAAATCTAATCAGATTTGTTTATTAGTTTTTTTAAGATGGTAACAAAAAAAAAATTTAGGCTTGAGTCCTTTTGAGCCGTCAGATATGGATCAACGGCCCAGGAACATTAGAAACAAAACCATGATCCGTGGACTTCGATCTGGGCCAATCATGATACGGCCCTCATCATTTATTGTTTTTCTTTTTTTAATACAAGCCCGTAGCCGTAGGTCATCATTTATTATTTTGAAAATGGAGAAAAGGCAGAATCTGTGCCTAGCGAATTCAAATCACCTGAGGTAACACAATATTTAAGTATAGATCTGCATTGTCCGATCAGAATCCGCAAGAATATTAAAGACCACTGCATTGCCCCTTACGGTCGTGATCTACAGAGAAATATATTGTTACCTCAGAGGATATGGCCTCGTGCCCTGCAAGAAAACCAAAAGCTGAGCCTACAGCCGTAGTCTTTGCATTTGCAGCAAAGCTTCTGTGGATAAGCTTTTGTCAACACCTGCACCTGGCTCACAGCCTCGTTTTGATTTGAATGAATTCAACATATTGATTAGGTGCCGTATGTCCTGTACTCTTGGAGCATCCAATATTTTTCTTCACTCCGGTCCCTATGCAGATATGACTGAGAGAGTTGGAACCCAGCACCGAGCATTAATTAGCTGTGCTCCATTTAGAGCTTTCACCTGTAAATTGATTTGAGCTTCTGAAAATTCATTCCTAGTGTTTCAAAGCCATGGATTATTGCGGAAGGATTTAGCCTTGGTGGGAAGAATAGTAAACAAAGGTAAATAGGATGCAAGTTTTATTTCAACAAGGTAAATTGATTTACTTAATCATGCATATATCTTTTAGCATAATTGTTATGCATTTTAGTTGTTGTCCGTTCCTTTTTCCAAGCTACAAGTTGTGTTGATTTTGGTGGATGGTTTCAATATCTATCATCTCTGCTCAATATATATCATCCTTACTTGAGATGTATGTGGTTGTCCTATTTTTTGTTACAAATAAATTGCTAATTCATGACTGCGTGCAATATGTATTGTAATGCAGGCTAGGAGTCATTGAAAGTTGAAATATGGAGAAAACCAAAACTGATGATAGCAGAGATAATGTAGAACATGATCGGATCAGTAGCATGCCTGATGGGGTTTTGACCCATATCCTCTCCTTTCTGAGCACAAAAGAGGCAGTAAGCACGTGTGTTTTATCGAAAAGATGGATAAATACATGGGCTACCGTGCCAGTTCTCGACTTCAATCTCTATGAATTCATGAGTGATGATCTCAAACGCCAAGCTGGTAGAGAAATAGAAAAGAGAAAATCTGTGGCTAGGTTTGAGCAGTTTATGCATGGTGTTTTGAACAATCATGAATCAACAAACTTGGATATAGTTCGTTACATGCGTCCAATGGAGCGGACTGAATCTTTTATCCCCATGGATTGGCTTGACCATGTGGCGCTTCTAATGCCACGGGTGATCGATATCCTCATTAGTAAAGTTAGCTTGAGGAGGGATAATTATATAGATTTGCCAGATTCAGTTTTCTCTAGTGCAAAATTGCAACATCTTAAGATGGGTCTCAACACCAATAATAGAACCATTATTAGACCAGCGTCAATAAATTTACCTTTGTTGAAAGTTTTAGAGCTAAGTGGTGTAGAGCTCCCCAACGATGTTACACAAAAACTTTTCATGGGCTGCCCCTCCCTTGAAAGGCTGGATCTGTCTTTCTGTGACTTATATTTCTCTAGCATTTCCTCTAATGTATTGAAGAAATTGACTATTCTTAGGTGTTGTCAATTTGAGCATATGCAAATTTCGTGCCCTTGGCTTGTCTCTTTGAACATCCATTCTCATTTTCAAAGGGGAGGCGTTGGCATTTCATTGAAGAAGGCAATAAATCTAGTAAATGCATCCATCGGATTATTTTCGTGCTGTCGGCTAAATAGTGGTAATGATGATGTGCCAGTTCTGGACCTTTTCAGCTGTCTCTCAAGTGTTACAGAATTGGCTCTTTATTTTGGCAGTGATTTGAAGGTATACTATTTTGTCAGTTCTATAAAATCAAAAGCCACAAAATGTTTTCCTTATTTACAGTTGTTAGGTTCACCGAAATGTTCTTTGTCATAATTTTTGTTTCCACCATAATTAGTACATTCCTTGTTGCCTGACTTCTTGGTATCAATAAACTCTGTGCCTTTCTGATTGCGTCTAATTTTTTGGCATACATGCTGAACCTTCTCAGTCTTTTTTGTACTAGATAAAGCTTTTTTTTATGAATTATCAACACCGAAATAAGCCCAGAAATGGCAGTAAAATCACTTTGTATATGTGAAAGTTACTTCTGTTTGATGTTAGCCCGATTAATCTACCTTTTTGCGATGTTGCATGTTTCTGAATTTCATTGTTGGTATTTGCCACTAAAGTTGATATTTCATTGGTTTTTTAAATGAAGGAACCAGTGGTGAAGGATGTTTCTAACTGCAGAAATTTCAGAAACTTGAAGAAACTTCACATTGAAATTGGGGCTATGAGCCATCTTTACTTGATAGCTTGTTTGCTCAAATGTTCTCCTAATTTAAATGAGCTCAATTTGTTAGTCAATGTGGTAAAATCTCTCTCTCTGCATGTACTTGTTAAGTCTCTTATGTTTACCATTTGTAACATTTTATGAGGTTAATTGCCTGCCTAAGTTGACTCTGCAGCATACCAGACAAGTCCAGTAATAGTTCAAGTTGTTGATGCTACCAAAACATGATAAATTTTTAAGGTAACCTGTGATTTTTTTTTTTTTTTTACCATCATAACAGCACCAAGATTATATACAACAAGAGCCCAGACGAGAGATTTTGGGAGATGCTTTTTTTCAGCATGAGTATCTGGAGAATGTAAACATCCGCATTAGGGGGGGCATGTTGCCTAGTGAATGCTACGAGGGTTTGATCAAGACTTTGGATAAATATGTGAAGAAAATAGGCGATATCATCACAACTTATGATTAAGTTAGTATGTTTTAAATTAGTTCTATGAACGTCTTTCTTAAAATTAGACAGGTTTGGCCTTATGCATGGGTTTTGTTTAGTGACTTATGATTCAGTTGGCTATTTTTTTTTTTTTTTTTAATGTTAAGTTTAGACTGGTTAACTTACAAGAGATATTTTGGATGTGTTTGATGTAATGTATTGAAGGGTAAGCTATCCAAATGTCAGATCAAGTTTCTCAATGCAATCTTGTTTGTGTTCTCAATGCAAGCTTTTGGGTTATGCAAAATTTCATTCACAAAGCAACCTTCAAATTTCAGCCAAAAGCCTTCAACCCCCATATGTCTTCTCTAGCTGCTTTTGGTGAGAACACCTAAGCATTGGTTCGCAACTCTCCTGTAATGTGGAACAGTAATTGTTAATGGGTTTAAGGTTGACAACTTGGTATGATGCTCTTCAGCACAAGTCTTTCTATTATACTTGTGAAAGTAGTCATAACTATACAAAAGAGCCAGAGGAGCCAGAAGTGATGGCAACAAATATGCACTTGGTGCTAGAAGAGTAAAATCAAGAAGAATATTATTTGTATTAAGTAGACCAGATAAATGATCTTTGGTGAATTGAAGCTCAAAAATGTTAATTATTCAACCATATAAGAAGCTAATATGTTTCTTTGAAAATAATTATGGTAACATATTTAACAGAATATGCTACAAGAAAATAATAATTAATGATCTTTCAAAATAGGAGGATGAACAATCAAAATGGATCTTGTTCCAACAAGCATTAACAAGCATTACGTTATGACCAATTAAACATGGTCAATTGTTAAAGAGTGAGGCTACGGTACTATGCATAGCACGGTTGGGTCCATGCTATGGCTCAATATTTTAGTTTTCAAAATTCTAACGGTCGATTCAAACCGTTCAACATGATTATAAAATGAATATGTACTTGCAAACTAAATTTTATATTTTTTTGATTTTTTTTACTATTTTTTTAGATAGGTAGAAAATCACTTGATCTGAAAATTCTAGACCATACAAAAACAGTGATTTTCTACCTATCTAAAAAAATAGTAAAAAAAATCAAAAAAATGTAAAATTTTGTTTGCAAGTAACATATTCATTTTATAATCATGTTGAACGATTTGGATCGACCGTTAGGATTTTGAAAACTCAAATATTGAGCCGTAGCACGGACCCAATCCGTGCTATGCATAGTACCGTAGCCTCACTCATTGTTAAATACATTATTGATTTACACATCATATTAATTATGAAAGAGCAAACCTAATTACAATTTACAATTGTCATCTAGTTAATTCGGCCTTAATTAATAGCTAGGCCAGACTTTGAGATTTTGGTGTGATTGTGTCTGCTTTTAAGAAAAAACAAGCCCATTATTTATTTGAATTACCGAATTGAGAACAATTACAAGCAATTTTTTCTTCTGCGTTACTTGTCTGGTAGAAGTTGGTTTCATACTTGGTTACTCTAAAAGTGTTAATTTAAAAAAAAAAAAAAATTAATTGATTTTACTTAAATTGTGAAATTAGTTAATCTATGTATTCTACATTATATTTCGTGATGATGATTGGTTAATTACAAGTTTAAATATACAAAGAGTACCATTATGCTTGGGAAATAATTTAAATTTTTTTAAGATTATAGGCAGTACAAGACCACATGTATATTTAGTAATAAACTCTAAAATTATATGCGAATGCAAACCGAAACTTGAACCACTCATCAATTAAACGCTAATTTGAGATGGAATTGATCAGAAAAATTACAAAATTATCATTCTACCTGCAGACCAAGTGAAATTTTTTTTTTTTTTGCTCTCCAATGAAAACAATATTGTCTTCTCCATATATTTATTTCCATATCTCAGCCGTTTAGTCCCACATAGTGTGTAAAGGTCACTAGCATGTCTCTCTTCCATAGTAACCAAATTCACGTTTAATTCGCGAATTAAACGGTTTTGAGTCTTCAGCGTATCAATAAGCGATTTATACGGTAATTTGCGAATTAAAAGTACCAAAATTTTATGAGATACTTGTTATTTGTTATTTGTAGGTTGCTCCTTACAAATTAAAAAGGTTCGCAAGGTATTATTTGTCAACAAAATACCAAAATCATACATTGGGGAGCTCACTTTCCAGATTGTAATGTACAAAATAAAATTATGTATAATGGTTTTTGTTGAACTAATGTTCAAAGATTTGAGACAAATAATATCATTGGCAAATAATTTCACTTTTAATTTGTAAAGAAAATGTTTATATTTTAAAATGTTATTTCAAAATTTGTTTTTATCTTCTGACTAAACAGGTTTACGGTAAAACAAAAAAAATAGTTGGATGTTGTGAAAGGCAGAGTCCGGTTTTTTTTTTTTAAAAATGAAAGTTTCAAGCGTTTGCTTAATTTACTTTTTATTTCCATTTTTAAATTGTAAAATGAATGTATGGCGGGCGCAAACCCTATGAATTTATGTGTTACGTGCAAGTAATTATATAATATTGAGCTTTAACACGGAAAACAACACGATCAAAACCACACCCGATCAGTAGCAGATGCGGACAAAGAAATGCTTACTATTGAATTTCTATTGGGAGGCCACGCGTGGCAAACTGGCAATGCAATGCAATATTCGGGGTACGTTCTTTGTGTTTTATAATGAAACAAGTCAGTCCAATCCGTTATACACTTAGTTGTTACCCATTACACGTTTGAATGCAGAGATTTCGTTACGAACCGGGAATCCCAGCCGTAACAAGTAATAATACACAAAAACAAAATGCTAATTAATAGAGCAATAATGTCATTAATAAAATAGATGACTCATATATATGTACCTACTGAGAGCTTTTATTTATCTTGAACCCGCAGTTCTAAATATTTCAGTAAATTGAATTAACTGAAACAATTTTAACTAATTTCTAGCAGCTGAACCAATTTGGAATTATATACATATATAATTCGTGGCAATAGTTTCGTTGACAGAAGCAATCAATTATTCTGAATATTTCTATAAACATTCTCGTACATTTTCGCAGGTATGAATTTCATAAATTAATTTTGAGTTCTTACGTCAGTAAAATATTATTTCAATATAATTTCATTATAATGCAAACACATCTGTATAGGATAAAATCCGTCCAAATTTGTTTATTTTAGGCCTCAGGTTGTTCCTACGCCACATCAATGAATCAGCGGGCATGCCGGGCAGCGGGGGCAGCACTAGAGGCAATAATGGGTCTATGCATGGATCTATTTATTTAATTTCCTTCAACAATTTTATTTGCCATTTCATTTGCAAGTAAAATGATGTCAAAATAACAGAGAAGGCGAAGAAGGCACTCATGCTATTTCAATTTGGGTATAAAATTGATTTTAGATATATAATAAATATTGTTATTTTCAAAATCAGGCGTCTGCGTCCACTTTATTTCCTTTTTAGGAATATATCCCAATATTCTCCTTCAACAGAAAAAATAAACAAACAAGGTAAAGCACAAAACAAATGGTAACAAAGTGTGCACAACTTGAATAATACAATTCTATAGAATATTAATGCCAACAAATTGTAACCTGAACACAGACAACATTTTATGGTACACGTGCATTATATTTCGCTTCAGTTAACAACTCCAGAAGACTTCCTCCTACGCCACATCCACGGGTCAGCGGGCATGTTGGGTAGAGGCGGCAACACTACAGGCCGCCGGCACAACCCGAACGGCCACCCCTCCAAATGGTTGAATTCCTCAAGCACTGATAAGCCTTTTTTCTCATCCCATGAGGCTGTTGCTCCCTGGCTGGAGCAGCGCGAGAAGTTGCTCTTCATGGAAAAGAAGGCCTCGCTTTCATCTTCATTGTCAGTGACATCTTGAAAATCCTTTTGTTTGTCAGTATTTTCAAGTGAAGGTGGGATGAATAAAGTGAGGTCTGCCGAGTAGAAGTGTTCGTTTCGCTTCGAGCTGGCTCTCATGGCTCGATTTCTTAGCTCCTTTAATATCAACTGAGGATAAAATAATAAAATAAAAAAAAGTGTTAGTTAATAATCAATTCTAACAAAATCTTGTGTGAATGAAATATAATACAAGTAATAAGAGAAACAAAAGAAAGAAAAAGGAGGGGAGGCATGAAAGTTACGTCTTTTGTATCAAGATAGCAGGTATCCTCATCTTCAGAGCTCAAATCAGAGGGAGTATTGATACAACTCTTTAGCAGGCTCGGCAATGATTTGCAGCGGATAGAGGGGAGCTTAAAATGAGCTTCATTTGTTAAGCAAGGCATTACACTCTTACTGAATAAGCATAAGATATATGTGAGAGTTTATATAAAGATATGTTAATTTGGTATCTTCTGGATGGATAATGACATGCATAACAGAGGCTTCTCAACTAAAAGGGTTTTAATTTAGAGTACCAACCTTTTGGGTGAAGAATAAGATAATCATTTATCATTAAAAATTGGTAGTAGGAGATAAGGTCTCTCCAAGTGATGTCACAATCAGTACTTACAGAGGTTTACCATATGACAGCATAAAAATAATCAAATAACTGTTTGCATTAGATATCTGGTAAATAAATGAGAAAGTACCAAACTAGACTTAAAACAAATTCGGACTATGTTCAACCCTACCTGATTGTGAGTCGAGAAATATTGGTTTCGGTTGAGCTCTGTTGGATGCATGTCAGGATTGCAAAATAATCTAATTTCATTGGTTGATTATGTCTTAACAGTAGGAACTTAATCTTTTCATTTTACATGTTTTTATTGAGCTAATCTGGAGTTTAACCTCTTTATTTTAACAGAGTGACACACTTCAACTGACCTGAGCTGACCCATCAAACCAAGAGTGATAGACAATTTTAGAAGAAAGAAAAGAAGAATATGGAAACTGATAGAATAGAGAAATATAGCACTATTAGCATATGGTGTACCAAACAAGCCTGATAAGTTGCATCAACACTAAGATGCCTAAAAGTAATGTGTGCATATTTGTTAGTATTAGGAAAACCTAACAGTTTTCATTAATTTAATAGAAAATGAATTGCCGACAACTCGGGTCATTTTTTACTTTCCAACAAAGTTCCTTGGTATAACAAAATTTTGGGCACACGTGTTCTCAATTTTATCTTAAAGCAAAAGCTAAAACAACATCTCACCTTAGAGTTGACAGGAGAATCTAAGTCACATCCTTCCAAAATTTTAATTTTGATGGCACCATTTCCTGTCCAACAATATCTTCTATGACAAATCACAAATTAGTGGAGCAATAAAAGCCCCACTAAATAAAGGAGAATAAAGCAGATTCCACTTTAGGCATAAGCCATTTATTTAGCATATTGATATGGTTTAATCATCATTAAATTCTCATAAAGTTTGGGGAAGCTTTCATCAGAAAAAAAATAATAAATGCAACAAATTGATAGAACAAAGATACTTTAAAACCTTTTTTTTATTAAAAATTTAAAATCGAACAACAACAAAATTGTATTCCTTTCACAGAGAATTTCCCTCAACAGAGAAAATCAGTAAAAATAATTACTATTCAAAATAGTCATAAATTAGCCTCGATTAAAAGGCGTACTTTAAGCGAGCACGACCCGCATTGCAACACAACCGAAACCGGTACAAAATTACCACCATTTATTTGTACCTCTCCATTCTCCCCCAACAAAATTCCCATCTCTTTCAACGTAACTGAACTAATTCCAAAATAATCACCACACCTACAAGGATACATCAATTCATACACACCATCACTATTAGTTTCTATATTCATGTCTTCTAATTCAATTTCATTGGATATGATATCTAGTTTTCGTCTTGATGCAGCTAATTCCTTGTCATACTGAGATTTAGACTGGGAATTGCTAAGTATTTCCCATGCCTTTTGAACAACGAGAAATTCTCGTTCGTTGCTGTGGGACCTGGACAAGTCGGGTTGTTTTGATAATTTGTCCGGGTGTGTGTTCAGCAATGCAGTTTTGTACCCGGTTCGGATCTCATCAATATTGGCATCTTCACCCACTGATAAGATTTCATAATATGTCTTTTGGGATGTAATGCTGCTAAGCATAGATAGAGATTTAAGCTACCACCTACAGATATGAAAAATGAAAAAATTTAAAAGATTAACAAAAATCATCATGATTTTAAGGTTATAAATTCCCAGAAAGAGTTTCATCAAGCCGTGAATTAGTTGGCTTAAACAGTGCAATCAGGCTTCAATTTGCCCGTCAATTGAGCAATTGATTCCCCACAAAACCTAATTTCGCGTCGATTAAGTCTCAATTGCATACATATATTTTCAACTTGCCGGATTCTACCAATGCAAATTGTTTCTATGATCTGGGCAATTGGGGATAACTTCTATGGCGGTATCAATGGAGAAAGTTTCAAAGAATTGAGTAGGAAAGGTAATGATGAGCATCAAAAGGTGGGAGGCAGAGAGAAAGAGAGAGAGAGAGAAACTCACCTAGACAGAGTCGTCCTATCTGGCGAAAAAACCCTAGTTTGGGATAAGAGAGCTCGGTTCGTTACACGCCTAGCGAAGGGAAGGGAAGGGGAGAGCCAGTCCGGATTCTCTGAGGTAATGCACTGTTTGAGTTTCAATCTGGACCGTCCGATAAGAATCCTGACGAATCTGACCACGGGTCCCTTTAAGATTGATGCCAATATATAACGAACGGACCGGATACAAAAAATTGAGGTACCTTGGGATCTGAATTCGGCGAAAGCAGCTTCGAAGCGTGAACCATAGTCGGAAGTCGGAACTTAGTTGGAGGGTCATGAGAGATCTTGACCGTTCATTTGAGATCAAATAGCCTCGATAAAATCTGAACAAAGTATCTGTTATCGGTATCCGTCATATAATCTGTACCACTGCGGCGTTGAAAGCTGTTTGATGTTTACCATGCTTCTTTTTCTTTGATAAAGCAAAAAGAATATTAAATATATGAGAACGGAGTAGGTCCGATGCCCATCGGACCTACTTTTAGGTTCAACGCCACGCTGACCGTCCGATGTAGTATAAGATTTGTGCCCACGAAAATTGAAACATACACGCACGGGGTTTAAAGCATTTCGCACGAATCTAAAAGCAAATCATGGTGATTAAACCCATCGAACCGAGGTAGGTCCGATGCCCATCGGACCTACTCTCAAGTCTAAATATATCACTTTAAAAGAACCTTCCCTTTTCACCCGTCATTATGTCATATTATCTTTAAGCTAGTTAATTATTATATATTCATGTCTGACATTAACTTTTGAAAATCATTCTTTTATTGCATTATTTTCTCGTGGCACTTACAACTTGATAATAATTTGATGAGGAAATTTGAGATTCATTAGTTACGAGTTATATTGAAAATTTTAATAATTTTTTTAAATCAAACTTAAAAGAAATTAAAAATAAAATAAAATATATTACAAATATATCTTTAACCTTTTATAGATGTACCAAATTTCACACAATTCAATGTCATTTGATTTAATTTGTTGCAAATTTCAAATTGTTTAATATACCGTAAAAGTTGCATTACAATTCAATTATTTATGTACATGATTTTTTTTATTAAAAGGTCCGGTACATTCCAGCATCTTTTAGATATTAGTTTCGAAAATTAAACATACAACTTCGCTGTAAAGAGACAGAATTTGTGCCATTGCACTAAGTCTACAGTTATTTTATGTACATAATATAAACATACTATATGTGACATTCTAAACCTACTATATTTATTTATTGTCAAATAAACATCATATCTAATCTGTTAACGTAATGTATATATTTCATGAAAATGTTTCAATTTCCATCACATGATACACATTGACACAATGTTCATATCTCCTATATAAATATTTCTATGCCACAAGTAAATCTAGTAGATTGCTAGATGCTAGGAAGACTAGCCTTTTGAGGGAAAGGTTTCTTCGATTTTGCAGCGGTGGATAATGCACTTCAGGGCGGTTCCTTATTTTTTCTGAGGATCACATCTGAATATCTGATCTGTATTCAATTAGTATTTGAAAAATTAGATGTGGATATCCATTATCTGAATATTCGTGTGGATATGGATACTAATATGGTTTTACGTTTTAATTATCCGTATCCGAATAGTAGATATATATATAGAGAATGGCTAATATACAAACGTTTGTTCCTGGACTCAGGAACAAACGATTCGGTTCTCTGATTTTTAAAGTCCAAACAGTCGATCCAAACCGTTAGATATTCAATCTATATTGAAATGTGCTTGGAGACCAAATTTTACATTTTTTGAAATTTTTTTATTATTTATTAAGATGGTTTGAAAACTGCTGTTTTTATTCAATTTTTGCTCGCTGTTTTTCAAACCAGCTTAATAAATAGTAAAAAAATTCAAAAAAATGTAAAATTGGTCACCAAGCACATTTTAATATAGATTGAATATCTAACGGTTTGGATCGACTGTTTGGACTTTGAAAATTGGAGAACCGAATCGTTTGTTCCTGAGTCCAAGAACAAACGTATGTATATTAGCCATTCTCTCTCTCTCTCTCTCTCTATATATATATATATGGGCTACGGTGCTTTGCAAATTAAAGCACCCTCTTTAATTTGGGCCACTTTTTCAATTTGCAAAATCCAAACAACCGATCCGAACCGTTCAACATGTTCTAAATATTGAAATGTGCTTGGAGACCAAATTTTACATTTTTTGAATTTTTTTACTATTTATTAAGCCACTTTGGAAATCGCGGATCCGGTGGTCCAGAAACTTTTACTTTGGATCACCGGATCAGCGATTTCCAAAGTGGCTTAATAATAGTAAAAAACAATCCAAAAAATGTAAAATTTGGTCTCCAAGCACATTTCAATATTTAGAACATGTTGAACGGTTCAGATCGGTTGTTTGGGTTTTACAAATTGAAAAAGTGGCCCGAATTAAAGAGGGTGCTTTAATTTGCAAAACACCGTAGCCCATCTCTCTCTCTCTCTCTCTATATATATATATATATATATATATAGGAAATTGCTAATATGCTATGCATAGCATAGAGGGCCTCCGTGCTACGGCTCAATATTTGAGTTTTTAAAATTCTAATGTTCAATCTGAACCGTTCAACATAATCTCCATATGAATATGTACTTGCAAACCAAATATTACATTTTTTAAAATTTGTTTACTATTTTTTAGATAGGTAGAAAATCACTTGATCTAAAAATTCTGTACCATTAAGATCAAGTCTTTTTCTACCTATCTAAAAAAATAGTAAAAATTTTAAAAAAATGTAAAATTTGATTTGCAAGTACATATTCATATGGAGATCATGTTGAACGGTTCGGATCGACCGTTAGGATTTTGAAAACTCAAATATGAGCCGTAGCACGGAGGCCCTCTATGCTATGCATAGCACCGTAGCCAACTCCATATATATATATATATATATATATATATATATATATATATATATATATATAATCTGGCTAATATGCTACGCGTATATAAGGGCCCCTCCGTGCTACGGCTCACTTTTTGAGTTTTCAAAATCCTAACGGTCGATCCGAACCGTTCAACATGATCTCCATATGAATATGTACTTGCAAACCAAATTTTACATTTTTTAGAATTTTTTTACTATTTATTAAGCCACTTTGAAAATCGCTGATCTAATGGTCCAGAAAAGTTTACTGTTGTGTACAAATTAGTGTTTTTTCAAAGTGGCTTAATAAATAGTAAAAAAATTCTAAAAAATGTAAAATTTGGTTTGCAAGTACATATTCATATGGAGATCATGTTGAACGGTTCGGATCGACCGTTAGGATTTTGAAAACTCAAAAAGTGAGCCGTAGCACGGAGGGCCCTTATATACGCGTAGCACCGTAGCACTGTCCTATATATATATATTATATATCATATATTTTAATATATATTATGAAAAAATATTGTTATTCACCATTAAAATTAGATAAATATTATGAACTTTGGTTTTGTAATATTATTTTAATAAATATCCGATCGATCCATATCCGTATCTGTATCAGGCTGATATCTGATGCGTATCCGTATCCGGAAAATTAATAAGGATATGAATATGATTTTACCACTATCTGCTCCGTATTCGCTCTGTTTTCACCCCTAATCACATCTCAAGGTTGGGTGGAATTCGGATTACCTCCGGGATTGTATGTATAATTATTAAATTCAGATTGTTCTTTAATTGTGACACGAATTTTAAAAACGAACATCCTATGTCTAAATAGGCACCAAATTTCAATCGTTTAGTTAGGAGTTCGTTACCTCATATTGTACTCAGTCCGGTATGGACAAATATACTTTCCGGTACCGTAAAAGATTTCCTTCACTCTACGGTTTGAGATTAACTCCCAACCGCTTTGGGATTCGGGTTGACGGAGGGGGCAGTATTATTGGGCTTTGAGATTCGTGCCAAGTTAAAAAGAACGGTCGAGGTCAAGTAATTGTAATAGATTCCCTATTACGGTACCGGGGGTGATCTGAATTCGTCCGGTATAGGATACATATTCCGTTGGGTGAGGGGGTACCTGGCTAATTCAGATGGACCAATTTGAGTGAGAAAGTTGGAAATATTGTACTAAAAGAGAAATATTACCTTGTAACATAAGTAGACTTCAATCATGTTCTTAGGAAAAGAGAATTTTTTTTTTTTTTTTTGAAGTAGGCCGCGAAATTACTTCAAATTTAATACCAAATTACTTAAAAAAAAAGGAGATTCGTATTTATAGTTTTAATATTTTTAAATATCACATCTGTCAAATAAATTTTGTCATATCCTATTTTGATGCAAATATCATATATATATAGATATAGAGAATGGCTAATATACAAACGTTTGTTCCTGGGCTCAGGAACAAACGATTCGGTTCTCCGATTTTCAAAGTCTAAACAGTCGGTCCGAACCGTTAGATATTCAATCTATATTAAAATGTACTTGGAGACCAAATTTTACATTTTTTGGAATTTTTTTACTATTTATTAAGCTGGTTTGAAAACCGCTGTTTTTATTAAATTTCTACAGCATTGAAAAACAGAGGTTTTCAAACCAGCTTAATAAATGGTAAAAAAATTCCAAAAAATGTAAAATTTGGTCTCCAAGCACATTTTAATATAGATTGAATATCTAACGGTTCGGATCGACTGTTTGGACTTTGAAAATCGGAGAACCGAATCGTTTGTTCCTGAGCCCAGGAACAAACGTTTGTATATTAGCCATTCTCTATAGATATATATATATATATATATATATATGATTTTGCTAATATGCTACGCATATATAAGGGCCCCTTCGTGCTACGGCTCACTTTTTGAGTTTTCAAAATCCTAACGGTCGATCCGAACCGTTCAACATGATCTCCATATGAATATGTACTTGCAAACCAAATTTTACATTTTTTAGAATTTTTTTACTCTTTATTAAGCCACTTTGAAAATCACTGATCCAATGGTCCAGAAAAGTTTATGGCGATTTTCAAAGTGGCTTAATAAATAGTAAAAAAATTCTAAAAAATGTAAAATTTGGTTTGCAAGTACATATTCATATGGAGATCATGTTGAACGATTCGGATCGACCGTTAGGATTTTGAAAACTCAAAAAGTGAGCCGTAGCACGGAGGGACCCTTATATACGCGTAGCACCGTATCACTGTCCTATATATATATGTATATATTTAGCAATAAAATACACACATGTCTGATTTATTTGAACTACATTGCCTCCACAAGAACTTGGGTATATTTCATATGATATTTTGGTACTTTTAATATAATCAAGAAACAAGCAAAATACAAGTTGGTATTCAGTAACTTTTTTTGTTAGAAAAATAAAACTCTACTATTATAAATTGGACCATGTGTTTGAAAACGAATAGATCAAATTCATACAAAAGAGTTCTTTGAATTTCAAATCGAATCAACTGTTCGTTTAAATCAATGGTCGAAATTAAAATTAAAGAATAATTATTTCAATCCCCCCACTCCAGTACCCGCAACAACAATAGAGGAATGTTGTACTACGGTCCCCACTAATTAGAGAAAGGTTGTACTATGGTCCCCACTAATTCTATGGTCACTCTTTTTCAGTCTCCATATTCGTCTTTACGTCAACCTTCATAGGTATAAATACTTGGAACATAAAATATTAATACTTGCATAATAAGATATAAATACTTGCATGCGTAACTTGATATGATCATCCATTTTTCCAGTTTCCTAATCGTTCCCGCGTCAACCTTTCTCTAATGAAATAGTAGGGACCTCGTATACCCCATCAACATTCCCTAACAGTCTCCGCGTCAACCTTCCTCTAACAAAAATAATTGACTTTATTTGTATAAATACTTACAATACTTGATATTAATACTTTCAGATGTAATCCAGTGTCATATGTAAAAAAATACTTGCAAGTATAGGTATAAATACTTGCACGACGACGAGCTCGAAAGTACGTCATCATGGATCTCATTTGAAAGAGAAAATTACGTAGAAGATGTTCGTGGTTTTAGATTCGCAAAATTTTTCACAGATCGTCAGAAATATGACAGTTAAGGTGCGGATACAATGCAGGTACTCATATCAGCTTCCAAAATTAAAACCAACAAACAGACACTTTGTGCCAAGCTATCAATGAAGTGACTACTTGGGCCACAAATGCAAAACATGCTTTGTTCTCTGTACTATCAACTTTACCAAAAAGGATTACTTTTGAAGACTATAAACGTTGCATCGAATTAAACCACATGTTATTGCCAAAAAAACAATCCACACGCTTCAAGCCTACACCACTAAATTAATACATTTGATAGGTTTCCTAACCCGCAATCCGCAATGTTATTCCACTAAAGAAAATCTTATTGGTGAAACTGTGGAGCGAGAAAGCGAGTATCTTCATCGTAGCCAATATCTTTAATTTTTAGATTACATGTGTAAAAAAATTGTAATTTTTTTTTCGTTCTTATGCTATGTTACACTTTATATTAGCTGTCCTTATTTGTGCTTATGAATAGAATAGAGAAGAGTACATTAAATTGTTAACATCCGTAACAACTTTGGTTATTAACCTAAAATATAGATATGTTGGGTATCAATTTTTTTTTTTTTTTTTTTTGAGATGGCTTGGCAGCGGCAGCCAAGGGTAATTGGGTATCAAATTTGGTGGATCATTAGTTCATTGATAAAGTTATCATTATTTTTTCAAATTGCTCCATGAATCATTATTTTTTCAAATTGCTCCATGAATGATCAACTTGTTTTCAATTTGCACCAAAATTTGAGTCGCAACTTAAATAGAGACAATTATCTATTACTATTTTGAATTTCGATTGTCACAGCCATGAAATTATTAATCCATATATAGAGGCATATTCTAGAAGTACAACTGCATACCACAAACCAACAGAATTTGGTATTTTATGCTAGATTTGAAGGTGTATACCAAAAATAACAATGATTATAACACAAATCATCATATATGTTTACAAGATCAGTACTTCAACTTCGTATCGAAAAGGATCTTATCAAGAACCGTGTTATGTACTACACAACAATGTACATGATTCATTTCAGAAAAAATAGTTCATTTCTTGCCTAATAATGTACTTTCATGACTGTAACAGTAATTGTCACTGCATAACCTTTTCAATTTCGCATTCTTACCAAGTCTGTGTACAAGACTATTACTTACAAGTGTAATAATTATCCCTGTATCTCATTTAGAAGTCATTAAACACAAGATGTAACAAGGTTGTACCTTATTCCACCAGCAAGGCCATAACAGCTGATGATTTTATTTTGGACCGTAACATTGCTGAAGTTTGCCCCAATTTTATTGACAACTTCTTTATTTTGAACCACTTACAGAAAGAATAAATATCCGTCGGTACTTATCATAGCCTAGACAAGGTCTTGCTGAACCCTGGATCAACACATACTACAACCTGCAAATGTAGATAATAATTGAATGCCAATCAACTTAGGTCAAGAAAAAGAGTAAGGCTATGGTACTATGGATCAATATCTTTGTTTTCAAAGTTCAAATAGTCGTTCAGAACCGTTCAACATGATCTCCGTATGAAAATGTACTCGTAGACTAAATTTTACATTTTTTAGAATTTTTTTAGATAGGTAGAAATTCACTACTTCTGAATGGTCGAGAATTTTTAGATCAAGTGGTTTTCTACCTATCTAATAGTAAAAAAAATTGTGAAAAATGAAATTTTTTATCTACAAGCGCATTTTCATATGGAGATCATGTTGAACGGCAAATCGACAGTTTGGACTTTGAAAATAGAGATATTGATTCATAGTATGGAGCAATCCGCACTATGCATAGTACCAAAGCCTCACTCCAAAAAAAAAATAGGTTGGCAAGCTAGAAATAATTGTCTGAAATTTTAAGGTACTTCAGAAAAATGGGTGCAGTTTACCTTGCCGACACTTTTACCAGAATGAAGATGCTCCACTGCATCAGCAACTGAGCTGAGGCCTGAAAATCTGGTGGGATCCACAGCCACCTGTATTTATGCATTGCAGTGTATTTAATTAGCAACAAAATTTACCTAGATAGAATTGAGTAAAAGCAATCACAAGTAATCAAAAGCAAGCAATGATACTAAGCAAAGTCATTGATATGAAATAACATATGACATGACTCATTAAAAAAGTACTCTGGAATCAAAAAGGTACCCTATGGATTTCGAGAGATTTAGTCATGCAACATACCACAATATAGTAATTGAATTATGTATTTCTTTTGCAAATAAAAACCAAAACTTCAGTGTATTGACAAATCACATACAAATTTTTTTCATGTTAAAATACAGAACATACATTTTTTAAATTAACAACATATTAAGACCTCCAGCAATCAGTCAATGAGGTGGCAAAGGTTGTTTCGTTAAATTTTGACAATTTTGCCCCTCCTAAAACCCTATCCTTCTAAGTCATAGCGATTACCAAATTAAATTCACGTGGAACGTTAGATTTTAAGATTTTATGGTAAATTTGTATCCAGATTAAGGCATAATAAAACTGATATAAATATACTCTTTCATTACAAGGATATTTGATTGACTTGATATTAAAAAAGAAAAGTATAATTAATCTTTTTCAATTGTTCAACACTTCTATTACTGGTTGGTGTTATCTGCATACTGCATATAACCAAAAATGTCAAGGCAAATAATAAAATTTCTCAATAATATGTATTTTAACATGAAATCTGCAAAAAAAGACTCAATCATACCATAATCTTAAGTAAGAATTTACAAAATTGTAATTTGTGCACCATGTCTTCCACAGTAAAAGAGAGTACCTTAAGTTTACCAGCAGCATAAAGATCAAATAGCCTATCGAGATGTTCTTGAAACAAATGAGCATATTGAACAAGAAAAAATCCAGCCTGAGGCAAATACATACAGAGAGAAATTACCATTAAAACCGAGAGCAAAATTGCCAATTGAATTATGCAACTGTTTGTTTGCTTCCTAGTTAGAAACACACTTCAAATAACAAGTTCCATTAATATTATAAAGTACACCAAAATAGACAGTCACAATTCACAAAACATTTACCAGAATAACTATTACATACAGTTATGCACCTGCTCTACAAGACTAATATGACTCAAATTGTCTATTATTTGGTATTTCTTGGCTTGAACTTTGTCCAATTACATAAATAAGGGCAAAATTAAGATACAGGATGAGACCTGATTCAAAAATTGACAGCAAGATTTAATTGGGCTTATTATTGATTTGGGTATACTGGTCAATATAATACAAGCAAGTTTACAGTACGTAGTCACCATAAATCAACATGAATTGATTAGTATTGATAAAAAAAGATATGATGAAGACGGATTCAACACTTTGAAAGCTCATTCGATAAATATAACTGACAAAAAGCATACCACTGTCTGGGATTTAGCAAGGATCTTTTCACACAGCCCAGGGTAGCTCAATGGCTTCCATCCAGTCTCACCTTGATACTAAAACATAGATTTGTTGTCATTTAGTAATATTAGAAGTACACTAATTATATCATCACCATCTTAAAAGGCCCCACTCCTCACTGAACTCACCTTAAGAATATAAAAGAAATAAGCAATGTGATGATTTCTTGTTTCTTATTTAATATGAGTATTTTATTGTAAATAATAACTAGAAAAACAAAAAACAACTAAGGCACACAAAGAGTAAAGAGCTACAAAATAATGCCAGGACCCACACTAGCGGGAACAGGTATAACTTTGCTCCCAGAAGGCCATGCTCCTTTGTTTTTACTGGACAACCTTTCAAGTAACTAATTGCATGTTTAATGAGCAAGGTTCAAATGCCTCATGTCTTTCATGCCTCACTCATGCGTCACATCCTTAAATCCATTTTCAAAGTCCAAACAGAATATTCGAACTGCTCAACATGATCTTCATATTAAAATGTACTTGGAGACCAAATGTTATACTTTTTTTGGAAAATTTTTACTATTCTTTTAGATAGGTACAAAATTACTGTTTTTCAGAAGATTCTGGACCATCCAAAAACAGTGATTTTTTACCTATCTAAAAAAATAGTAAACAATTTCCAAAAGATATGAAATTTGATCTCCAAGCACATTTTTATATGGAGATCATATTGAGCAGTTCAGATCAACTGTTTGGACTTTGAAAACGGATATAAGGATGTGATGCATTATTAGGGTACGAAAACAATGGGGCATTTTAACCCTACTCATGTTCAATAGGTTTAAATTCAAAACTTCCAATGTTTCTCTAATAATCAACATTGTTATTTATGTCGTCAACACATGTCAAAAGAAACCAACCTGAGACATCATCCCAATCACAATGAGCCGCCCATGAATTGCAAGAGCATTTAAGCACAGGTTGAACATGTCTCCTCCCACTGATTCATATATGATATCTATGCCCTTCTGATACTCGCTTTTCAGCACCTGAAACAACATTCACCAATGGGTGAGTGTGTGTATATAAGGAACAAGGAAGGATAATGAAGCAATTATAGAAATTGGAAGACCTTAAAAGTAAATGAAATATGAAACCATTCTAACAGAATAATGTGCTTCCAGACTAGTAAATAGAAAAAAAAGCTACTTATCCGCTGATAGTACATGACATTAAAACAATATACAAAAGACATTGATTTTGCAGCGGTATTATTTAGTAAATTTGGAGGGAGAAATATACAGATATGTATAATTTTATTTGCAAAACAAACACAAAAGTCACAGGGAGATGGCGATAAAAAGAAACCTTAAGAACCACTAAATCATATATTTGCATAGCATGTCCCGGCAAAACTATTGCCTGTGCTTTTGTATTAATTACATTTTATTTCTATGATCTAATTTTTCACAGTTCGATGGTGTACAGTATAGGCAAATGACTAGTTTTAGTTATATTATAAGAAACAAACTGTAAAGGGAAAGAAAGATCAAATCCTGAAACTAACATAACGTACATCTTTTATACTTTCAGTTTTGTAGTCAATGACTCTGTCAACGCCTAAAGATTTCAGCAGTGCTGCTTTCTGCTGTCCCCACAAGTCGCCACCACCTTATTTCCTCCCAGTTTCGCCAACTGCCATAACAAAGCTACATTAATTTATCAGTAAATTGAGAAAAATATCCCAAATGGTTGCTGTGCACATTGTTGCTTAAGTCCTTAAATAAGTAGAGAATATTATAAGCTAGTTAATTTGGGCATTAACTGACCTGGACCACAAATTGGCCGGTTCCACCAGCTGCGGCCGTTACTAAGACAGTTTCTCCCGATGTCATCTTTCCTGCCTACAAAAAATTGAAAAGGAATGAAAAAAAAAAAAATTAATTTAGTTAATTACATGAATTAGATGTTTTCAAGCATTCAAGCATTACAGTGACGTACTGTTTCTTCACTTCCTCAAAAGAAGGATGTACGTCAAAGACCACTGCCAGTTGCATTATTGAAAATACTCTATAAAAGGATACATATGAGGTACCTTTTCAAGAGCAATGGAGGCAGTTAGGCCAGATGTGAGCATTGCCACGACCTCAGGGTCTGGCCTCGGGACAGGAAGCAGAAATTTAGCTGGAACCTACATTTTTTAGATAAAAATGAATAACAGCTTCTCCCCTTAATCAGATGCAAAAAGAAAATACAAAATATCTCTAGATCCCTGTAGAATTAAAGTTATAAGTACCCACCAAACCATAGGGGATAGTACACAACTACATACAAAACAATAGAAGTATTCTCTATACATTTCTGATCTCAGTTTCTCCAAAACATGCCAAACTACCCTCTTTCCTCACAAATTCTCCCAAAATGAGGTAAAAGGAGTGGTTATTTTGACATTGGTGAAAAAATGTACTATTTTAGAGCTGGGGGATTTTAGGTTTGTCATGCTTACAAGAGAACAGATATTTTTACATTTTTGCCATAATATAATTGACACTCTTTATGTTTAAATAGGGTAAAAACGAAGCACCAATAAAATTTACAATGAAGGATATATATATTAGCATGAGGCATTACCAAAGCAAACTCAGCATAGCCACCAAAAGTCATAAAGGCAACAGGTGTCCCCACTTTCACATGATGAACAGCATCTCCAACCGAAGCTACGATACCAACAGCCTATAAGAAAAATATTTTACAATCAACAATCTACTTATGAATGTGTGCCCTAAAGAACAATAATACTAACTCCACAAAAGAAAACAATGATAATAGAAGAGAGACGTTAAAGAATCATGGAACCTCAAAACCAGCATCGAATGGAAGTCGTGCAGCTACATCATTGCCTTTACCACCGAAGTAACGCCCAGAGCTAAAGTTTACCTATAAAATGCACAAAAAGGATTCAAAAGTCTGAAGAAGAAAGAACTATGAAAAAGTAACAATATAGACTAACACAATGAATATCGCATATTAGTTTTCTACTATGCATGCAATGCGCATATGCCAGATCTAGTGCTAATACTAATCAAGACTCAGTAAAACCGACAGCAAGCAGTCAGTTGGGTTGGAATTTTTAGTTATAGTTTAAATGGGTTGACTCAAACCAACTAGCAGGTCAGGAAACATTAACCCAAAACCAACCTATTAAAACTATTCAGTCAGATCAGATTGGGCTATGCAAAAGAATTGGCATTGCCGTATATGTCCGAAATTATAACACATTAAAACCAGCTCTTCTACTAAGAAAAACATACTTGATTGAGCTTAAACCCCCTTTAAATTTTTTTTTCTTATGCGGGCACTTAGACAAATGATAAGCTTGGTATTATTATGTACTTACATCACTTGCATTCACGCCAGCATATAGGACTTTGACCATAGCAAAATCTGGCTTGATGGGTAGTCTCAGTTGAGTTCGTACGATTTTTGTTGCCGAACGGAAATTATGAGTAAGCGTGTGAACAACTCTGAGTCAAAAAAAAAAAAAAAACGTTAGTGCGTCCTTCTTCCCTTTAATCTTGAGAGCTCAAAAAAGAAAAGTTTACATTTTCTCAAAAGATTGAGGGATGGTGATGCTTGGAAAATTAGGTCTTGTGAAGTTTCTTTTTGACTGTGTAACAAGATACTTCTTTTCTTCGGCTGGTGTTGGCCAATATTCCAGCCCTCTACGTTTTGTCACCCATAGGCAAGCACCAGACTTAGTCTCATCCTCTATAAGTTGAAAGGCACCTGACAAATGCTAAAAAACTTCAAAAAGAAAGTAAAGAAGGCACAAAAAAGGGTGCTTTTGGTAATATTATATAATAGTCAAGTTCTTTTCTTCTCTAAATATTTTTCTTTCTTCTATTAGTAAAATTCAATTGAGCAATGATATTCAAACATACGAACGACTATCTTTGCCTTTCTAACTGTCCTTGTGAAACTGCACGACAACTCTTGCCCACTAGCTGTCTGATTTAAACTGGTAAAACTCTTTTGATTATAAGGTGGAACAGAAATGAATCCTTCATATTTTATTTATTTATAAGTAGTATATCCATGATGCGAATAAGAATCCAGCAGCTATTTTATTTCATTTAAAAAGTAATTTCAAAATATTCATTGACACACCATACTGTATAACCAAAACTCAGAAAAAATAAATATCAATTCCAAATTTTGGACACCCTATTGTATAACCAAAACTCAGAAAAATTAGAAAGAAAGTCGTGTTCCAATTAATTTTGTCATAATATTATTCAAATGTTCCAAAATATGCAAAATCAGTAAAAATGCTTCACTTCTAATATGAGGGAACTATACTCGCAATGAAATCAGATCAAAAGTTCTCTAATTTTCAATTTCTGATAAGAATTTGAGAAAAGCTTGGTTATCTTACCTTTTATAATATCATCCATTGCCAAAAAGCCACCAGTTCCTTCTACAAACTTGGGGTTAACTTGCATGCTCATATCCGTTTCTACAAACTGCATTGATTTATTTACATGCATTAATTTATTATAATTTAATTGATAAATAATTAGCATATTTAAGATAAACCAATAAAAATGAGGACAAACTCAAAAGACAAGTCAAGATACTCATGTGAGTACTAGCCAATAACTACTGGTAATGGCTCGATGCCATAATGCGCAATAGAAAATCTTCTTGAGTGAAACTTTTGACAAAAATTCACAACAAATGTTGCAACATGAAAACAGTAGTCCAATCAGATAAGCACAATTCAAGCAACAAAGAACTCATACACTACTAAAACATCCTTATTTACAAGAACAGCTGTAAAATTTACCTCAGGACACAACACATTGACACGAATCCCACGACGTTTTAAAAATGCAAGTGATCTGGTGAACATAACAACTCCACCTGCAAATACAAAAATGAGATGACCATATTCAATTTCTAATTTGTAAATGGTGCGATAATCTGAAGTCCTATCCATCAAGAGTCAACATAACAACTTTGGGAAAGTAATCTCAAATAGAGGTGCAAACGGATCGGATATGGATGGGGAAGTGATAAAACCATATCCGTATCCGCTTTTATTTTTCGGATAAGGACACGGATTGGAAATTAGACGGATATGGATACGGGTTGGATATTAAACGGATATCCGTATCTGCCCGGATATCCGCATCTAATTTTCAGATACGGATACGGACGGATAATATCCGATCCCTTTGCACCCCTAATCTCAAATCACTAAACTGTCTACAAAAACTTCTTTTGCAGAACTCAACTCAGTGAGAAAAAAGAACAAAAATGGATCTATTAAAAGGAACAAACATAAGAAAAGTAACCTTTTGTGGAAGAGTAGATAGGGTCAAAGTACATGGGATAGAGACCAGAGGCAGATCCCATATTTACTATGACACCTGGCTTATTCTTGGACCGCATTATCTGAATCTGTTAAGAGTTCCAACAAAACAATCTGTTTACAAAATTCATACTGTTGCATTGCATTGCTTATGAATAAGATGACCAATTAATCAATAATACAAACACAATATGTGAAATTTATATTAATCATTAACAAATCCTAGGTTATAAATTGGATCATGGAAGAGAGTACAAGGCATGTCATCATCCACAACATACCAGAATCACTATTCATCTTTTTACACCCCCCCCCCCCCCCGAAGGTGTGTCACTCTTTCCTTTTTATTTAAGCCCTAAAAAAAAAACTTGTATAATTATTAAGGAGTTCAAAATGGGCATGTTTGTAAATCTAACAATTATGAGGTAAGACAGTCATATCCCATACCGCTATGCGCGTACAGTCTATAACTGCAGTGAGATTGACATCTACAGTTCGTCTCCAAGTCTTGGTTCCATCTGTTGTATCCTCGTAAAATAATTTTGTAGTAAATATACCAGCGCAGTTGATGCATATATCAAGCCCTCCATATGTCTCAACATGCTTCTCAAAAGCACCAGCTACATCACCTGCTCACGAGAGCACAAAAGAAGCCCCACATCTTATTGAAATATCAGTGCCATCTTTGTTGCAAAACTTTACTTCAATTAAGGTATAATCTCGGTTTCAGGGCCATTTATAAATCAGTCAAATCTACCAGTACAATACTGGTATCGGTTCAAATTTAATTCTTATTATCATCTTCTCATTATTTAATTATTCTTATGTGCTAGCTACGTGGAGGCTAAAACTACTGCATGGACTGGTGTCACGATCCTAAAAGGTAGATTGTGCAAATTGGGGGATTTTAAGAGTGATTTGTGTAACTTGTGGCAAAATAGATAATGCGTGATATTTTTGGGTATTTTGGTGTATAAATTGGATAAAGAGAACAAGTCTCAATTCATTTTATCCACTACTATCTCTTTTGTACATTTCTAAAGGACCCTGACTAATTATATCTTTAATATCTCCTACCTAACTATCTAATTTTTTATAAACACCCATTCGCTACCTCATACTTATCTTCCAATTACTCTAATTACTAAAACT
Source organism: Carex parvula (assembly GCA_025461045.1). Classification (NCBI taxonomy): domain Eukaryota; kingdom Viridiplantae; phylum Streptophyta; class Magnoliopsida; order Poales; family Cyperaceae; genus Carex; species Carex parvula. The sequence goes on from JAJGRW010000926.1 coordinate 568,846, forward strand.
CATAGGACATTACAACTGGCACCTTCTAAAACTACCCATTTCTGATACATGGAAACCAGAACAAGGAGTATATATTAAAAATCAGCTAAATCGTATGAATCTTACTTGGAATAGTAACGTCGCACTTAATAAAAAGAGCAGATGGCACAGTGAGACTTGAATAGAACTTTCTATTCTCCTTTTCCACTATTGAGGCGACTTCTTTTCCTCTCTCCTCTGAGAAATCAACAATCGACACAAACAGACCTTTCTGAGCTAGTGCCAGACTAATTGCTTTACCTATGATCAGTCCCACAAGAACAAATTTCGAAAGCTTAATTCTACCAAATTAATGGATTCCATATTCCATCGATTATTAATTTGATTGAGTGAATAAAGGAGATTAGGAAATTACCTATGCCTCCGGCACCGCCGGTGACCAAAGCCGACATGCCTGGTTTCAGCTCCATCTCTTAGCGAGGTTGCGTTACCGATTTCAGTGAACAGTCAACGAGGCGCGAAGGAGGTCTGGATTTCGGATTTGGAACTCCGCTTCACTGACTGATTCGACTTTGACAAAAACGGAGGGACGCAAACTGATGGATCCAATCAGTTGCTGGAGACGTAAGCAGTGACGGATCCGTATCCTCCGAGGTACCTGACTGAACCTGACCGAAACGGACGGCCCAGATTTACTCTCAGCCGGTGATTACTCGGGATGGCGCAGGGGTATTATTTGTGCTTTGAGATTTGTGCCAATTTAAAAATCTAGGCTGAGAGTAAATATGGGCCGCCGTCCGCCGGCCCAGATTTACTCTCAGCCGGTGATTACTCGGGATGGCGCAGGGGTATTATTTGTGCTTTGAGATTTGTGCCAATTTAAAAATCTAGGCTGAGAGTAAATATGGGCCGCCGTCCGCTTCGGTCAGGTTCAGTCAGGTACCTGGGAGGATACGAATTCAAGCAATGACCAGTGAGGTGGAAATGTTGACCGGATCTGAGGGGTAACCCGACCCGCTTTGTTAGGCCAGAACCGATTGATTAGATTTGGATTTGGTTCGGAGTTCGGACTTATAACACTAGTTATAAGTCGGATCTGATCGGATCACAGCACTCTCTATATATTGAAATGAAGTCATCTAACTATTTAATATTTATAAATAATTATTTTTTAGAATTTTAAATTTAGACCTCTTATACAGAAAGTATTATATTTGACGCTTTCTATTTTAAGTAGAAATGGATATGTAAAATCAAGTCATCTAACTATTTAATATTTATAAATAATTATTTTTTAAAATTTTAAATTTAGATCTCTTATACAAAAAGTATTATATTTGACGCTTTCTATTTTAAGTAGAAATGGATATGCTGATCCGATTTGCCTGTTAGGCCAGACTTGATTGATTAGGTTTGGGTTTGGATCTGATCTAGTTATATGTCAGATCTGATTGAATCAGAGCACTTTCTATTTCGGGTATGTTTGGTTGGGTTGAGAATAGACTATTTTTGGAGTTAAGCTATTCGAAATAAGTCTATTCGGTGTTTGATTGGGTTAGAATAACTAGAATAGAGAATTCAAACATTTTGTCTTATTAGAATAAATTATTTTTAAAAATTTTGAAATTTAATTATTCTAACAAAACAAACAATAGCTATTATTAATTTGACTATTAAACTATTTTTATTTTGCAACCAAACATACCCTCAACAGGTGGATAACCGTTGCGCAACGCAGATGTAGAAGTAACACGTTCTTCTATGAAAGAACCTAAGTTCGACTTCTATATAAAAAAAAATGATAGGATGTGTGTTGTGTGTGCAAATGCCTACATGCTATAATAAAAGAAATTAAAAAAAATAGAGTTGGATATGTTGACCCTAGGCCTGTAAATGAGCTGGCTCGGGCCGAGCTGGGCCTTAGCTCAGCTCGTTAATTCTGGCCCGAGCCTGAGCCGAGCGAGCCGGACCTAGGGGTCCTGAGCCAAAAGTCTTGGCTCAGCTTGTGACAAGCCAGCCTGAGCTAGCTCGCGAGCTGACGAGCTGGCTCGTTGGGCTTTATTGGGTTGTTATTATACAAATTTAAAAATAAAAAATAAGAAAGCTCATTCAAAAAATTTAAGAAATCGTCCAGCAGGCACATCTTCAAGCAACTGAAGCCCATATTATTTCTTCCCAAACCGAAAATACATCAATTTTGCATAATTGCGCCTTTGAAAATGAGACTGGACTTAAAATTATACGGGGCTAAACCTTAAATCCACTGTAGCTTAACGAGCCGAGCTGACCCCTGGCTCAGCTCGTTTATTTTGGCCCGAGCCTGAACCGAGCTGGCTCGTTAACAGCTCGGTCCACTACCGAGTGAGCTGTTAGCGAGCGAGCTAGAGACGAGTCACGAGCGAGCCACGAGCCGCGGGCTTTTTTGACAGCCCTAGTTGACCCCATGGGAACCCGACCGCTCAGAATGGGAAAACAAAAAACACATATTACTTGTCGTTCTTCAAAATTACCATATGCTACCAATATGCTCTATAAGAAAATTATTTTTGGGCTGCGCTGCGCACATGTTTATATTGTAATAATTGGGGTGAGGTGGCATTTCATTCTCTCGATGACAAAAAATGCCCGGCCTTCCGTGGACCAATGGATGGTGGTCCCACAAAACACTCTCTCAGCAGCTCGTATACCGGGTCCAGTGAATTACACAACTAGCTTATTCCAAATTGACCTTGGGTTAAAAAGCCTAGTAGTGATCGGGCTTTAGAATTGAGAATGACTCGGGAGCAAGCAGGCTTCAAAAGGCCTTTTTGAAGGGGCCGAGAATAGCTATAGAGAAGACTGGGAGGTAGACCCCTTGGATAACGGCCTTCCGAGGATTTTTGAAATAAGCTGAGTTATTTAATTCAATGGATTCGGTATACAAGCCGCTAGAGACTGCTTTGTGGGACCGCCATTTATCGGTCGGGGGGAATGAAATGCCCGGCTCTCAAAGGCATCAATTAGCACAGACTTGAGAGTAGGTCCGATGCCCAGGGCATCGGACCTACCTCGGTTCGATGGGTTTAATCACCATCGATTTGCTTCTAGATTCGTGCGAAATTCTTTAACCCCCGTGCGTGTATGTTTCAATTTTCGTGCGCACAAATCTTATACTAGATAGGACGGTCAGTGTGGCGTTGAACCTAAAAGTAGGTCCGATGGCCATCGGACCTACTCCGTTCTCATTAGCACAATATAAAGATGTTCGCTACTCGCGCATAATTTTCTTGTGGAGCATGTTGGCCGATATTTTTATTAATACCCCAAAAAAAAAACAAATTATCAAATCTGTCCTCACCCCAAACTTATTTTTAAATCTACCCCAACCGCTCAGCCACTGGGCGGTCCAGTTTCCTAGCTGACAGCCCAGCAGCTGGGCGGTCCAGTTTTTATAGCTGACCGCCCACTGGCTGGGCGGTCCATTATGCATAGCTGACCTCCCAGCCACTGGGCGGTACAGTTTTCATAGCTGACCGCCCAGCAGCTGGGCGGTCCGCTAGTGAATTTTTTTTTTTTTTAAAGACAATATGAATATCAAGATGCTGAATTCTTAACGTTAAAAATTCGGATTTTTTTTTTAATATTAGTTACATTACTTCTTTTAAGCATATTTATACTAAAATACGCTAAATTACTTGGAATTATGTTAAATTACGTTGAGTTACACTATATTACACTAAATTACATTACATTACGCTAAAATACGGTAAATTACAATAAATTACATATGAATATGGACGATATCTTTACTAAAAATGCGAAAAACGACGACGAAACTTCAAACGGCCACAAAACGGCGCTCGAGTGTCCGATTTCAGCAAATGACCACTTTTTGGAAAGCTTGCGAAAATGCGCATGCGTTCGTACTTGCTATGTTGAAATCCAAAATCCAGAATCGCCAAAAAACAAAGGAAAGAGCCTCAAAACTTGAGTTGAAGTTTCTGATTAAGATTTTCATTTCTATTATTCAATCCAAGTAGCTCAGTAAATTAGTTACATAATGAACTTGTAGAATACCAATTTTTACTATTTTCGGAATTTTTTTACTATTTTTTATGATTCATGAAAGATGGCACAGAATCAGTCTACTTTAGCGTAATTTTCCGTAGTTTACCATAATTTACTGTATTTCAGCATAATTAGCGAAGTTATTGTTATTTAGTGTAATTAAAGTAATTTAGTGTAACTCAACGTAATTTAATATAATTCAAGTAATTTAGCGTATTTTAGTATAAATATGCTTAAAAGAAGTAATCTAACTAATATTTAAAAAAAAATCCGAATTTTTAGCATTAATAATTCAGCATCTTGATATTCATATTGTCTCTTAAAAAAAAGAAAACACTAGTGGACCGCCCAACTGCTGAGCAGTCAGTTAGAAAACTGGACCGCCCAGTGGCTGGGCGGTTGGGGTAGATTTAAAAATAAGTTTGGGGTGAGGGCAGTGATAGGGCCATGTTCCACAGGCCCTTTTACTTGTTCCAAACTGGGCCATGAAAGACCGGGATTCGGACCTTTATAAGGCCAACCCGACGTCATATGAAAAAAAGCCCAAAAAGCTCGTTAAGCCGGGGCCCAATATGCCAGCCCCAATCCAGAGCCTTAATATAGGCCCATGCCAACCGACATACGGGATAGCCGGGGAAACGGCTAGCTTAATGCCGATGTCCCTGTAACGGCTAGCTTAATGCCCACGTCCCAGTAACGGCTAACATAACTGCCCACGTTCCCCATAAACGCCCGAGATGGCGGTTATGGCTGGACTATATAAGGCAGTGATCCCCTTGAAACAGGGGACGCAATTTTACTAAGAGAGAGGATACAGGTTAGAGTCAGAATCTCTCACACGCCACCCCGAGTTCATAACTCAACTCGCACCTCGGCCTGTCATCTCTTGACAGGACGATTCCAACTTAGCCCATAATTACCATACGGCCTCATCTCCCGAGATAGGACGTATCAACCACCGTGGGGCCACGCCTAGCTTGAACGCAGAACTAGATGGCTCGTCCAACCACGTCAACTCCGCTCCCACCAGGGGTGACGACCCCGGCAGGAGTAACAATCACGCCACCTCCGGTGGTAACATCACCTACGGCAAATCCTTCCCACAGTCAGCTCCCGGGGCCGAGGCCTAGCAGCTCAATGGTGCGACCCCATGGTCCTCAACCTGTTCAACCTCGTCCCGACGCCACTCGACCTTCATTCACCGGAGGGAACACAACTGGCCATTTTACGCCGAGGACAATCAGATGGCCGGTGCCTATCACAATCAGGTAACTGGTGCATATCAGATACCCTACATACCGTATTACCCTCAGCAAACACCGCTGTATCACTACGGCGTGACACCTTACACACCTTACACTCCCACGGGTCCCCAGTATCCCTACGTCACGCCACCGGGACAATGGGGCCCGGGAGGCGCTCACGGGACATATCCCATGACAGGCCCAACGCCGTGTTCCCAGCAAATACCTATGCGACCTGTCCACCAGACTGTACCACCCGCCGCAGCCGTACCGCGACCTTTGTCTGCAAACCGTGTCCACAGTCGGCCGCCAAATGTTTCGCCAAGAAATCTGGAACGAGAGTTCGCACAGGTCCGAACAGGCGATGAGACGGATACCCCCTCACTACCCGACCAACAGGTCCAATCTGAACGTAGGGATCAAAATATTCTGCCAATAGGGGTACACCCCGAGGCAGGAAGACGCCCGGAAAGTCAGGATGAGAATAGGGGACCCCATCCCGCAGAAGGACCACATGCCGAGGGTCCCGAAGCCCACCCTGACAACGAGCGAGAATCAGCCTATCATGGCAGACAGCCCAGACCATCCCGCAGAGAACAACCTCGCTCCCGTAGAGAACGTGAACGAAGCCCACCCCGAGGTCGGGATAGAACTCGCCGCGATGACCGAAGAAGGAGCCGGCGATCACCTACCCCTACCCGAGGTATCAACATGGCTCAAGTTGAAGAGCTGATCCAAACCAGACTTGCAGCCAAACTAGCCGAACTCGAATCCCAAAAGACAGGCGCTTACTCTCGGCCTATGGGAATCGAAGATGGCCCCCTGTCCAGAGACATCTACCGCCAGTCAATGACGGATTTTAAGTACCCGACAACCCTTCCCAGCTTCCGGGGTAGCGGAGATACACAGGATCCACACAACTTCGTGTACGGGTTCCTTGAACGACTCCGTCTTCTTGGAGCTACCGATGCCATCATGTGCCGAGTCTTCACCACTTGCTTGACTGGAGAAGCATGGGACTGGTACATGACACTACCTCGGAGATCCATCAACAAGTTCGAGGACTTCGCAAAGCTGTTCTTGGAAAGATACACGATTATCAAACCACCGCAAGCCACATGCGAGATGCTTCTGGACATCGTCCAGGGACAGCGTGAAAGAACAGGTGCGTTTGTCAATCGTTTCATACAGGCATCTCGGCGAATTCAGAACCTTAATGAGGAATTCGCCCTAGCCGCAATCAAGAAAGGACTCCGCAAAGGGGGTCCAGGAACCTTGCGTTACGAAGCCCACATGAAGAAGATGAACACTCTGAGGGAATTTGTAACCTTTGCGGAGGGTTACATCCGTGCCGAGGATGACAATGGGAGTCCCACGAGGCCCAGATCTCGATCTCCCCGCCACCAAACTAACAGACAGCCAGCTCAGGACAGGTTTCGCAGCCAAAGGGAACCTCGGAGAAACCAACCCAACCGATCAACTGAACAAGAGCACAAACCAGGCACTGAGGGATACCGACAGCATTTCGTAAAGTATGCACCTCTCACCAAGAAACGACATGAGATGTACAGCATTATAGAGGGCATGTTCGAGCTCCCTCCCCCGTTGCCTGAAAACATTTTTACGGTACAAGATAACTCCCAGAAGTGTGAGTACCACGGATTCAACGGGCATTCCACCACGGATTGCCTTCAGCTCAAGGACATCCTGGAGAGACTAGCACGGGAGGGTAAGTTGATCGAGTTTATCAACCCCGACTTCTTCAGAAAATACTCCAGGAAATACAACGGCAAGGGTAAAATTTTCAAGAAACCCATCCCTTACAGAGAAGATTATACGGGACCTCGGGTTGGTGAAGCTGGCCCCCAAACTCGGGATGGCCCCGAGAACAGGCGCCAGGAGCGGCAGAACAGTCCAGTCATCAATGTAATCAGCGGTGGCCATCGCGGTGCCGTGCGGAAAATCTTACCTCGGGACAACAGGAAACCTTACCCTACAGTCCTGCAGGTTGAAACTGCCACTGACAAGAAGCGACCCCGACCCGAGGAAGCGATATCTTTCTCCGAGAAGGACTTAGGTGATATCTCGAGCCCCCATGATGACCCAATAGTGTTGAATCTTAAGATTAACACACATCGGGTTAAAAGGGTTTTGGTTGATACAGGAAGTTCAGCAGACATCCTGTACCTGCCGGCCTTTACGCAGATGGGCCTCGACATTCGAGCCCTCCAACAACATATTTCCCCTCTGATAGGATTCACAGGAGATGCCCTCCGACCTCGGGGAATGATGTCCCTCAAAGTGACATTTGGCACCTCCCCTCGGACAGTGGAAGTCATGGTGGACTTCCTCATCGTTAACGCCCCCTCGGCGTACAACGCGATCCTGGGAAGAGGAACTCTGAACAAAATCGGTGCTGTCATCTCCCCTTCCCACCTGAAAATCAAGTTTCATACAGATAACGGGATAGGGGAAGAAAGCGGCCAACAGCAGGTGGCGCGCGAATGCTATATGACCTCCATTCAGGGTCAAGGAGGCTCTGTCCACCAAGTCGAGCAGTCGGATGCAAAAACCGACCAACAACGGTTGCGCTCAAGTACCGATTACTTACCACCCAACACCAATCTGGTGCTGGATCCAGTTGATAAAACCCAGACCAAATCTATCCTTGAGCCAGCAGATGAAGTTGAACAAGTCGATTTGGGTGGAGGCCGAACACTCAACGTCGGAAAGGCCATCCAGGGGCAAGCAAAGGAAGAACTCGTTAAGTTCCTTCAAGAAAACCAATCTGTCTTTGCCTGGACAGCAGCCGACATGCCAGGAATTCCGAGGTCCATAGCTGAGCACCGACTACATATCAAGCCGGGTTCAAAGCCGGTTAGACAGCGCAAACGCAATATGGGGGAAGAACGGCAACAGGCCGTGAAACGTGAAGTCCAGAAATTGCTTGACGCTGGTTTTATCAGAAACGTTGAATGTCCCGAATGGACAGCCAATCCCGTGCTTGTTAAAAAATCCAACGGCGACTGGCGTATGTGTATCGATTACACCGATCTTAACAAGGCATGCCCCATGGATCCATTTCCTTTGCCAAAAATCGACCAACTGGTCGACTCCACCTCGGGACATGCCTATCTCAGTTTCATGGATGCATTCTCCGGGTATAATCAAATCCGGATGAATCCAGACGACGAGGAAAAGACCGCCTTCACAACTAACTCGGGGCTATATTGCTACCGGGTCATGCCCTTCGGGTTGCGCAATGCAGGAGCCACTTTCCAGCGCATGGTCAACACTGTGTTCCATGAACAGATCGGACGGAATGTAGAGGCGTATGTAGATGACCTGCTAGTCAAGAGCATGTCCGACCTAGACCATGTCCGAGATCTTCGAGAAACCTTCGCGACACTGAATTCAGCCAGCATGAAACTCAACCCAAAGAAGAGTTTTTTCGGACTAACTGGTGGCAAATTCCTCGGTTTCATGGTTTCTATGCGAGGCATAGAGATTCATCCTTCAAAGTCGCAAGCCATCCTTGATATGAAGCCACCTCGGAACCTCAAAGAGCTACAATCCCTCACAGGAAAACTGGCTGCTCTCAACAGGTTCATTGCGAGATCTGGGGACGTTTGCTTCCCCTTCTTCAAAGCAATGCGCAAGTCAGCTAAATTCGAATGGACAGAGGAATGCGCAATGGCTTTTGAGAAGATCAAGGCATATCTCGCCAATCCACCATGTCTCAGCAGGCCTACAGCGAACGACATACTCGTGTTGTACTTGGCAACAACGGGCCACGCAGTTAGTGCCGCCCTTGTTCGAGAAGAGGGGCGAGATCAGAAGCCCATTTACTTTGTCTCGCATGTACTCCGAGATGCCGAAACCAGATATTCCCAGATCGAAAAGGCAGCATATGCTCTAGTCATAGCTGCAAGGAAGTTGAGGCCTTATTTTCAATCCCATTCAATTAAAGTTTATACCGGGATCCCCCTCAAGAAGGCATTTGCAAACTTCGACTCATCCGGGCGATTGTTAGCTTGGGCGCTCGAATTATCTGAGTTCGATGTTTCCTTCCACCCCCAGAATGCACTAAAGTCTCAAATCTTTGCTGACTTCATCGCTGAATATTCCGGAGTTCCTCCCGAGTCTGAGGGACGTTGGATAATACATGTCGATGGCGCCTCTTCGTTACAAGGGGCTGGAGCCGGGGTATCCCTCACTGGTCCACATGGGGAAACACTGAATTATGCTCTCCACTTTCAGTTCCCGGTAACAAACAACACAGCGGAGTATGAAGCCATGATAGCAGGCCTTAAACTAGCCAAAGAGTTGGGCGCCCGCGAAGTTCATCTTCGCAGTGATTCAGAGTTGGCAGTCAAACAGATAAATGATGAATGCCGAGTTATGGACGAAAAATTGCGCAAATACCGACAGCAGTTTCACCTGCTCAAAAGCCATTTCGACGAGGTTGATATTCAACATGTCTCGCGCAACAAGAACTGCCAAGCTGATGCTCTGTCCAAACTCGGCGCCGCGGGCAATCTAGACAAAGATCGACCCGTGATTGTTATGGATATTCCGGAATCCAGCATCAATTTAAATACCGAAACCATACTCGCCATTAATGAACCCGGTGACTCCTGGTTCACCCCGATGTGGAACTTCCTTAACACCGGGGTCCTCCCAACCGATCAATTGGAAGCCCGACGTTTGAAGAGAATCGCACCAATGTACTCCATCTTCAACAACCATCTATACAAACGGGGGTACGTGCGACCTTGGCTTAAGTGCGTCAACGAGGCGATGGCTTTGCGAATACTCTCCGAAGTACATGAGGGCATTTGTGGAAGTCATCAAGGAGCTAAAACTCTCGCTAAACGAATTCTCAGAGCCGGTTTTTATTGGCCGACCATGCAGCAAGATGCGGCAAATTTGGTCCGGAAGTGTGAGCGCTGCCAATACCACAGCAAGTTGAGCAACATCCCGGCATACGATCAGATATCCATCTCGGGGGCTTGGCCTTTTGACTTATGGGGGATAGACATAGTCGGGCCATTTCCCAAAGCTGTCCGACAGCGCCGTTGGATTATCGTAGCTGTTGAGTATTTCACCAAGTGGGTGGAAGCTGAAGCACTAGCCAATATCACCGCCGCAGCAGCCGAAAAGTTCATCTGGCGGAACATCATTTGCCGTTTTGGAATACCACACGCGCTCATCTCGGACAACGGAACGCAATTCAATGCAGCCAGCACCATGTCGTTCCTTTCCAACTTGGGTATCCAGAACAATTTCACCTCAGTCAGCCACCCATCTAGCAACGGATTGGCAGAAGTCACCAACCGTACTATCCTAGACGGAATAAAAAAAAAGGTGGCGGATAACAAAAAGAATTGGCCCGACATTCTTGATGGTATCCTATGGGCTTACCGCACAACACCTCGTGAAGCAACACAACAAACTCCCTACTCTCTGGTATTCGGAATGGAAGCTGTTACACCAATCGAGATGATGGAACCATCTCTCCGCACTTTGACGTATTCCACTGAAGAGAACCGCGATGCACGTGCCGCCGAGCTTGACCTCATCACAGAAAATCGGGAAAAAGCTCGCATCCGCACCACGGAGTACCAACGTCGAGTTAAACGTGCATTTGACAAACACGTGGTACCCCGAGAATTCCAGCCGGGCGATTTGGTGCTCAAGACCGTGGAAGCGACTGGTAAACATGTTAGCAAACTTGCCCCTCAGTGGGAAGGTCCTTTTAAGGTCATCCGCCCACGAGGTAAAGGCGCTTACGAGCTGGAAGATCCAAGTGGTTTCATACTTACTCGCCCATGGAACACTTGCCACCTCCGCAAATTTTACACTTAATGTATGTCGTTTTTTATGTCGCTTTTATATTCTTATTTACCGCGAGGTATTCAGGGCGAGATAAGCCTTTGTTTTTTATTCCATGTATTCACTTAGACCAAGATGCAAATTTTGTATGGCTCTAAGCTTTTATCAATATATATATATCTTATGTTATTTATGATTGTGTTTTGGGTCCGAGATATATGAACGAAAGCCTTTTATGGCAACGAAAGACATCTCGGGTAATACCCCCGAGATACACGACATAAAGTAATGTAGTCCTAAGGGACGACGACTGTTTTACCAGTAACATCATTTTTATTATGTCGAGAACATTTATCGAAAACCCCGCGGGGTAACGCATACGTTTACGCGACATACCTGTCCCCCCACATTGACCATTTTTGTCAAAAATAAAGAAAAAAAAGGGGGGCAAGGATATACAATCAAGCACATTTTGCTTGTTCACAAAGAAAACCAAAGCATGCAACCGAGATAAAATCGACAGAAAAGAAATTCGAGATCGAGCAAAGAAACATGCGATTAAAAGAAACAAGTACATTTAAATTGTTCTGTTAAACCCCCACATCCCGGGGGTATCAAATACCATATTACATCTCAAATCTGTTAAACCCCCACATCTCGGGGGTATAAATAAGACAGTACATTACAACATATTCTTGTTAACCCCCACATCTCGGGGGTATAAATAAAACTTCCACACGCTGGAGGCACAAAAGACTGAAGTTGCATCCATCGCTTGCCATTATCCTTCCTGTAAACAAAAACGAAAGAAGTGAGGTTAAGCGTGAATGAAACATCTCGATAATCAAGATAATAAAATATTACTTACAGAAGTTAAAGCCTTATCCAACTCAAGAACACCGGCTCCACCATCACAAGGCAAGCCTGGAAACATCCTCCGGATCCTTTCCATCACCTTGCGGAGCCATAGGGTTCTCTAGCGGAGCTACAGGGTCCGTCTCGATATCAACCTCGGTGATTACAGCAGTGTTCACCTCGGTATCTTCCATATCATCCTCCTCGCTTTCCTGAGGTCTCAGATGGAATCCCGTCATCCTCCCCTGCAGCTTCATTGTCGGGAAGATCGAGATGCCGAGGCCATTTGTCTTTCGGCCAAGGGTGAACAATCCTCCCAATCGGGTGGTTCTCAAGTACCAACTCCTTTCGGAATGGAGTACCGTCCGGGTTCAATAGCACATCCTTCCCTTCGTCCCAGTTATAACCCGAGAGATCCTTGATAACAAGCTTCTCGGGTTCCACTTTAGCAAAACCCATATGCTCGGGTCTGAAGGGATAGACTTGGGCCAATTGACTCAGATAAACATAGACGGTTTCTGTCATCATTTCTTGACACGCATAGGGGACGGCTTGAGCAAAGGCATTGCTGCCTAAAAAATTGCTAAGTGTTTTCTTTTTGAGACCCTCCATCTCGGCCTTTAGTCGAATGTTCTCCGACTTCATTTCTTCCGCCTCTTTGGCCTGGGTCTCGAGCCTGGAGTTAAGGCCATCGACCTTGTCTTTGTACTCCTTAGCTTTACGCTTATAGCGCTTTGCCTTTTCCTCATTCTCCTTGCGCTCCTTGTCAGCCCGCAAACCTACCAACCGCACCATCTCGTATTTCGCCGAGGCAACGGCGGCTTCGCCAGTGGCTATCTTCCTTTCCCTTTCCTTTAACTTAGCCAACTTGACAAAATAATCCCTCTCCATGATCGCCTTGTTAATCGTCTCTTGATCAGTTGTGATAGTAAGAGCACTGCGATTTTCAAGCGAATCTTTGAGGAACCCAAAGAAAACCCCGGCATCATGCAGCGACCTTAACACCTGACCAACGACTTGGTCAGGATGCTCTTCCGCCCACTTCTTTTGATGAGCGGTTGTGGTTAGCCTGAAGGTTTCCCGAGAAAATGCGGCCCGAACCTCGGGATGCTCTTCCTCATCCTGCATGGTAGAATATCCGGGTAGATACGCCAAAATACTATCAGGAAATCCTTGCGAAATATGGGTCCCCCACACGAATCCGGTATTTCGCCCTTGTTCTGATATACTCGACTTGAGATGTTCGGTGTGCTCCTTCGCGGGATCCCACACGTCGCGTGCTGCTTCTTCAATAATTCTTTCTAACTCCTTCTCAGCAGCCTCAACCCGAGATTGGGGTGTGTCCTTCGGGGCAACCCCAGACACTTCTAACGCAATATCGGACTGAACCTTTTGCCTTTTCGGCTCAGGTTCTTCTACTTCAACTCCTTTCCCCTTCTCTTGCCGTGTTAAACGCACCGGGGGGTCAACGGGAGCTTCTTTCCTCTTCTGGGAACCCCCGAGCTTGGAAGAACCAGAAACACTGCCCTTAGCTCCTTTGGTGGCTGCTGCAGTGTTTGTAGTAGATTTCGGATGAACTGTTGTAGTTCTAGCAGACCCCGACTTTACAGTCTTCGGACCCTTAGAAGAGGAAGCCGGCTTTTTAGAGGTCGCAACCTCCTTCCCTTTCGAGAAGCCGTCTTCCGGGGTTTCAAAGACGAGTATTGAACGAGCGGCCTTCCAAGGTAATGCCATAAACCCGCGCCCTGTGGTAAAAACACATTAATAATTTATGTATAACAGAATGATTGATGAATAAATGCGATACAAAGGTATATCAGGTACGAGGTAAAACAAAGGACTAACTTGTAAAATAAGTATCAAGAATTTCGACAGCCTGTAAATCAGCCGATGTCAAAGGAGGGGGAGAATTAGGGACCAAAGTTTTCTTCGTTAGGCAACGCCATTTCCTCCGTATCTCGCAGAAACAAGGCAAATCCTCGGGATTCGCAAGGTATACCCAACCCTGATTCCAGTCCTCCACCTTGGATATACTCTCAAAAAGCGAAATTGTACCACGCTTCCGAATTGCAAGATGACTCTCGGTATTATATATAGGAGAAAAATAATGAAAGAACAACCCGACGTTCGGCCAGTACAGCTTTAACTCGGGCATATAATCGAACAAATATTTGAAGCTCATGATATAGCACCAAGCAGGCCCGGTTAACTGTGCAGGGGCCACGTCGAGATGTCGTAATATTTCTCGAACGAACCTAGAAACCCTGACTTTAAACCCACACTTGGGCATCTTCCAATAGATGCATGTCCCACGTTTCCAGTCATGTGCCCGGTCATCCGGGCCCGGGGCTACCAAATCAAGCGCATGTTGGGGATAATCCTCTCTGTCGTCCTCATTCACAAGTTCCTCGTAAAAGGCATTTGCGTAATCTTCACATTGAACGACTCGTTTGGGAGCAATGTCAGCCGATGTGGGGAACTTCAAATCAAGTGGACGACCCTCGCGAAGACCGATGTTTTCATGAGCCTTTTTCTTTCTTGGCTTCTTAGGTCCTTGAGACGTTCCGGCTTGGGATGAGACAAGTTCTCCCCGAGATTGATTTTCTTTGTCCTCTTTTGCTTCACTATTTTGATCTTCCTCAACGTCTTCTAGTAAGGTGTCGGGATTTGGGGGAGTCATACCATACAAACTCTTCCCCCGACCTGGACGGGGAGGATGATAAGACAGTGGGGGTACCTCCCCGGAGGCACCAGATGATTGGTCTCAGGATCCGTTTTGTTCTTCGGCCATTTCTAAATTTTATAAATAAACAGGATTGGCTTAGATAACCAGTTTTGCTTGGACTACCGGGCTATAAATCATTATTTCAATATATACACACAAATTGCCGACATGATGAAATTTGTAATGGGCTATTAACTACATTATCATACTAAGGTTAACCAGTTCAACCATTTTTTCAAACTCGGCAATACATATGAATACCTACATGCCTAATTATTTAACATAAGGACAACTACCAAGATAGCAAAATTTACCTGGTGTAGAAAATTTCTTCGCACCTCGGTCTCCTTTGTCCGACGTAACTACGAGCAATCACCTGCAAACTTCGTACTCCCTCTGTAATCCCCGAGATCACTTCCGCTTTATGATCACTTTCGCTCTGCTGCTCCGAGATTGATTAGCTCAAGAAAAACAAGAATAAATGAACGAATCGGGATGGAGAGTATATATAGGGGTCTCCGTTTTCCCGCTCAATACTTGCACGAATTCCGAAAAGAAGCCACGGAGCGTCGCGTCTTTTCCCTTCATCATTGCGATGCCTCGATTATCGCGCATCGGACTCTCACCGAGCTAGCGCGCGCCAGGTGTCACACGAGAATTGCGCCATAATCCCGTACCCTGACTGATTTGATGGCTGACGACAGTTAACGGAAGACGAGGCGTCGAGCAATTAATGCCGACATATTATAAATACTCCTTCCGTCTTCTTCTAACGGAACATCCAGCGATCACTACCATCACGTCCAACTCGAAATACGACACAATGGCCAAGAACAAACAAGTGAAGGACGGAATCAAGTTGGAACAAGATAACATTCCGCCACCTCAAGCACATATCCACCATGAGGACCCCGAGGTCAACATCGCGCTACCAATAAACCGTCCCGAGAGGGACGACGATCACCCACTAGCATGGGATAGGTGCGCTATTTGCCGATCCAGAGGGAACTATCGGCACATGTTCCATTGTGATGGATGCGAAGAAGCTTTTCATCCCGGGTGTTTAGCCCGTAGATCACCTCGGAACCATGGCGATCCACGCTTCATATCCTTCACCTGCAGAAAATGCCGTGATCAAGAACGCCGAACCAAGCGCTCCCGCCATGAATAACCTTAGATATATATAGAATATCGCGGGGATAGCCCGCCTTTTGTTTTTAATTGGTTGTCAATTTTTAAATTTTACTTATCTGTCCATGTTGTAACCTTCAGCCGAGGTCTTTACCTCGTGTTGTTTCGATTAATATATGTTTCATAGGCATTTCATTACTACTTGATACCGTCTGACGTAAGTCAACTTAACTACCTCGGAAACGCCGAAAGCCTGTCATGTCGTATAACTTACACAACGCCCAATGACATTTATGGCTAATAGCTGGCGGCTCCTTATTTTAGGCAATATGGCCCACGGTATTTATGGCAACCTTCGCCCATAACGCCTATAAATAACCAGCCACTAATAGGACAAACGCACATTCTTCATATCTTTTTCCTCAAAACCTCCGAGATGCCTATCAAGAGAGTTGTTTCCAAAAACAAAACACCTCTCGATCGAAGTCCGAATAGCGATGACCAATCGTCAAAACGTCGCCACGACATGCCTCCCCCCAATTCCCGATATTCTCGGGACACAATACGGGCCCTATCTCGGCCTGAGAGATGGACACTCCTCCAACATTTCCCCGAGAAAGACCTGGATTGGATGCTCGTAAACGAGGACCTCCAAATCGGTGACCTTATTGACCTCACCCTTGCTAACGCACCCTCGTTCACCAAGGAAGACGAGAACGACATCTATAAATTCAATCTCGAACCCAAGTTGCGTAGATGCATCATCTGCCGTAACAAAGATGCTCAGCACGAGATGGTGAAATGTCAGGGGTGCTATGAGTGGAGTTGCTTCACCCATTACGACATCCAAGGCCGGTCGGACCCTCGCCGTCGGTTCTGGAAATGTCCTGGGTGTTTATCCCGCAATACTGGAGGCCCGAGTTTGTACACCGCTACCCAAGATGAACTCGACGCCGACAATCTTTTCGAAGACACCGACCATGGCAGGGTATAAGCGGTCCGAGAAACGACATCACACCCGTCTATTTGAACATGGCCATCATAGTGCTTGGAAGGCGCGACATGACAAACATGGCCGCTCATAGTGGAAATATTCTTCCAGGCGCTATATAGCATCATGTCCCATGTTTAGTCTAATTAGGCGTTGTATGATTTCGATATTTTACTCGATCGAGGCGTTGTATGATTTCGATGTTTTATTATATTTAGACTTTGTTATGTTCTTGCAATATCAATGATTACTTATAACTTCGATGTTTCACTTCTTTCATTTTTGACTAACTCGGATACTTTCTCTTTGCCAAAAACTAACTCGGGTACCATTTCCCTTGTCAAAAAATAACTCGGATACCATCTCCCTTGTCACGAAAAAAAAAATATATATAATATATAATATATATATATATATATAATATATATATATATATATAGAGTAAGGCTACGGTGCTTTGCAAAGTAAAAACCTCTTCTTTACTTCGGGCTACTTTTTGTATTTTGAAAATCCAAACAACCGATCCGAACCGGTCAACATGTTCTAAATATTGAAATGTGCTTGGAGACCAAATTTTACATTTTTTGGAATTTTTTACTATTTATTAAGCCACTTTGAAAATCGCTGATCTGGTGGTCCAGAAAATTTTACTGTTTTTTACTGTTCCCGTTGGATCAGTGATTTTCAAAGTGGCTTAATAAATAGTAAAAAATTCCAAAAAAGTAAAATTTGGTCTCCAAGCACATTTCAATATTTAGAACATGTTGAACGGTTCGGATCGGTTGTTTGAATTTTCAAAATGCAAAAAGTAGCCCGAAGTAAAGAGGGGTTTTTACTTTGCAAAGCACCGTAGCCTTACTCTATATATATATATATATACATATACGTATGTGTGTCGGTAATATATACCGAGACACTCAAAATGTGAGAAACATATCGACAATCATATGTCACACTCGAGTTATTCGGCATGACTAGTTACACAACGTCGGTTATAAGAATCCTCGACACTAAGTACGCTTAGTTGTCTCAGGTTACTCACTATGATAACACGTTAACTTCGGGTTACATGTCCGGGATAGATGACCGACATATCTTAAACCCAAGATATAGATAACATTAATAAAGTATGTTTTAGAGTTATTCACCCTCAAGTCGAAAGCATCTCGCTGATGCATTCGACTTCGGGGCTAATGATAGGGCCATGTTCCACAGGCCCTTTACTTGTTCCAAACTGGGCCATGAAAGACCGGGATTCGGACCTTTATAAGGCCAACCCGACGTCATATGAAAAAAAGCCCAAAAAAAGCTCGTTAAGCGGGGCCAATATGCCAGCCCCAATCCAGAGCCTTATATAGGCCCATGCCAACCGACATACGGGATAGCCGGGAAACGGCTAGGCTTAAATGTCGGATGTCCCTGTATAACGGCTAGCTGAATGCCTATGTCCCAGTAACCGGCTAACATAACGCCCACGTTCCCCATAAACGTCCGAGATGGCGGTTATGGCTGGACTATATAAGGCAGTGATCCCCTTGAACAGGGACGCAATTTTACTAAGAGAGAGGATACAGGTTAGAGTCAGAATCTCTCACACGCCACCCCGAGTTCATAACTCAATCGCACCTCGCCTGTCATCTCTTGACAGGACGATTCCAACTTAGCCCATAATTACCATACGGCCTCATCTCCCGAAATAGGACGTATCATCACAATCGTTGATTTATTCAGTGATATTCAGCAATTAAAATTTACGTAGCATATTTTGAAAAAACCGGCTCTCTCGTAAACAAAATAATTCAATTGTTGTGGTAAAAATCAAAATTGTCCGAAATCAATGGTACGTGTTGCTTTTCCCATTCATCACGAAGAGAATGGTATAATTCAACTAAAAAAAAGAAGAGAGGAGAATAGTATAATTCTATTCACCTTCTTAATTCTGAAAAAAAAAAAAATACCATTAGAAGGGATAGAATTCTTCGATAATGAAACATTGCTCCAGACTTTGTCCCCAAATTGGGCCCTATAGAACAGCGTAAGAATTTCTGTATTAGATTGCAACTCTTTTTTATTGGAATATCTGTCAATACAGCTGAGAAAAAAAATTAGAGTGCAATCTAGTAGTTGAATTTACTGTTATTTATCACCTATTAATTTTGTACGAGAGTACCTCTAGTATGAATTACTAATTTAAGTTTTAGGAAGTTGAAGTACAATAAAGCTAATTATGAGTATTTTTACCTCAGAAGAATCTTATTCAAATTATCAAATGAATTACGGATTGTATGATATCTGTTTTATTAATATTAGTCTATTAGAGATTATTTTAAATGATAATTTTGTACTTTTATTAATTTATTTTCAAAATAAAAATAGAGGACAGCCTTTCGACTTTAAATATCAAGTTATTATGTTATTTTATGTAATTAGAAACACGTCATTAATGACATGGATATTGTAATATTTTCACATAGTTCTAGTAATATATCAGTATCAATAACTACGGCTTGTTTTATCTTGCTAAGTTAAATTACCGTCTGATTGTTAAAAGTCACACAATATTAATTAAACATTGTTGCTCACAGTTCAGCCGAAATTTTTAATAATACCATTTCAAAAAAATAATAAACCAAAACACCACTAAAATTGGAGAATTCGAAAATACAGAGCCTCAACGTCAATCTGCGGCCCCTCAAAAACCTTAAAAACTCGGTAATATCAGTATATTATAGTGCATTTTTGGATTTTTAGAG